>JAQRGA010000086.1:0-377448 GCA_029237695.1 Conchocele bisecta | reverse complement strand
TTCTTTCAACATAAATGTTAAGTTTTCCCAAGCTAACTCCGATTCAGATACAGCTATGAAATAGGTATTATGGGTAGAGAGTGATTCTAAAATGCCATCTGACCATGTTGTTATTGAGGAAAAGACAAAGAATGTAACAACTGCATTTGACAATTTATGCATCAGAGCTCCAGATAATGTGCATATTTGCGTAAATACCCAATTAAAATTGCCAAAACCCAATTGAAGTAGTGAGTATCAAAAAAAGCAATGAAAAATTTGTGGTATCTTTATCATGCTACAGAAAACAATAAACAGACCACAAATATAGCATATTTTCTTATTTTTCCATGAAAACACATCTTGGTATTTCATTAGAATTGTCTCCAAGGAGACAATTCTAATGAAATACCAAGATTTGTTTTCATTTAGAAGCAAACTATACACAATTAACATTTTGAAATACCCAATTGCTTCAGAAATAATGGAATGAAAATACTCAATTACTAATTCCTTATCTGGAGCCCTGTGCATTATAGGGTTAAATGAGTCAAATTCTGTTTCATCCATTATGGTGATGGTTACTGCAGGTGGTGTTGATGTTGACCTCGCGACAGAAGGTAGCGGTGCTCACCCCAGGTCTGGACAAATGGCTATTGGACATTCCCCTGGACATGCTGTCTGGAGAAGACGCGACCAGTCTCCTCAAACAGGCATCAGCACTGGTAACTATGTCACAGGACAAGAAAGATGCATATCCGATCACGAGACTCAAACCCAGGACCTCTGGTTTACCGTACTATCGCTCTAACTGACTGAGCTAACTGGGCAGGAATACACACGTCATGACATACTTCTCCGCCAAATTGAATTTGTCCCGAAATTATATATTTAATTTGTCTCTGAATCACGGTCCCTCGTTGGGCGCCAAATGTCACAGGGCGAGAAAAATGTGCACCGGCCCAGGGCTCGAACCCGGGATCTCTGAACCGACTGAGCTAGCTGGGCACGAATGCACACCTCCCCATAGTGAGTTACGTACCATGACAACTATGGTCAGACATTTGTCCCCCAGCTGCGAACATGTACATTACAACATCTGAAACAATTGTCAATTATGGTCCTCTGGTACAGTCACGTGGTAGAATTTGAATCTAATTGGTTTGATGATCGCAGTTATCCTATTTCAGTGACTCAATGGTGAACAGCGTGACCCCTGATGTGCAGTCTGATCTGGGGCTACGCTGATCGCTTATGTCGTATGGTCTTTTTCTTAGTCAACAGTGCATATAAAAATCATACATCCTGGGACGTTGTTAGACCCACTTTAAAATGGTACGTATTATGTTTTACCGCACGGCGGACGGGCGGACGGGAGGGCGGGCGTGTGGGCGGCTGAAGAAAAAGCGCATAGTTTGTGTACACAACTCCTCCGAAACCGTTCAGTCGATCAATCTGAAACTATACACACGTCTTCTACACATATTGAAGATGTGCACCTTGGTGTTTTTATGCCAAAAAAATATTTTTTAACAAAAATATCACCTTTTTAACTTAATAGCCATTTTTTCTACATTTTCCTATACAGTTCTATATACGGTACAGAGTTTGTGTACACAACTCCTCCGAAACCATATTGAAGATGTGCACCTTGGTGTTTTTATGCCGGGATAGTAACACTATCACATTGGTATTGTAGGATGATATAGGGGAGGGGATATGTGACGAGATAGTGAAGGAGTGTGCGTACTCGCCTTTGGCTGTGACCATGATGGCGGGCCTGCTACGTAACGGCACGTATACCCCGGACAGACTGCTGTTCCATCTGAAACTCGACGAGAAAAACGTCACAAAGGCACTGCGTATAGACGAGTGTATTAAGCAGTGTTTCTCCACGCTGGACGACCAACTGAAGACGGTGCTTGTGAGCCTGTCTGTGTTCCAGTCGGCCGCATTCGACACCGCAGCAGCCATGAAGGTCCTGGAGAGGATGATGTACGATGGTGACCATGGTGACGGTGTCCCGAGCGACGTTGTGATAAGCAGTCTACAGCAGCTCCACACTGTTAATCTCCTGGAGGTTCAGGAGAAAACAGCATTCCAGGTATGGGTCTATAGTTTGTTTGTTTGTTTGTTTATTGGTGTTTAACGGCCTATAAACAGATAAGGTTATTTAAGGCCGGGCCAGCGGGTTCGATCCCGCATTTAACCTACTGCATTGGGGGGAAAATCCCAATATCAGAACGGAATATTTACATCGAAAAATATATTCAGCCCTGAAATTAGAATAACCGGTCCATAACACACCAAAGTCACTTGGCCCCTTCCCTAAAAGTAATAGAATTACAAATAATCGTAATACTCACATAAGTGGTATAACCAGATACAACTGTCACATACAAGAATGCCAATGATGTACGTGAGGGCCAAACCAGGTCTCCAGCCGGGATTCCGGTAAGGATGAACCCCAATCGTTAAATTACACATCGCATGCTCCCACCTGCCACCCACTATAGACCAGTGTTATTATACGTAGCTGTGACTGGAGAAATGGGGCTTATGGGGTTTTGATCAGTGTAGATCCAGATCAGACTGTGCATCCGCAGTCTGATCAGGATCTGCACTGTTCGCCATTCCATCAACCATAATGCTTCTTACAAACAGTATAAATCATTATCAGGCTACATGAGTGTGCTGTTTGATCTAGAGCTACACTGGTCACAAATTCCATAAGTCCCATTTCTCCAGTCACAACCATGTATATATTATAGGTTACTGAACATGCACAATCATGAGTAACTTCCCTTACTGTCTGTTTCACGAAAGCTGTCCAAACTTTGCGGTTATATAAACAATGCAAAAACAATATTTTTTTTGATAATGTTATATTTTATCCAAATTTAAGTATGAGCCTTTTTTTTATTTTGTGAAATTTGGTCCAATATTGATTTTATTACGAAAATACAATCTCCCCATGTTAAATCCTCATAGACATCTTCACAGAGTGGGGGAAATGGGGGAAATTTGTCTGTCTAATTTCAGAAATAGTGGAGCGATTTTCAAAATTTAACTTTTGTTTTCTTAGATCATTTCCAAGCTATCTAGCCAGGTTTCGGAGTCAATTTCCTAATCTTTTTGGTTTTTTATCTCCTACCACAGCTCCTCCATCTCCTTTTCCCCCATGTTAAATTTCCATAGAGAAAATTTATACCGACCTATGTACGTATTAAACGCGGGCGGGCGGGCGGCTGACGAAAAAGTGCTAGTCGTATACACAACTCCGAAACCGTTCAAAAAATCGGATCGATCGAAATATACACACGTACACATATTAAAGATGTACACCTTGGTCGGTTTTTTATGCGAAAAAATATTTTTTAACAAAAATAAAAACTTTTTAACTTAGTCTTCTTTTTCTACAATGCTATATACGTCAGAGTTTGTATACACAACTCCTCCGAAACCGTTCAGTCGATCGATCTGAAACTATACACACGTCTTCTACACATATTGAAGATGTGCACCTTGGTGTTTTTATGCCGAAAAAATATTGTTTCACAAAAATATCACCTTTTTAACTTAATAGCCATTTTTTCTACATTTTTCTATACAATTCTATATAGGGTAGAGAGTTTGTGTACACAACTCCTCCGAAGCCGTTCAGTCGATCGTTCTGAAACTATACACATATTGAAGATATGCACCTTGGTGTTTTTATGCCGAAAAAATATTTTTTAACAAAAATATCACCTTTTTAACTTAATAGCTATTTTTTAGCTCGCCTGCACAATATGCATAAGAGCTTATGGCATACCCCCGGCGTCGCCGGCGTCGTCGTCGGCGGCGTCGGCGTCAGTGTCGTCCACAAACTTAACGTTGGGTAAATGTCTTATAACTTCTGTTTCCTTTCATGGAACACCTTGTTATTTCATACATGCATTCCTCAGATGACCCTCTATCATGCTGTAGCAAATCCATGACCCACCACCAACCTTACAGTCAAGGTCACAAACTGAAGACACATTCAATAAACTTAACAAGGGGTAAACATTTCTAAATTAACATAATCTGTTTCCTTTCATGGAAGCCTTGATATTTCATACATGCATTCCTCAGATGACCCTCTATCATGCACCCTTTGTAGCAAATCCATGACCCACCACCCAACCCCTACACAAGGTCAAGGTCACAAACTTAGCACATTCATAAACTTAATGTTGGGGTAAATTTCTTATAAACTCTGTTTCCTTTATGGAACGCCTTGATATTTCATACATGCATTCTCAGATGACCTCTATCATGGTGTAGCAAATCATGACCACCACCCACCCCCTACCCCCAAGGTCAAGGTCACAAACTTAGTCATTCATAAACTTAATGTTGGGGTATTTCATATAACATCTGTTTCTTTCATGGAACGCCTTGATATTTCAGACATGATTCCTCAGATGACCCTCTATGCTGTAGCAAATCCATGACCCACCACCCAACCCTTACCCCAAGGTCAAGGTCACAAACTTAGCATGTTCATAAACTTAATGTTGGGGTAAATGTTGTGTAACTTCTGTTTATTTACAGGGAATGCCTTCATATTTTGTACATGCATTCATCTGCTGACCCTCTATCATGCTGTAGCAAATCCACGATCCACCACCCAACCCTTACCCCAAGGTCAAGGTCACAAACTTATCATGTTCATAAACTTAACGTTGGGGTAAATGTTGTGTGACTTCTGTTTATTTACAGGGAACGCCTTCATATTTCATACATGGATTCATCTGATGATACTCTATTGTGCTGTTGCAAATCCATGACCCACGGTCCATCCCTTACCCCAAGGTCAAGGTCACAAACTTAGCACATTCATAAACTGAACGTTGGGGTAAATGTTGTGTAACTTCTGTTTATTTACAGGGAATACCTTCAGATTTCATACATGCATTCATCTGATGAAACTCTATCATACTATAGAAAATCCATGACCCACCTCCCACCCCTTTCCCCAAGGTCAAGGTCACAAACTTAGCACATTCATAAACTTAAATGTCTTATAACATCTGTTTTCTGTCATGGAACGCCTTGATATTTCATACATGTATTCCTCAGATGACCCTCTATCAAGCTGTAGCAAATCCACGACTCACCACCCAACCCTTACCCCAAGGTCAAGGTCACAAACCTAGTACATTTTATAAACTTAACGTTGGGGTAAATATTGTGTAACTTCTGTTTATTTGCAGGGAATACCTTCATATTTCATACATGCATTCATCTGATGAAACTCTATCGTACTATAGCAAATCCATGACCCACCTCCCACCCTTTCTCCAAGGTGAAGGTCATTCCCCAAGTAAGGTCACAAACTTAGCACATTCATAAACTAAAAATAACGTTGGGGTAAATGTCTTATAATACGTCTGTTCCCCTTTCATGACGTGAATTCGTTTCCTTTCATGGAACGCCTTGATATTTCATACATGCATTCCTCAGATCACCCTCTATCATGCTGTAGCAAATACACAACCCACGACCCAACCCTTGCCCCAAGGTCAAGGGCCCCGTGCAGGCACCGGGGCTGGATCAACTTATCCTGAGAATAGTGCTGCAGTAGCCATTGCTTGTCGTAAAAGGCGACTAAACTGGCTTAACGATTGGGTTCATACTTTCCGGAACCCACTATACCGGATTTGGCCCTCATGTGCATTTTTGGCTTTCTTATATGTGAGAGTTGAGTCGGGCTATGCCCCATATATAAAAGTAAGATTAGCGCTAATCCTATTACTTTTAGGGGATGGGATAAATGATGCTGGTGTGGCGAGGGCCTGGCACCAGATCAGGTTGTTCTAATTTCAGGACTGAATATATATTTTGATTGTAAATATTGAGTTCTGAAGTTGGGATTTACCCCCCTTGGACAGGTGGATACGGGACTCGACCCCGTTGACCCGTCTGCGTGTAGACTCCCTGAGGCTTGTACCTCTATGTCAGAAAAGCGGACGTTAAACCCTATTCACTCACTCACTCCCAAGGTCAAGGTCACAAACTTAGCATGTTCATAAACTTAACGTTGTGGTAAATGTTGTGTAACTTCTGTTTCTTTACAGGGAACGCTTTGATATTTCATACATGCATTCATCTGATGATCCTCTATTGTGCTACATCAAATCCATGACCACCCCCCCCCACACCCCTTTCCCCAAGGTCACAAACTTAGCACATTCATACATGCATTCCAGTAGTAGTAAGGGAGTCAAAATGATACCACCTACCGTGATATCATTTATAACCCTCTATAATACCCCCACCACCCCCGAAAATCAAAAAATTGGTTAACGAGGAAAATTGGGTCTCCCGACAGCAAATTTATGAATTTTTTGGAGAAAATAATTTTGAAAAGAGGGAGTCCCAATTATATTGGTAATTGACTTTTGAAAAAAGGTCGAAATCATTCATGCAAGTACAATAGTTTATATTCCTCATTTTTCTCCGAATATAGCTAATTTATTCGCAGATCAGTAACTAATTCTACCAGCTCTAGTCTACCACGTTCACCTTTAGCCACCTGACAGCGTAGTTGCTTATGTCTACAAAGAGTTTGGGCACTAACGAATTTACAAGGGCATCTAGGGCATTGAAATTGTGTGGGGACACAAGGAAACTTTCTACGTCTCGCTAGATGCCTTCGTAGATAATCTTTACACGTAAACGTCTTACTTCAAGTCTCACACTCCATTATATATGTATATAACCTATGAAATTTTATCTGTTCAATTGGACGTGAAAAAACATTATGTAAATTTTTGACGTCCAAGTTGAACAGATAAATTTCATAGGTTATACAAAAGTATATATACAAAAGTATAATACAGAAAATATGATAACACCAGAAACTAGAGCAGAAAATAGAAAGTTTGAGAAGAGAAGCCGAATCTCTAGGGATTACTTATAGTAACACGGTTGAGAGTTAGGGGGTTGACAAAGCTGATAAATGACACAAAGAATGCGTTTATGAAGCGGTTTACCCGCGCCTATAAAAGAGGGGCATTTACAAACCTCTCACTAGCGGAGGAAGTTGGTAACAGAATTCAAAAAGAAAGTATTGCGGAGTTAAGGGCTAGTGTAATAAAACCTTCAAGCACCAATAATTTGTCCCAAATTAGACACACAGGTGGCCCAATACAAAATAATAAGAAAAAATCTCTCGTTCGCAAGCGGTAGTGGAAAAAGGTGAAGAAATATTGGGGGATCACGATGAAACATTGGAAAAGGTAGAAAATGGAAGACGGGTAGTTACATTATCCTTTCGTAAAAACATTAACATTAACGAGTCTGAACGCATGTCCGAGAAACTCGCTCCGTATCTAACAACCAATTTTTATTTGAGATATTCATATTCTTACAAGCTAGAACATATGGAGGAAATTAAAAATGGAAAACCTGTAACTATAATAATGCACAAAAATCTCGGTGGTAGCGAACCACTATCATCAATGAAAACCGTTAAAAATGGCTGTCAGATAAGGAGCAAACACGAATAATGTCCGATAAAATAGACAGACCGAATACAAAGTGGAAGTTTGTAAGATGGGTAGAGGTTTTCGTAAAGCTAATACAGGGTAGTAGGGGAAAAGATTTGGGACTACAATCCAAAGAAGCAGCAGGAGGAGAACTTCCAGAATGGCTGAAGAATAAAAAAGGTATGTATTCTTTAGATAAGTATAATGACAACCTTTGTCTGTTCATGGTGTCATAAGCTATGCATATGACAGATAAAAGACCCGACAGATGTACAGAAAAGGCGAAAGAACTTAGTAAGCAATATTTTGGTAGTAATGTGGTTTCACCAATTCCTTTTTCAGATCTGAAAAAGGTTGAAGAGTTTTTTAAAATCGGTATAGAAGTATATCAACCCACCGAATGTAACGTATGGTGGTTGAAAAAGGTACCTGCGCACTATAAGGCAATAGGTAATAAACCAATGACAATAGGACTGTTTAATAATCACGCATTTCTAATAAAAAACCTTAAAAACCTATCCTATAAAATTTACGCCTGCGATAAATGCAAGCAGAAATTCACGAAAGCGAGTAATATGAAGAGACACGGACCAAAATGTATGAAAGGTGAGACAAAAGTAGTATGTGATGGTAATTATTTAGAGCGCCCGCGTTCGTCGTTCGAGAAAGCGTTCTACCCAAAAAGTTCTAACAGTTATGGGGCGATCGATTGGATGTACTCTGTGGAAAAGCGCGCGAGGGAATTCACATTCACCACGAACAGTGTGGACACGGGGGTGAAAGATGGATTTTAGGAGCTCCAGTAGATGGATACTGTCCAGAAACCAATACCGTATATCAATATCACGGCTGTTACTGGCACGGGTGTGAGATTCATGCAAAGCATAGAAAAGAAGAACGCGCATCCACTATGAGAAGAGATACACTTAATAGAAGAAGCAAAGAATTCAACCTAGTAGTTATGTGGGAATGCGAATTTCAAGGAACTGGTAAAGACATAAAGATCGGTTGCGACACTACTCTTTATCCATATCAGATAGTATAACGATTTTGAGGCATATCTCAACCAGAATTTGAAACTCTCGGTAATAATCTAGAGTACGAAGCCGAGCACGTTCCGGTAAGCGTTAGTATAGGAGATAATTTCTCAGGAACAGTAACTCATATTTGTGATAAAGATCCCGCAAAACTTATAGAAAAATTCGTAGAAGATTTGAAAGTCAGGGGAAAAGCTATAAGAGAAGAAGTGTGGTCAAGATATGGGTTTAATACAGAACATTTACGTAAAAACCAAATCGCCAAGATCGAACAGTGGATAGAGCGAGTACCGGTTATAGGTTTTAACAGCAGTAAGTACGATATAAACTTAATAAAGAAATACCTAGTAGGCGAACTCGCATCAACAACAAAGAAACTAATGGTCGGAAAACGTGCAAACGTAACAATATTTCTATTTACTCCAGAGTTTAGATTTCTTGATGTAATACTTTATCTAGGACCTGGTGTAAGTTACGATAGTTGGATAAAAGCCTACGAATGCAAAGGACATAAATCTTTCTTTCCTTATGAGTGGTTCGATTCTCCAGACAAACTGGATTACCCAGGACTACCGGATATAGAGAATTAGTATTCCAAACTATCTGGGATAATGTTAATAGATGAAACAGAATTAAGTAAATGTCGTAGAATTTTCGAAGAAAATAATATGAAAACTTTCAGAGATTGGTTGAAATATTATAACGATTTAGATGTAGCACCGTTCCTAGAAGCGGTGGAAAAAATGTGTGAATTTTATAAACACTGAGGTGTGGATATTTTCAAAGATGCGGTACACTACCTGGAGTAGCTATACAATATTTATTGAGAGGAACCATTAAAGAACAAAAATCTTCGAAGACGATTATACCGGAGGATACTCTATATGCACCAAAAGAACAAACATACGAAATGATGAAGGACGCTCTAGTTGGCGGTCCATCAATAGCATTTACACGATATGCAGAAGCTGGTGTTTCAAATATTAGAGTGGGTTCCAAACCGTGCAAGGCTGTTTTGGGGTACGACGCAAACGCGTTATATTTATCTACGTTAAATAAAGAGATGCCATGTGGGAGAGAAACTATACACCATATAGATACCCCACATAACCTAAATTTATTAAAAATAAAAAGTTTTGTAAAAGAGTTTTATCTGGAGACTGGTTTGGGTTTGCGGCGGTGGATATAGAAGTTCCACACAACTTAAAAGATAAGTTTTCTGAAATGTCCCCCAAATATTTATAAACAGAGAAGTAGAGGTTGATGAAGTTCCTGCACACATGTTAAAATATTTAAAAGATACTGGCCGAACAAGAGGAGATGGAAAAAAATGGTGGGATCTATGACTAGCCACTAAAGTATTGCTGTATGTGCCACTGTTGAAATGGTATTTAAAATAAAAACACGGCCTAGAAATAACTGGAGTTCATCGTGTTATAGATTATATTAGCGGAAAACCATTCGAATGGTTCGCAAAAGAAGTTACAGCCGCAAGACGAACGGGTGATGTAGAACCAAATAAGAAACCAGTAGCCGACATAATGAAATTATTAGGAAACTCGTGTTGTGGAAAATGATAGAGGCAACGGAGAGACATTTAAATACGACATATACACAAAACGAAACCTGTGTTGACAAAGCATTAAGATCTGCATTCTTTGACGATTTGGAAGAGAGTAGGAGATGCGTACGAAATATCTTGAAGAAAACCCGGTGTGCGGTAAAGAGACCATTCCATTGTGGAATAGCGGTTTATCAACTAGCTAAATTGAGAATGTTGGAATTTTACTACGAATTTCTTGACAAATACGTAAAAAGAGAAGACTTTGAATTAATACAGATGGATACGGATAGTATGTATATAGGAGTTAGTGGAAAAACGATAGAGGAATTGATTAGACCTAACTTACTAGACGGGTTTGAAAAAGAAAAAAAGAAATGGTTGGCTTGGGATAAATGGAGCGAAAGAGAGCCCGGACTTTTCAAAATGGAATTTAGCAGAGATAGGGCGATAGCGTTATCTAGTAAGTGTTATTTTGTAGAAAAATTTAATTCTATTAATAATCCAAGAGAACTAACAATTTAAATTGGGATAGATATAAACGAGTACTAAGTGAAACTACAGAAGATGGAAAACACATTATAGATGTAGCACAAAATAGGGGATTTAAAATGAAAGACGGTGTTATGAAAACGTACTGTCAACAAAAATTAGGACTCTCGGCATACTACGATAAAAGACGTGTGTTACCAGACGGAATACATACAGAACCTCTCTAATGATTTATTTAATAATTTTGAAAAAAAATAAGAAAATTAGCAATCTAAAGACTCTGACGATCCGGGGGTAGCTGGGTGTCAGAAGGCACCGCAAGAAGTTCTTCGCGAACAAACCCTCGAGATGGCCCATCATCCAAATAGTAGAGCACGGGCTCATCGGGCTTGGTAATAGATCGATCTAGATGATATACATTGAGAGACCACACGGGATCAGTCGCGCGGCGGCTGCCACCTTCGAGCTCTCCCGGTTGATAGAGGTACCGGACGTCAATATCCGATGGAAGCCGTTGCTCCTCTAAACCAACGGGTCCCCCGCGCGAGACAGCAGAGGGCTCGCTCGTCACCCTTTTAAACTTGATAGCATCTACGGGCTTCTTACCTATCAATCTGGTCACCTCTCCGTTCAGTGCGGAGACCACGGCGGGCAGTCTGGCCACCCACTCGGTCGATCGCGAATGAGGGTCTACAAGTTCTTTAGCGTATTGGTGTCCGAACAGTCTCTCAGCCAGGGTTCGATTGAAGCGTTCCACGATCCCCTGGTCCCGGTGGATGTTGACGCGGCCGCGTCTGACAGAAACTTCGTGCTTAGACAATAGATGAGAGACCGCGCCCATGAACTCGCGGCCGGGATCGACCTGGAGAAGATTCGGCCATTTGAGAGAGGACTCCTATTATATTCGGGAGAGAGCCTCGGCCACCTCCTTAGACTCTTTAGTGGCCAACGGCTCAGCCCCCTTATAACGACTCGCTACGTCAACGACTGTCAGCGCGTACTTGTACGTCTTACGACCGACGCGATCGTGAGGGAGAAACAGGAGATCCGCTTGGTGAACTTGGTTCGGTACCGGCACGTCGAATTTCGGGCGCGGAATATTGTGAGGCGCGGGTAAATAGATCTGCCAGATGGCCTGCTTCTTGAGCCATTCCTTGACAGCGTTTTCTGAAACCTTGGTCGCCGCCGCGAGGTTCTTGATGGCAGCGAGTCCCTTCCAGTAGCCGCGGGGGCTATAGTACGCGTTCGCTAGCTTGCGCGTTAGGCGAACCAAGTAGTTTGGTATTAAGTTTGCGCGTGTTCATCGTATGCGATGTATTCTAATATATCGGACAATCTCCAACATGCCCTCGCCAGATCGTCCGGTAACTGCGTCGATAATAATAAACCTTTGTTGGAAGCACAATCGCGATTGGGGGTAAGTTCTGAAGGAACTTGGGAAAATCTAATCCCCCAGGATTGGTGGAGGAATCTAACATCCGCTTTGCGAAAAGGGTGGCCGCTTTTTCGTCCTCCCGCCACGTCTCGAGAGAATCTCGGGCCAGACGAATCATTACCCTTTGCACAACCATAGCGGTGTTTAAGGGCAGTGTAGCCTACATCAATCATAGCAAAATAAAGTTCGTCAACTGACATCGTTCTATATTATATATATGTTTATAAAAAAAGTTATTTAAAATAATTAATTTAAAATCTCGATTGAATATAGTAGCCGACGAGCCCCACCACACCACGACGATGAACGCGATCTCGCGGTCTTTTTGGGGCTCTGACGGTACATAGAAATCTGAAAGTTGGGGCTCACGATCCAGCGGCGCGAGACTTTTGTGCGGATATGCCAGCGCGTACTCGCGGTTGGCTTCTTCAACGTTCTGAAAGTTTGTGCGGCGTGATTTTCGCGGCGAAGCTCTTCATTGACCCAGTCAAGATGGGCGGTTCGTTTTTTCGACCACTCTTCCTTTGCGCTGTTGTTCTACAGCTAAATCGTGATGCTTACGCTCCTCATCCACGTTCGAGCTTTTCATTTTAGAGAATATAAAGTTGCTACCGCTGAACGCCAATGCGTTTACAAGCGCACCACCTACTATTACTGCGATTGAAGCCATTTATTTCCATATATTAACTGGTAGAATTCCAGCTTTAACTAGATAATCTCGGGTCCAAACTGCGGCCGCTACATCTAAGGTCGCGAGCCCTACGTCTCTCGCAGTAAAGTCCAATTTGGGAGCGGATCCTCCTAGGGCCATCTTTGATAGTCGAGCATACCCGATACTGAAACCCGATATCACCACGGCGTGATAAGCGCATTCACTAACATTTTACCGTCTTGTTCAGCCATTATAATTATTGCATATAAAGGGGTCGCGATCAATGTTTAAATGGGGCGCATCCAATCGCGATTGGTGTTTCGTAACTTTCTTCTGAACACTGGCTGGTTGTTTTTTTCGATATATGGGGTATTTCCACACGCACACGGGCACCAACAACTGCCAGACCACCAACAACAACAACTCCAATTCACGAATTTGGGTTCAATCGGATTCGCCCAACTCCAACGGCAGTTGGTATTGGGTGTTGAGTGTGCTTCCAATTCGTGAATTGGGGGTAACTCTGTCTTCAGATGTTTTGCTGTCTCCGTCCCCGATTACAACGACTGTTTAGCCTCTCGAAGCTCGGCGTAGTATATCTTGTTTAACTTTTCGGGTGGCAGCCGCCGCCCGCCCAGCTGCCTGTCTTTTGGGATTTTTTATATGCGGTATGTCATCCAGTGGCGGAGTAACACTCGGGTTCGATTGGGTTGGAGCAATCGGGTTCAACTCCGTCACTCTCGCGGGTGTGTCTTGTGTCATCATTTTCAGGGCTTATAGTTCGTGGGCATATAGTCCAAATTGACAGTGTTTACCCGTGGTCAACGCGGTTGTTAGCGGAGCTAAGTACATTCCAAACTTGTGATAAATTGAGCAGCAGGCTGTTCTAAGAGTGTGACCTATAAAAGGGTCAGTCTCTAGATCGTCAATCAATCCCTCGGTGTTTGGTATAGTGAGAAGTATACTAACGGCGGTTGCGTACAAATGAATAGCCGCCGATCCGAGAGTTTTTGTCATCTCCGCTCCCAATTTGGATTCGTATCGCGCATACATTTTATCGATCTCCGCATCTGACATCTTATCCACCTGAAAAACTGAGAGACGCCTACCGAGATAATGCTCCGATTGTCCCCCAGCAACCAGCGCAGCTAGCCGCTCTCGTCGCGCCGCATTTTCATTTTCATTCGGAGTCGTTGCACTCATCCCAATACCAACCGCCGTTGGAGTTGATTCCGATTGCTCTGTCGGATCATTATCTATGTTGGCAGTCGGAGTTGAGGTTTCTTCTATTAGCTGATCGAGAAGTTCGTCGCAGTGCATTTTTCTTAAAAATTAATTAACTAATTCTACAAGTCTCATCACTTTAACATATTGCAAAGCACACCACCCGATACTTATGATCACCATTATGCTCGCAACAAAGCTCGCAGCGGAGCACCAAATTGTTAACATTGTTAACCATTGTTCATTGTTCAGCATTTGTTCAACATTTGTTAAGCATTTTTGTTCAGCATTGTTCAGCTTTGTTCAGCAATTGCTAAGCATTGTTCAGCATTGTTCAGCATTTGTTCAGTAATTGCTAATTAATTATAAAATTAATTGATAACTTCGTAAGTAGTTGGTTGATCAGTCTTTAGCAAAAGCTTGGCGTGCTTAGTTTCCGAAAGCATCCGTCTAACCTCCAGGCGCTCCTCGCGCGTTGGATAGTCATTCATTCTCGAAGACAGTCATCGAATGAGTCTCGGTCCTTGCAATGAAAGAGGGCGACCCATTTCGTTTGCTCGCGCAGATCCTTGAGGACGGCATTGTACTTTTGAGTGGATATCCATACGCTTTGCCTAGCATGGCGGCCAGAAAATGCGAGCTCGGAGAGCATGTCCTTCTTTTTGGTCATCGCCGCCTTGGCCGAGCAATCGTCAATCACGTATAGGGTGGGCTCACCCTGGAATTTTTGGTATAAACCACGCAACCAATCGTGAAGCCTATCACCGGGGTCAATAACGTATACCTCAGGGTCGGTCCATATCCACGTTCGCCGCTGATAAGTATCGTTGTGCCGCACAGTGGGACACAGGATCACAATATGACGAAAGGTATCGCGGTAGGAGCCCTCGAGCAAGTCTAGGATGAAAACCGTTTTTTTTCCACATTCCTGTCTGCCCACATATATGGCAGAGTGGGCATCTCCAATCGTGAATGGCATTGATTGCTAAATTTTCTTAATTAATTCTTTAGAATTATCAAATTTATTAATTAATAAATCGAATGATTGCTAATTTTCTTAAATTAAATTAAATCAGTAGAGTCTGCTGAGACGTATCGGCATCACTTCGATGTTGAGAATTGTGCGTCTGTAAAGTATATATAAGTACACGTTTCAATGGCCCGGCTCCGTCCGCCTCTTTGGTTATCTGGATCGTCACACCCCCTCGCTAGCGTTCTCAACTTGGCGTCCGCTGCCGTGTATTTGGTCGTCGTCGCTGGCTCGCATGTCTAGCCATAACGCGTATTTGGTATTCAGGAACTCCGCGAGGGAGACGGCCGAGAGATGCAGGTCTTTGGCAACCGCTGCAACCTCCGGAGAGCGCTTAGAGCCGGCCGCAAACTGCTTTCTTACTTCGTCCCACTGCTGGTGCCCGCGCTGTAGAGTTGATTGGGAACTCCCTTGATCGTCACCTCTACCTTCGTGATTTTGGGGTTATAGAATTTGTCGGTTTTTCTAGCACCGAACGCGAACCGAGCATCCTCGAACAACATCATTATACCTTTCATCGAGCGGGCGGGTACGTTGACGTTAATATTCCACAATGTGTCGCCTTTGTCTTTCGTCATCTTGCGATGGCGAAAAACTCGGTCGTAAAGTATGGCAACGCGCCCGGCGTACTGGGTTCTGATCAATCGCGCGAGTTCGGGCATCGTGACCATGGCGTACTCCAGCGTAAACATTATCGATTCGTATACGTCGATAACATGTCGCTGGTTATTATGAAAGCTCGGCCGTAGTCGTTGAACGTTAGTTCGTATTCGAGGCGGTCAGCCAAAGCGCTCTGATACGTAGGGCATGTGACTCTCCAGCAACTCAAAGTCGAGCGGGATGTAGAAGCGGTTGCCGTAAGCACCCGCTGACCGCATTGGTCACTTGCGTTGGTTATCTACCTTATTACCAGCCTCCCCCCCCCCCGATTCTAAGTTTGGTTACGTTCTTATTTTTAGCTGGTGTCAATACCCTGAATCGACAGCGTTTTCCACGCTCTTAATTGCGCCGTCTTCCATAGGTCCTGATAACAATGGTAGACGTCGCTGTCGTCGATCGACATCACCTCATTACCAGAAATCTTTATCATGGTCTTCTTGACGATGGCGCGGGGACCAAGGTTCTGAACGACGGTTCAGTACTCGTCCGTCGACGTCGGCGAAATAGTGAAAGCGAGGCGAACAGTACCTGGCACAATGACGTCGTTAGCTACGAGGTTGGGGAAGCGGACCAAGAGCTGCTGGTTCTGGTCGATCGTCGATGGGTTGTTCGTAATAACGACACTCTGTCTCACGCCTTTTGCCCCGAGGGGCTCACGCAGTCTGCGGTATGGATTGAGTTTGCGACCATATTGACTCGAAGACATTATTTAGTGGATCTATAATTTAAACCCGTTAATGGTTTTGTCTTTTAATACATAATTAATTTTAAGAAATTAATATGGCTGATTACGGATAATTTTTGACATGTATGAAATCGGCAGAGACGATTACCTCAATGCGGATGATGATGACATAGATGATTAATGACGAAACGCCTTGATACAGACTCCAGTTTCCTAATCCAATCGTTGGGAATTAGGTGGCGCTACCAGCAGCGTTGGTCAAAGTCGGGAATTACTCGAGGGAGCTGTAAACGACTACTACAACAGTTTAGCAAAATAAATCGGTCTGGTCCCGTCTGTCGGTCGCAGACTACTCCAAATTCGAATTGGGATCTGCGTGGTAGATTGCGACTAAAAAGCATCAAATGTCCCGATCGTCAACCACGATGAACCGGGGTGTAAACCCCCACCCCTATCGCTAAACACCATTGCCGGAAACCGGGGCGGTGGCCAACTCATAAGGAGCGAACTAGGATTTCCAGATTGGAGGACGCGTGGTAAAACAATTATGCCGACCCGCGCTGTATAGGCCCTCTACAGTCCTACCGACAAAAGAAACGATGGCGAAAAACGGCCGCCGATATAGAAACTGTTGAGCTCAGCGAACTCCTCGAGTAGCCACCGACGCTAATTAAACACGATGGAGACCACGTTCAGCGAAATCGACCTGTTTAACGATGACCCACTGTTACCTCTTCTCGAACTCTGGGGCCTCGATAAGGTTATGCAAACGGTACGGGGTGAACTGATCCTTAACCTCTCCAAACTCTCGTCGCTGGATGAACATATCGCGCTAGAAGAAAGAAAACTGGAGGAAGCCGGTGTCGATACAGAATCTACCGAGCGGATCACCGAACGCCTACAGTCGTTGCGTGATGAAAGAGCAGCTCGTTTGGAGGCCGCCTCGACTAACCGTGAGGCTCTCCGCAACCAAATAAGTCGGATCCGCGAAACAATCTCGAGGGTCCTGCACGAGGAGACGACACTCGGTGAGCGTCTTCGCACTCTGTTCAGAGAACAGGGCATGACGATAGCAAGCATCCTCGTTGCTATCAGCATGACTATATCAACCATAGTTCTAGCTTTCACTGGTGGTGCGGCGCCACCACCCGCGCCAGCACCAGCACCCAGCACCAGCACGCGACATCAGGCGGAGCCAAGGAGTGGGTAAAAAAACAACTAAAAGCCCTCGCCAGTCTCCTGGCTAAATTAGCCGAAAAGGCGGCTGCCGCACTACCTGGATTGATCGGAAGTATCGTTTCTTACTTGCTATCTATATTATCAAAAACGGCCGGATGGCTAGCCAAAAATACTTGGGCTTTAATCGTGGCAATCGCCGGTCTCCTACTATTCTTCGCCAGAGAGTTCCTAAAACCAAAGCGTAAATAATCCGATCGCCACGAGGGCGACGACGAGCCCTAATTTCTCCTCCTCGTGTGTTGTGCTTCCAATTTCAACATTGTTGATGATTGGTGTTTCAACATTGTTGATGGAACTTGATGGTGCATCCAATTTACTAATTGGGGGTACTGGGTTCGATTGTGTTGAGGGAGGTGTATCCATTTTGTGTTTTGGGGGTTTTATGAAATCTTTTTCAAATTTATTTGAATTTACAACTCCGTGCCCGATCATTTTGGGGGTGCGCCTGATGATATCCGTGTTCACGTTACCGTTGTGACCGATTTTTTGATTGGCGATTACGATTTGATTATTGTAACCATCAACCGGGTCGTCTCGTAGTATCATATTGCTCGGCGCCATATAAAGACCTATTCCAAATACATAGTCCACTGGGGTGCTGGCAGTCTGCAAAACGTCTTGATAATTCTGGATCGCCTTCTCCAGGTCCACCTTAGCTGAGATGGCGTCCTCTACAAGTGCCAAGAATTGTTTTTGTGCATCAAACGCTGTTCCTGTGCCCAGTATAGAACTGCGAGTTTGCTTCTGTGCGCCGAGGATGGCCCAGACGTACGTGCGAATAGATTCGTTGACGCGAGTAACCCCGGCCTGCGTGAACCCTAGACCCTTATCTAACATAAATGTGGTTCACGCGTTCTGAACCTCAGCAGCCTGCTGTATGTAATCGACGTGAGCCCGTTTCGGAGGTAACATTTTACAAGAAAACACGCCACAGTGCCGACCTCCAGACACTTCTGGCCCGAAAGTCATAGTCGCGGGGTCAAAATTCCCGGCGTTCCGACTGACGATGTGGTCACCGGAGTAATCGTGTCTAAAATCAGTCTGCGTCCAATTCCCGGACTGGCCCCGAATGAGAACGTCCCCGAGGCCGGTGGTGGTAGGAAATGCTTTCTGCCTCCAGTCCGCGTCTTTTGAAACGTTAAATTTGTTACACAGTCTTTCAAACGCCATACGGTCGTATGCGTTGGAAATGGGATCCCAGGCGTCATCTTGAGGTAGAGAAATACCTAGTTCTTTGAGAATCCTCCTAATAGTATAATACGTGTGAAAGTTGTAGACACTTCGGAGCATGATATTCTTGGATGTTAGATGGTCTTTATGTGAAAACTCCACACCCGGCTGTTGCGCACCATACAGCAAAATTTAGCTGGTTCTGCCAAAACTGCATCGTGTGGCTTTCCACCCGTTACCGCCTCCATCGTAAGTAATCTTGGGCAGCCTATATTTCTCAAACGTGTTAGGAAATTGGTGGCAAAGCCACTGTCTGGTCTAACCGTTACGGTTGGGTGTACAAGGCGGTTAACAACGTCTTTTTGCATGTATTTACCACCGACCGCGTACTTTGCATTAGAGTTAAAGCTAAATGCTTTTGTATCCATTGAAAGATATTATTATGTTTGCTACTATCACTAATGTTCAAAAAGGGAGTTGTGAACTTCAAAAATTAATAGACAACTGCTGCGGACAACGCCGGGTAGGCCTTAGATCAATCACGTTCACGGTCGGGTGGAAAAACGTTGAAACGCTCGAGTTTTTCACATCAGAAGTCGAAGGTGTAAGCCCTGTGGCTTTCGGAAACTACCTCATAACTGAACCAGTGACCTCAGGATTTCGTAGAACTCCAGATGCTATAGTACCTCACGGTCTTTGGAGTTTCGGAGATCTCCAAGCTTTTGTCGCGGAGAAGATTCCTGGTGTAGTCACCTGGGGCTCACGACATTGACCGTTGATAGGCGTTTAAGGATCTCACCGTGGTTGGGCTCACTGTTAGGATTTAAAATAACATACCCTTACAACGATGACGGAGTGTTTGATCCTGGCGAGCACGTTGGCACGACCCCTGTGAACTTCGCCGTCACGAAAACTCTCGGGGTGCACCTGGATCGGGTGAACACATCGTACAACACGGTAGACGGCACTCCCACCACATTACTGAAAACCGTGCCCGCCAGCGACTGTTTCTATGGTGAGACCCTGACCTTAGACTTCCCACACCCCGAGATGAAAGTTTTTGGAATCGGGACACATCCACGAGTTGAAGATTTCTATTCTCGATGATAAAGGGCGAGAGTTGAAGAACGATTACCCGATTTCGGTCGTCCTAGAAATTTCAAATTAATTAATTTTAAGAAAATTATTTAGAATTAAACGCATGTTCGTAATATATATATCAACATTATTGAAAATGAGTATATACGGACCAGGTAGTTCTTCCGATTGGGTGACAAATTCAAAGAATTTGGAACCGACAGAAGGGGGATTCATCCCGACAGAGGGCGACTTTTTTAACTACCCAAAAAACAAAGGCCTTGATCAATAGAACTATATCGAGGGCCACGGACGAGATTCACAAGAGTCTACTGTCACAACTTAGAGAATATGCCCTGGCTGTGAATACACAAAGTCGTGAAGAAACGCATACGGAACTAAACGAACTAGACAAAAAAATAACCAAATTTCGAAAAGAGGCCCGGTCGGGTATTGAGAAAGTCCGAGAAGACCACCAGGCGGACCTTACGGAGGCTTATGATGCGTTGCTCTTAAAGGACACTCTCATCAGTGAAGCGACACTTACCGAACTAGATGGGAAAATAACAAAATTTCGAAAAGAGACCAGGTCGGATATTGATAAAGTCCGAGAAGACCGCCAGGCGGCCCTTACGGAGGGTTATGATACGTTGCGCTTAGAGGACTCTCTCATCAGAGAAGCGGCACTTACCGAACTAGACAAAAAAAATAACCAAATTTCGAAAAGAGGCCACTTCGGGTATTGAGAAAACCCGAGAAGACCACCAGGCGGACCTTACGGAGACTTATAGGGTGTTGCGCTTAGAGGACTCTCTCAGCAAAGAAGCAGCGGTTGTTGAACTAGACGGAAAAATAACTGAATTTCGAAAAGAGACCCGGTCGGGTATCGATAAAGTCCGAGAAGACCACCAGTCGAACCTTGCGGAGGCCCTTGCGGAGGCTTATGATGCGTTGCGCTTAGAGGACTCTCTCAGCAAAGAAGCTACACTTACCGAACTAGACGGGAAAATAGCCGAATTTCTGAAAGAGACCAGGTCGGGGGTTGAGGGGGTCCGAGAAGACCACAAGGAGGCCATTGCGGAGGCTTATGGGCGTTGCGCTCAGAGGACTCTCTCAACAGAGAAGCGGCACTTACTGAACTAGACGAAAAAATAACCAAATTTCGAAAAGAGGCCCGGTTGGGGGTTGAGGGGGTCCGAACGGGTATTGAGAAAGCCTGAGAAGACCACCAGGCGGACCTTACGGAGGCTTATAGGGTGTTGCGCTCAGAGGACTCTCTCAGAGAAGCGGCGGTTGGTGAACTAGACGGAAAAATAACCGAATTTTGAAAAGAGGCCCGGTCGGGTATTGAGAAAGCCCGAGAAGACCACCAGGCAGCCCTGCGAAGGCTTATGAAGCGTTGCGCTCAGAGACTCTCTCATCAGAGAAGCGGCGGTTGCTGAACTAGACGGAAAATAACCGAATTTCAAAAAGAAGCCCGGTCGGTGTTCAGAAAGCCCTAAAAGGCCACCAGCGACCATACGGAGGCTATGATGCGTGCGCTTAGAGGACTCTCTCAGTAGAGAAGCGGCACTTACCGAACTAGACAGAAAGATAACCGAAGTTTCCGATAAACTGAAACATGATCGTATAGCCGCGACCAAAGCTCTTGAGGAGGCCTCTTATAATATTCGTACTGAGGCAGATAACGCAAACAGTGCGCTTGCCGGAATAGTGCGAACAATGAAAACGCTAAAACGTGCCATCACAGTTTGAGCTGAGAAGTGGGGCCCATTGGTTGAGGGGCACTATGAATATTCGTTCGATGCCAAAGCGAGTAATAAATGTGGGGGATACACTATGACAGCCGCGGATGAAGTTATCCAAATGGCGGTCTGCTCGGTTAATGGTAGTGGTAAACCTGTGGGCGCGGTCGCGATAAATATTGTAGTAGATGGGGAAGAACGGGGGGTTGGAGTCATTAAAATCTCTGCAGATAGTTCGACGGTGGTTTCGTTCTCCGGTTATGATCGAATTAGACTTTCCAAAGGTAGTGTTATTAACTTTGTTACGAAAATCGGTGACACAGAGAGTTCTTCCACTATTGTCTCGTTGTTAATTGAACTTATTTTGTAAATACTAATATATTGAAATAAATTTGTAAAATTTAAATATGAACGAATCAATGCTTCCAATTGTCAATACCACTCCATCAACACTGTGTACAATTAACGAAAGAAGTTCAGATTTTAGGTTGAATAATATCGTCGCTATGCAGGATATTTTAGTTAGAGAATATACAAATAGAAAAAGAAATGCTAAAAAATATGGCGCGCGGTGAACATGGCTGAAGTATCTAGCACGGCTCTGGCGAGTGTTTCTGTGTTGTGTGGGGCGGGGACAGCTGCAACTATATCCACCATTATACGGTTCCCGTAGCGGGGATTTTATGTGCGGTGTCGGCCGTTTCTGGGTTGTTGTGTATGGTAATTAGGGCGTCGGGTGGAAAACTCGAGAAAAAATGTAGAAAACATGATAGAATATCCGTTCTCGCCAGGTCGAAGAAAAATACCATCGACGTTATGGTGTCCAAAGCGTTGGCCGATAAGAAAATATCAAATTTAGAGTTTGAATCCGTAGTGGAAGAAATGGGGAGATATGAACAATTAAAAAAATGATATAAGAATCAAAGCGCACGCCACCATGCATGCCCAAGATTGAGTGTACTGATTGGGATAAATTTAGGGAAAAACTTGGAGATAAAGTCGGAAGAAATGTTACAGCACCATTGTGATATTTTATAAAATAATTTTTTAAAAAATAATTAATTTTCTAATTTTCTTAATTTTATAATTTTCCTAATTTTTTCAAAATTATGAATTATTATTTATATTGGTGCAATAAACAAATTTACATACCTATACAACATGTGTTTTTCACTGAGAATTACGCCGTAATCGCATAACAAATTCAGTCGAGGATTACACTGTAACCGCCTGTGTAAATTGATACACTCGGCTCTGTTTACCTCGGCTATCAATTTACGCATGGTTCATAACCCGTGTAATTGAAACATTGTCGTAAATCGATAATTGTACAACACTAGGTAATGTTTATCATAACAGCCTACATGGTCGTGTGGGTTAAGGCGATACTCTATAGAGACGAGGGTCGTGGGTTCGCGCCGCGGTTGGAGCTAAACATTTTTATTTATTTATTTCTATCCCTACAAATGTGGTCGCTATGGTAAACAACTGCATGACAACGGCGTTCGGAGTCCGACCGCTTGAGGTTGATGAAAAATAAATTGCCAGTTTACAAAAAAAAAAAAATGAGCAGACAACTCCGGCCGTTGTCATGGTAAACAACTGCATGACAACGGCGTTCCGAGTCCGACCGCTTGAGGTTGATGAAAAATAATTTCAGATAGCCCGTTTACATACCTTCGATAAGAAAAATATACTCGGCGATAAATTAATTAGTATTTTTTTTTTTTTTCGATAATAATTTTTCAATATCTTTATAAGCGATATCGTAGAAATGTACATCCGTAAACGAATCGTTGGGTTTTAAAATTTTTGTAATAACTTATACTTATTTCATATCCGATACGCATTATCCGTCTTAATATTTGTATTTGCCTCTTGTATAGTTGACATAATTGCCGGTATAATATTGTAAATGTAACGTTTTTATCGGAGCGTAATAAATTACGCTGGTATTTCATATATTCGATATCGCCTAGTGTTCTCATTTTATAGAATTTATATACAGGATTATAACCCCCCGTAAGCTTCGTAAACTTCTTCAACACAGTCATTAAAAATTTTCAATTCAAATTGTATTGTATTATACCATTTTCTCTAATAATATGGTACTGTTTTTTCTGTTCAATTGGACGTGAAAAAAACATGATGTATTTATGACACCAATATATACTTTCAAAAGTCAATTACCAATATAATTGGGACTCCCTCTTTTCAAAATTATTTTCTCCAAAAATTCATAAATTTGCTGTCGGGAGACCCAATTTTCCTCTTTAACCAATTTTTTGATTTTCGGGGGTGGTGGGGGTATTATAGAGGGTTATAAATGATATCACGGTAGGTGGTATCATTTTGACTCCCTTACTACTACTATTCCTCATGTGAATAGCTATCATACTGTAGAAAATCACCAACTTAGTGCGTTCATAAACTTAACGTTGGGTTAAATTTTGTTTTACTTCTGTTTTCAGGGAGCGCATTGATATTTCATACATGCATTCATCTTAATATGCTATATTATGCTATAGCAAACCCACAACCCACCTTGCACCTCTGACCCCAATGTCAAGGTCCACCGCATGCCCCTTAACCCAAGGTCAATTATATATAATATTCATGTTTTTTATGCAACTGTGCCAAGTTTGAGTGAAGGCTGCCAACAGGCGAGATTTGTTGTCTTCTGACAACTCTTGTTCTACATTTTTAGCCAGGTTTTTTTTTAAAAAATCCAGGCTATTGGATTGGCGAAAGCCGAGCGGGTGGGGGCAGCGGGCGGCGTCCACAATCAATGTTAAGTTTTCGTGTTTGAGTCCATTTCTTTGTTACTGTACCACCTAGGACCACCAAACTTTCACAGCTTCATAATCAAGGGGTGCCCACCACATATCACTATCCAACATGTTACCTTTTTTTCAACTTGACCCATTTTTTCCGCGCAGTCGACTTAGCCATTTTCAATGTTAAGTTTTCGCGTTTACAATGTTAAGTTTTCGTGTTTTAAGTCCATTTCTTTGGTACTGTACCACCTAGGACCACCAAACTTTCACAGCTTCATAACCAAGGGGTGCCCACCACATACAACTATCCAACATGTGACCATTTTTTTACCTTCACCTATTATTTCTACGTAATTGACTTAGCCATTTTCAACGTTAACTTTTTAACTTACGTCTGGTTAAAGTTTTTTGGTTAAAAGTTTTTCGTTATACTAAATCTCTGCAACTGCTTTGCCCATTACCTTGAAACTTCACATGGGTGTTTATCATCATCTATATTTTCATTCTACCCCCCCTCCCGTGCGGCCCCTGTGCCCAATGTCAATGTCAAATTAAGTTTTTTGGTTAAGTTTTTGTCACGCCCGCTTGCGGAAAGCACGATATAGTCGCCACTTTGGCGTAAGTACGTACGTACGTACGTGTGTCCAGTTAGAGTTTTTGGTTAAGTTGTTTGGTTAAGTTTTTTGGTTAAAGTTTTTGTTTAAGTTCTTTGGTTAAAGTTTTTGGTTAAGTTTTTTGGTTAAAGTTTTTGGTTAAAGTTTTTCGTTATACTATATCTCTGGAACTGCTTTGCCCATTACCTTGAAACTACACATGGGTGTTTATCATCATCTATATTTTCATTCTACCTCCCTCCTGTGCGTCCCCTGTGCCCAATGTCAAGGTCAAATTACTTTGAAGTTTTTGGTTAAGTTTTTTGGTTAAAGTTTTTGGTTAAGTTTTTTGGTTAAAGTTTTTCGTTATACTATATCTCTGCAACTGCTTTGCCCATTACCTTGAAACTTCACATGGGTGTTTATCATCATCTGTATTTTCATTCTACCCCACTCCCGTGCGGCCCCTGTGCCCAATGTCAAGGTCAAATTACTTTAAGTTTTTGGTTAAGTTTTTTGGTTAAAGTTTTTGGTTATGTTTTTTGGTTAAGTTTTTTGGTTAAGTTTTTTGGTTAAAGTTTTTGGTTAAGTTTTTTGGTTAAGTTTTTCGTTATACTATATCTTTTTTTTTTAGTGTCCATGCCTCGCCACAAGGCGCGACATGCAGGCCGTGGCCATCTAGTTTTGTAATAAAATCAGTATTTGACAAAATTTCATGAAATAAAAAGAAGTCTCATTCGTAAATTTTGATAAAATTTAATAGTATCAAAAAAAATTTGTTTGCATTAAATTGTTTATATGGCCGTAAAATTTGGGCAGGTGTTGTGAAACAGACAGTAGTTCCATTTCAATACATTCTGTTTCATATGCCCAGCAATCCAGAAAGTCGAGAAAAGAGAATCAGTACTCCCTTCACCCGCTGGTGTACCGATACATTGCTGAGGGGAAACAGAAACAGTTCCTCGACACTTACTACACGTCTGTCAACAACTTTGTCCACCTTTACGAAGCGAAGATTGGACAAATAGTAAAACTCCTTAACACAAACTGCACCAAGGGTATGAGAGTATTGGAAGAACAAAAAGTTCATGTTCTTCGGTTCTACGAATACTTACATGACAAACCGGATAAACTGGAGAAATATCCTTCTAAAACTACACGATCCCGTGACGTGCTTATTAAGAAGCGTGTGTCTGACCTGTCGGACCTAGTCCTGTCCGATGTGAAGAAACGCCGCTTGTTTATATCGGAGGGTGAGCGGGCTCGGCGGGTTCACAATGACGTGATGACGGTGTTCTGGTGTGTGGAGGAGGCCGATGTAATTGTCACGCTCAACGACCAGGCGGACATTGGCCTCGAGCTGCTCGGTCAGCTGTCCGCTGGCCGCTTCGCTGGTACGATCATCGTTGATGAGACCTTTCCATTACCGAGTGTGGCATGAAATGCAAACACAATTTTGTTTTCAATAATATTAAATTTTATCAAAATTTAAGAATGAGCCTTCATTTTAATTCGTAAAATTTTGTCAAATATTAATTTTATGAAAAATGACTTCTCTATGGGAATTTAACATGAGGGAGAAAGGAGTGGAGAACCTGGAGGAGGAGTCGAAAAATAAAAAAAGTTGACTCTGAAACCTGGCTAGGTAGCATGGAAATGATCTGAAAAAACAAGTTGAATTTTTAATATCTGTCCACTATTTCTGAAATTATAAATATTTCCTCATGTATATCCCCATAGGCGTCTTCGCAGAGTATATCTATGAGGATTTAACATGGGTAAATTGGTTTTTCACACTAAAATAAATATTGGACCAATTTCACGAAATAAAATAGTCTCATTCTTAAATTTTGATAAAATTTAATAATATTAAAAAAATAAATGTTTTTGCATTGTTTATATAGCTATAATTCCAGCACAAACATATTTACACAATTCCCTAACATTTGATTGGCCTGTAGCAAGTCTCTGTACAAAATTTATATCCCATTAAACTCCCACGCCAAACTACTTTCCGTAACCGTGAGGCGCAGTTAAAATAATTCTTAAGAAAACGGAAAATAAACACATTTTCTTGATGAATTTATTTCAAATGCTGGAATTATAAGGAATGAATGGCCTTTTTGTGGAATTTATCGGGGATATAAACTTGGAAAAGTCGCGGGAATACTGGACGAGGCCTTCCGGCCTTCGTCCAGTATTCCCGCGACTTTTCCAAGTTTATACCTCGATAAATTCCACAAAAAGGCCATTCATTCCTATATTAAAATTTTGACAGGCTTCGTTCGTGAAATAGACAGTAGTCTGGCTGCTGATCAGCAGCAGATTTCACCAAACTCACGAAGTGCAATAAACCACTTAAGTGCACTTAGACGGAGTAATTTTCAATTTATGAATACATGAATTAATACTTTTATGTAAAGAAATAAAGTAACTTTTAATCAAAACAATGGCTGTAATTATGTAGTTCATATACTACATTATGATCAATAAGTTTTATTATAAAAATATCAACAGGAATTTGTTTTACATGAAGTAATTCATTTCCGTACAAATATATAATTACTCCATGAAAGTGTACCTTTAACCCTTAGACCGCTATCTTATTTTTTTTGTCGTCTGCTGTTTATTTTTCATTTTTATCATCAAAAACATGCTTTAACAGCACTTTAGAATTATTTACAACATGCTTTGACAGCACTTCATTCTGAAGTGCTGTCAAACCATGTTTTCATTGAGAAATAGGGCAAGATACAAAAGCAACAGCAGACGACAATTGTTGTGAGTAGCGGTCTAAGGGTTAATACCCATTTTGCTGAAGTTGACTACTGGTAGATCATCAAATATATGCAGTCGTTACGGTAGTTCTATATGACATAATGCATTTCGGAACAAGTAAATGATTATGTACTCCCTCAGAGCTGAATATAAAGTATGCTTGGCAATTTTGGTGAAATCGGCCACTGGTAAGAATCTGTGCCCGTTTCACACCTTCGTACGACTAAGATGTTCATAAGTGCAAATTTAGGATCGTCTGGAAATTTAAATTGATGGATTTACATTTATTGAGCATAGGCTACAAACGCAGCCTATGCTCAATACATGTAAATCCAATAATTGGTTTTAGGAAAACAATGCTAATATGAAATTTGCTTCATATCATCATTTTGCACTTACGAACATTTTAGTCGTCCGAAGTTTAGTGAAACGGCCCCCTGTGCTGTGATTCAGAAACTTGATGAGTGTTCCACTGACAATGGCGAACAGTGCATACCCAGACCAGTCTGTGCATATGCACAGGCTGGTCTGGGTCTACACTGGTCGTAAAAGACATAAGTACTATTTCTCAAGCCACCGAAATGGAGGGTATGACATTTTCGGTCAATAGTTCCTGTTTTGCTTGTGCTACCCTGTAACAGGATTCAAACCTATACTCTTTGTTCTAAGCATGATGAGTGCTTCACTGACTGAATGGTGAATAGTGATAGCCGTGTTTCCCCAAGTCACAGCCACACGTATCTGAGTATCTGACATTGACGGTTCCTAGTTGATGTTCGACTTATTCCATGCATTATGAAAGGGGTGCTTTTTCTCTGTCTGTAAAATACTAACAAACACTGCAAATCCTGATCAGACAACATGCTGTCATCTGGATCTTCAGTGTTTGTAAGTGTTAGCATATATAGGGTTGAAAGCGCCAAAAATAGACGTACCGATTGGAGCTAATTCAAATGATTGACCTTTGAAGGTCACATGCTTCCTTAAATCATATACACCAGACTTGATTTCAGTCAGTGCAATTTAAGATATGGTGTTTAAATATTGCTTTCATGGTTAGAAAGTCTTATATCAACTGAACTGAAATACTCATTATTACATCCTGTCTCTTTATCTACATTTTTATCAGCACGGATGTACGTTTCGTCTTTTATTATCCGCTCACTGACAGGCAGGAGGGGATATACAATTAATCTTTAATGTACTTGATGTTTAATCATCAATGGGCAAACATTTTCTGACTACCTCCAATCTATCCATATCAACTCCAAAAATCCCCCATTTTTCCTTGTCTGGCAAACAAGTACAGTTTTAACCCTTACACCGCTATCTTATTTTTTTGTTGTCTGCTGTTTACTTTCTATTGTCCAGTTTTATCATCAAAAACAATGGCCTGTATTGTGTTTCCAGGGCTACGAGGCCTTAACGACCTGCCAGACTACACACACCTTGTGCACGCCCTCTTCCACAAGGTGAAAGGTCAAGCGCGATGGAAGCTGGGGCAGCACCACGATGCCCTGGATCATCTGAAGTTGTCCCTGCTGTTCTACGATCAGTGTCGGCCGAGCAAGGCGTACCTCCACCTGAAGGCGCGTGTCATGAAGTCAAAGGGCCTCGTCTACCTGGACCTTGGTGAATACAGCCAAGCCGAGTCTGTCCTCCACACCGCATACACCAACATCCTTACCAGCTGTACACACAGCGCCGACAACGACCCGGCCGCCGGCAAAACCCACCCTCCCGTACTACAGTGGGATATCCCCGTGTATTTAGGCAACTTCGCCATAATCGAACTGAAGAAAGCTGAGCATTTGGAGAACACGCAGGCTAAATACCAGCACTTGAATAAAGCTCTGGAGCACCTGAATGATGGAATGGACGTTTCAAGGAGCCTGCGCCTGGACCACCTGGATAGTTACTGCAGTATGGAGAAGACGCGGGCGGATGTTTACATCGAGCAGGGACAGCTGCGGCAGGCCCTGCATGCGGCGGAACACGCCCTTAACCGGCGGCTCGTCATTCTGCAGCTGCCGCACTACAACGTTACAGACAGCACGTATCAGGTGGCCAAGATATACATGCTGTTCGGCGACGAATATCACAGAGACGGAAATCAGGGTATGTTGTGCTACAGATGTGTTGTGCCTAGAGCAAGCCTGGCTGACATCATTCCGACCTCAAACTGCCCATACCTCTTAACCCTTACTACGCTGAATTATTTTTTGTCGTCTGCCGGAAATGTTTTATTTCAATATTCCTTGACAAAAACCTGTTTTGACAGCGCGTGAGAATCGAGAATCGTCTCCAGTGGAGACGATTCTCATGTGCTATCAAAACAGGTTTATTGTTAAGAATTAAGGCAAACATGAAAAACAGCAGACGACATTTTCCGTCTCCAGCGTAGTAAGGGTTAATTAAAATATTAATCTGTGTTAATAGAATAGTTGTTTACCATCTCCCAATCCTACATTCCCCATTTCCCAATCCTACATTCCCCATCTCCCAACCCTACATTTCCCATCTCCCAATCCTACATTCCCCATCTCCCAATCCTACATTTCCCATCTCCCAATCCTACATTCCCCATCTCCCAATCCTACATTTCCCATCTCCCAATCCTTCATTCCCCATCTCCCAATCCTACATTTCCCATCTCCCAATCCTACATTCCCCATCCCCCAACCATACAGTTCTCATCTCCCAACCCTACATTTCCCATCTCCCAATCCTACATTTCCCATCTCCCAATCCTACATTTTCTCATCTCTCCCAACCCTACTTTTTTTCCCCATCCTCCCAATCCTACATTCCCTCACCCAATACAACATTCCCATCCTTTCCCATCTCCCAAGCCTACTTTCCCCATCTCCCAATCCACTTTCCCATCTCCCAATCCTACATTCCTCCATCCCCACACTACAATTCACCATCGACCCCAGCCCTACATTCCCCATCTCCCACCCTACATTTCCCATCTCCCAACACCCTCACATTTCCCATCTCCAACCCTACATTTCTTTCTCAGCTTCCAATACTTACATTCCCCATCTCCCAATCCCTACATTTCTCAGCGACCCAATCCGACATTCCCCAACTCCCAACCATACATTCCCCATCTCCCAATCCTATCATTCCCCACTCCCAATTCCTACATTGCCCATCTCCACTCCCAATCCTACATTTCCCAACTCAATCCTAAATTTCCATCTCCCCATCTCCCAATCACTAAAATTTCCCATCTCCCAACCCTACATTCCCCCATACTCCAAATCCTACATTTCCCATCTCCCAATCCCTCTGCATTCCCCATCTCCCAATCCCCTACATTTCCTCATCCCCAATCCTACATTCCCCATCTCCCAATCCTACCTTTCTCATCTTCCAACCCTACATTTCCCATCTCCCAATCATACATTTCCCATCTCCCAACCCTACATTTCTCATCTCTCAATCCTACATTTCCCATCTCCCAATCCTATATTTCCTATCTCCCAATCCTACATTCCACATCTCGCAATCCTACATTTCCCATCTCCCAATCCTACATTACACATCTCCCAAGCCTACATTGTCCCATCTCTCCCAATCCCTACATTCCACATCTCCCAATCCTACATTTCCCATCTCCCAATCCTACATTCCCCATCTCCCAATCCTATATTTCCCATCTCCCAGTCCTACATTCCACATCTCCCAATCCTACATTTCCCATCTCCCAATCCTACATTCCACATCTCCCAATCCTACATTCCCCATTCAAATCCAATCCTATATTTCCCATCTCCCAATCCTACATTTCCCATCTCCCACCTCCTACCCACCTTCCCATCCCTATCATTCCCAATCCTCCCAACACCCAATTCCCCACATCCAATCCTCCCAACCACAATTCCCCATCTCCCAATCCTACATTTCTCATCTCCCAATCCTATATCCCCATCTCCCAATCCTACTTTCTATCTAACACCCCTAACATTTCCAATCCCTCCCCAATTACATTCCCATCTCCCAACCCTACATACATTCCCCATCTCAACCCTACATTTCCCATCATCGATCTACAATCCAATCTCCCAACCCTAACATCCCGATCCTCCCAATCCTATTTCCCATCTCCCTTAATCCTACTTCCCCATCTCCCAATCCTACATTTGCCCATCTCCCAATTCCCTACATTTCTCATCTCCCAATCCTATTTCCCTTTCCCAAACCCTACATTTCTCATCTCCCAATCCATACATTTCCCCTCATCTCTTAATCCTAAACATTCCCCATCTCTTAATCCTAATTCCCCATCTCCCCAATCCTACATTTCCCATCTCAATTTCCTACATCATCCCAATCCTACATTTCCCTTCTCCCAACCCTACATTTCTCATCTCCCAATCATACATTTTCCCATCTCCCAAACCTACATTTCTCATTTCCCAATCCTACATTCCCCATCTCTCAACCCTACATTTCCCATCTCCCAATCCTACATTTCCCATCTCCCAATCCTACATTTCTCATCTCCCAATCCTACATTCCCCATCTTTCAACCCTACATTTCCCATCTCCCAATCCTACATTTCTCATCTCCCAATCCTATATTCCCATCTCCCAATCCTACATTTCTCATCTTCCAACCCTACATTTCCCATCTCCGAATCATGCATTCCCCATCTCCCAACCCTACATTTCTCATCTCTCAATCCTACATTTCCCATCTCCTGATCCTACATTTCCCATCTCCCAACCCTACATTTCCCATCTCCCAATTCTACATTCCGGGACGATTTTTCGAATGGCGGTCTGCTCGGTCAACTTTCGTGGACACGCCACTGGCGAAGTCCGAGTGAATGTCGTCCTGAATGGTGTAGAACCATCTCTTAATCCTAAATTCCCCAACTCCCAATCCTACATTTCCCATCTCCCAATCCTACATTTCTCATCTCCCAATCCTACATTTCCCTTCATCCCTCAACATTTCTCACATTTCTCATCTCCCCAATCTATACATTTCCTCTCCCAATCTACCCATCCTACATTCCCCATCTCTCTAACCCTACATTTCCCATCTCCCAATCCTACAATTTCTCATCTCTCCCAATCCTACATTCCCCATCTCTCAACCCGACATCCCATCTCCCCAATCCTACATTTCCCATCTCCCAATCCTACATTTCTCATCTCCCAATCCTACATTTCCCTTCTCCCAACCCTACATTTCTCATCTCCCAATCATACATTTCTCATCTCCCAATCCTACATTCCCCATCTCTCTACCCTACATTTCCCATCTCCCAACCCTACATTTCCCATCTCCCAATCCTACATTCCCCATCTCCCAATCCTACATTTCCCATCTCCCAATCCTACATTCCCCATCTCCCAATCCTACATTTCCCATCTCGCAATCCTACATTCCCCATCTTCCAACCCTACAGTTCTCATCTCCCATCCCTACATTTCCCATCTCCCAATCCTACATTTCTCATCTCCCAATCCTACATTTCTCATCTCCCAACCCTACATTTCCCATCTCCCAATACATTCATCCCCCATCTCTACAATCCCACATTTCCCATCTCCCAATCCTACATTTGTCATCTCCCAATCCTTCATTCCTCATCTCCCAACCCTACATTCCCCATCTCCCAACCCTACATATCCCATCTCCCAACACTACATGTCCCATCTCCCACCCATACATTTCCCCATCTCCCAACCCTACATTTCCCATCTCCCAATCCTACATTCCCCATCTCCCAATCCTACATTGCTCATCTCCCAATCCTACATTTATGATCTCCCAATTCTACATTTCACATCTCCCAATCCTTCATTTCCCATCTCCCAATCCTACATTTCTCATCTCCCAATCCTACATTTCTCATCTCCCAATCCTACATTCCCCATCTCCCAATCCTACATTTCTCATTTCCCAATCGTACATTTCCCATCTCCCAACCCTACATTTCCCACCCATCTCCCAATCCTACATTTCATCTCCCAATCCTACATTTCTCATCTCCCATCCTATTTCCCATTTAATGATCTCCCAATCTACACATTTCTCATCTCCCATCCTTCATTTCCCATCTCCCAATCATACAATTTCTCATTTCCCTCCCATCCTACATTTCTCATCTCCCAATCCTACATTTCATCTCCTAACTCATTTCCCAATCTCCCACAACCCTACATTCCCCATATCCCAACCCTATATTTCCCATCTCCCAACCCTACATTCCCCATCTCCCAATCTTACATTTCCCATCTCCCAATCCTACATTTCTCATTTCCCAATCCTATATTTCCCATCTCCCAATCCTACATTCCCCATCTCCCAATCCTACATTTCTCATCTCCCAACCCTACATTTCTTCATCTCCCAATCCTACTTTTCTCATCTCCCAACCCTACATTCCCCATCTCCCAACCCTATATTACCCATCTCCCAATCCTACATTCCCCATCTCCCAATCCTACATTTCCCATCTCACAAACATTTCTCATCTCCCAATCCTACATTTCTCATCTCCCAACCATACATTCCCCCATCTCCCAGCCCTATATTACCCATCTCCCAATCCTACATTTCTCATCTCCCAATCCTACATTTCCCATCTCCCAATCCTACATTTCTCATCTCCCAATCCTATATTTCCCATCTCCCAACCCTACATTTCCCATCTCCCAATCCTTCATTCCCAATCTCCCAACCCTATATTTCCCATCTCCCATTCCTACATTTCCCATCTCCCAACCCTACATTCCCCATTGGGACATCTCCCAACCCTATAATACCCATCTCCCAATCCTACATTTCCCATCTCCCAATCCTACATTCCCCATCTCCCAATCCTACATTTCCCATCTCACAAACATTTCTCATCTCCCAATCCTACATTTCTCATCTCCCAACCCTACATTCCCCATCTCCCAATCCTACATTTCCCATCTCAATCCTTCATTCCCCATATCCCAACCCTACATTTCCCATCTCCCAACCATACATTTCCCATCTCCCAATCCTACATTTCTCATCTCCTAATCCTACATTTTCCATCTCCGAATCATACATTTCTCATCTCCCAATCCTACTTCCCCATCTCAATCCTTCATTCCCCATCTCCCAATACTACATTTCCCATCTCCCAACCCTACATTCCCCATCTCCTAATCCTACATTTCCCATTTCCCAATCCTACATTTCCCATCTCCCAATCCTACATTTCTCATCTCCCAACCCTACATTTCCCATCTCCCAATCATAAATTTCCCATCTCCCAATCCTACATTTCTCATCTCCCAATCCTTCATTCCACTTCTCCCAATCCTACATTTCTCATCTCTCAATCCTACATTTCTCATCTCCCAATCCTTCATTCCACATCTCCCAATCCTACATTTCCAATCTCTCAATCCTACATTTCTCATCTCCCAATCCGTCATTCCACATCTCCCAATCCTACATTTCTCATCTCCCAATCCTTCATTCCACATCTTCCAATCCTACATTTCCCATCTCTCAATCCTACATTTCCCATCTCTCAATCCTACATTCCCCATCTCAATCCTTCATTCCCCATCTCCCAATACTACATTTCTCATCTCTCAATCCTACATTTCTCATCTCCCAATCCTTCATTCCACATCTCCCAATCCTACATTTCCAATCTCTCAATCCTACATTTCTCATCTCCCAATCCATCATTCCACATCTCCCAATCCTACATTTCTCATCTCCCAATCCTTCATTCCACATCTCCCAATCCTACATTTGCCATATCTCAATCCTACATTTCCCATCTCTCAATCCTACATTCCCCATCTCAATCCTTCATTCCCCATCTCCCAATCCTACATTCCCATTTCTCAATCCTACATTCCAGAGTTCCCAATCCTTCATTCCACATCTCCCAATCCTACATTTCTGATCTCTCAATCCTACGTTTCTCATCTCCCAATCCTTCATTCCACATCTCCCAATCCTACATTTCCCATCTCTCAATCCTACATTTCTCATCTCCCAATCCTTCATTCCACATCTCCCAATCCTACATTTCCCATCTCTCAATCCTACATTCCCCATCTCAATCCTTCATTCCCCATCTCCCAACCCTACATGTCCCATCTCCCAACCCTACATTCCCCATCTCCCAACCCTACATTTCCTATCTCCCAACCCTACATGTCCCATCTCCCAACCCTACATCCCCCATCTGCCAACCCTACATTTCTCATCTTACATTCCCCATCTCCCAATCCTTCATTTCTCATCTCCCAATCCTACATTTATCATCTCCCAATCCTACATTCCCCATCTTCCAATCCTACATTTCTCATCTCCCAACCCTACATTTCTCATCTCCCAATCCTACATTCCCCATCTCCCAACCCTACATTTCCCATCTCACAACCCTACATTTCTCATCTCCCAATCCTCATTCCCCATCTCCCAATCCTACATTTAACATATCCCAATCCTACATTTCTCAGCTCCCAATCCTACATTTGTTATCTCCCAATCCTTCATTTCCCATCTCCCAATCCTACATTCCCCATCTCCCAATTCTACATTTCTCATCTCCCAATCCTACATTCCCCATCTCCCAATCCTATATTTCCCATCTCCCAATCCTACATTTCTCATCTGCCAACCCTACATTTCTCATCTCCCAATCCTACATTCCCCATCTCCCAACCCTACATTTCCCATCTCACAACCCTACATTTCTCATCTCCCAATCCTACATTCCCCATCTCCCAATCCTACATTTAACATATCCCAATCCTACATTTCTCATCTCCCAATCCTACATTTGTTATCTCCCAATCCTTCATTTCCCATCTCCCAATCCTACATTCCCCGTCTCCCAACTCTACATTTCTCATCTCCCAATCCTACATTCCCCATCTCCCAATCCTATATTTCCCATCTCCCAATCCTACATTTCTCATCTGCCAACCCTACATTTCTCATCTCCCAATCCTACATTCCCCATCTCCCAATCCTACATTTCCCATCTCTCAATCCTACATTCCCCATCTCCCAATCCTATATTTCCCATCTCCCAGTCCTACATTCCACATCTCCCAATCCTACATTTCCCATCTCCCAATCCTACATTCCCCATCTCCCAATCCTACGTTTCCCATCTCCCAATCCTCTACATTTCTCATCTCCCAACCCTACAGTTCTCATCTCCCAATCCTACATTCCCCATCTCCCAATCCTACATTTCCCATCTCTCAATCCTACATTTCCCATCTCCCAACCCTACATTTCCCATCTCCCAATCATACATTCCCCATCTCCCAACCCTACATTTCTCATCTCCCAATCCTACATTTCCGATCTCCCAATCCTGCATTTCCCATCTCCCAATCCTCTACATTTCTCATCTCCCAACCCTTCAGTTCTCATCTCCCAATCCTACATTCCCCATCTCCTAATCCTACATTTCCCATCTGCAAATCCTACATTTGTCATCTCCCAACCTTACATTTCTCGTCTCCCAATCCTACATTTCTCATCTCCCAATCCTACATTCCCCATCTCCCAATCCTACATTCTCATTTCCCAATCCTACATTTCCCATCTCCCAACCCTACATTTCCCATCTCCCAACCCTACATTTCTCATCTCCCAATCCTACATTCCCCATCTCCCAACCCTACATTTCCCATCTCCCAACCCTACATTTCCCATCTCCCAATCCTACATTTCCCATCTCCCAATCCTACATTCCCCATCTCCCAATCCTATATTTCCCATCTCCCAACCCTGCATTTCCCATCTCCCAATCCTACATTCCCATCTCCCAATCCTACATTTCTCATATCCGAATCCTACATTTCCCTCATCCCCAACCTCCCACCCCAACATTCCCCATCTCCCAATCCCCCTCCAATCCGTCATTCCCCATCTCCCAATCCTTCATTCCCAATCTCCCAATCCTACATTTCCCATCTCCCAACCCTACATTCCCCATCTCTCAACCCTACATTTCCCATCTCCCAATCCTACATTTGTCATCTCCCAATCCTTCATTCCCCATCTCCCAACCCTACATTCCCCATCTCCCAACCCCATCTCCCAACCCTACATATCCCATCTCCCAACCCTACATGTCCCATCTCCCAACCCTACATTCCCCATCTCCCAACCCTACATTTCCCATCTCCCAATCCTACATTCCCCATCTCCCAATCCTACATTTCTCATCTCCCAATCCTACATTTATGATCTCCCAATTCTACATTTCTCATCTCCCAATCCTTCATTTCCCATCTCCCAATCCTACATTTCTCATCTCCCAATCCTACATTTCTCATCTCCCAATCCTACATTTATTATCTCCCAATTCTACATTTCTCATCTCCCAATCCTTCATTTCCCATCTCCCAATCCTACATTTCTCATCTCCCAATCCTACATTTCTCATCTCCCAATCCTACATTCCCCATCTCCCAACCCTACATTTCCCATCTCCCAACCCTACATTCCCCATATCCCAACCCTATATTTCCCATGTCCCAACCCTACATTTCCCATCTCCCAACCCTACATTCCCCATCTCCCAATCCTACATTTCCCATCTCCCAATCCTATTTCCCATTTCCCATCTCCCAATCCTACATTTCCCATCTCCCAACCCTAACATTTCCCATCTCCCAACCCTACAATTCCCATATCCCAACCCTATATTTCCCATCTCCCAACCCTACATTTCCCATCTCCCAACCGTACATTCCCCATCTCCCAATCCTACATTTCTCATCTCGCAATCCTATATTTCCCATCTCCCAATCCTACATTTCCCATCTCCCAATCCTACATTCCCCATCTCCCAATCCTACATTTCTCGTCTCCCAACCCTACATTCCCCATCTCCCAACCCTATTTTACCCATCTCCCAATCCTACTTTTCCCATCTCCCAATCCTACATTTCCCATCTCCCAATCCTACATTTCCCATCTCCCAAACATTTCTCATCTCCCAATCCTACATTTCTCATCTCCCAACCCTACATTCCCCATCTCCCAACCCTATATTACCCATCTCTCAATCCTACATTTCTCATCTCCCAATCCTACATTTCCCATCCCCCAGCCCTACATTACCCATCTCCCAATCCTACATTTCCCATCTCCCAATCCTACATTTCTCATCTCCCAATCCTATATTTTTCATCTCCCAACCCTACATTTCCCATCTCCCAATCCTACATTCCCCATCTCCCAACCCTATATTTCCCATCTCCCAATCCTTCATTTCCCATCTCCCAACCCTACATTCCCCATTGGGAGATCTCCCAACCCTATAATACCCATCTCCCAATCCTACATTTCCCATCTCCCAATCCTACATTCCCCATCTTCCAATCCTACATTTCCCATCTCCCAATCCTACATTTCTCATCTCCCAATCCTATATTTCCCATCTCCCAACCCTACATTTCCCATCTCCCAATCCTACATTTCCTTTCTCCCAACCCTACATTTTCCGTCTCCCAATCCTACATTCCCATCTCCCAATCCTATATTTCCCATCTCCCAATCCTACATTTCTCATCTCCCAATCCTACATTTCTCATCTCCCAACCTTACATTCCCCATCTCCCAACCCTATATTACCCATCTCCCAATCCTACATTTCTCATCTCCCAATCCTACATTTCCCATCCCCCAACCCTACATTCCCCATCTCCCAATCCTACATTTCTCATCTCCCAATCCTATATTTCCCATCTCCCAATCCTACATTTCCCATCTCCCAACCCTACATTTCCCATCTCCCAACCATACATTTCCCATCTCTCAAGCCTACATTTCCCATCTCCCAATTCAACATTCCCCATCTCCCAACCCTACATTTCCCATCTCCCTCCCAATCCTACATTCCCCATCTCCTAACCCTACAGTTCTAATCTCCCAATCCTACATTTCACATCTCCCAGCCCTACATTTCCCATCTCCGAATCCTACATTTCTGTGGTGGTTGGTTGGCAACAAGCGATGGGTAATTTAACGCTCGAGATTCATCCTTAACAGAATCCCGACTGGAGACCTGGTTTGGCCGTCAAGTACGTCTTTGACTTTCTTGTATTTGAGAGTTGAATCTGGTTAAACCTCTTATAAGAGTAATTCTACCGGTATTACTTTTATGGGAAGGGGCCAAGTTGGGTGTGGTATGGGCCTGGCACCAGATCAGGTTATTCAATTTCAGGGCTGAATACATGTATATATTTATCTCGATGTAAATATTCCGTTCTGATTTTGGGATTTTCCCCCCAATGCAGCAATGAGGGGTCGAAACCCGTTGGCCCGACATTAAATGATTTTAGCTTTGATAGGCCGTTAAACACCAATAAGCAAACAAACCAACCCTACATTTCAAGTTGGGTGGGTAGGTAAGAAATTTCTTTTTTTTATCTCAGATCACACTAGTCATAGGCTAAAACGCTGACCGTGGGTATACATACACCGGTACGAACCGAAAATAAAAATAATTTAAGAAAATACAATTATTTGAGTCGGGCCGATTTTAGCAGGTCGGTTGGGTGAAGGAAACAGGGGAAGGCCCCACAACCTCAAATTGTCCCCTTGTGTTTGAGACCTAGGTATATCTCTCCCACAGGCGATTGAACTGCCCCATACCCCAACCCCATTATATAGGTCCAAGTGGGCCGACTATATTACCTGTTATATAATGGCACAACTGTATTACAACGACATGTACAATGGTATAATGGTCATACAGTGGAACCTCTATAAACCGGACACCCTGGGAGGTCCCCAGGTGTCCGGTTTAGAGATGTTTCACTGTAATACTAGCGTATGAGCACTGAAATACATGAATGGGTGCTTTGCAATCATAAGCACCGATGAACATCAGAGATATTTTACAGTGAAATTGGTAATAATTTCACACATTTGTGTCGTAGTGGTGTCCGTTTCCAGTGAAACAGCCCCTAGTTAGTGTACGCTTCTTGGGCTGGTGGATATAAACCTGTCTGAGCATGAACCCTATTCTCGTGCCTGAAATCAGGAAGTTTGATTAGGGTACAAATTCCGGCACATGCTCAGAATGTGTACAATCAAGGTCCCAATTTTACATGTATATTTTGATAAAATATAAATGGAGGTGTAATGTTCACTTGTACATGGTCATTTTATCTAATACTTTTTTGTAAATAATAAAAAAAGTTGGCATCCCCCAAAACTTTATTTTACCAAATTGATTCCACTGGTTCCCACTGGTTCTCAGAATGTTTAAATATGTATTTTTTCACTGTATGGCCTGCAAATGACCGATATCAATCAAAATTTATTTGATACTTGTACGTGCGTTAGTAAAACCTTTCACTTTTGTCGCACCTGCTTTAGCAGAAGGCGCGACTATAGTCACTGCTTTTTCCGTCGTCATCGTCATAATATTCTTTTACTTATTTATTTAATAAACTTTACGGATTGCTTCAATATTTTAACACTTGATACGTGTGACTAACATTGTAACATTTAAAACTTTTAAACCCTACTAGCTACAGACCTGAAACTTGGTATGTAGCTTCCTTATGATGAGTAGATGCACAAAGTTTATTTGATTTTTTATTTGACCCCGGGTCATGGATTATCTCCCCTTTATTTATTTAGAATTTTCCAATTTTGGATTGTAACTCGTAAAACTCTTAAACCCTAATAGCTAAGCACCTGGAACTTGGTATGTAACTTCCTTATGATGAGTAGATGTGCAAAGTTTATTTTGATTTTTGATTCGACCCCCGGGTTATGGATTATCTCCCCTTTTCAACTTAGAATTTGTGCAATTTTGCCTTGTAACTTTTAAAATGTAATAGCTGGTGGCTTGATACGTGACATATACATGTACAATGTAGCTTCCTTTTCATGTGTAGATATGCAAACTGAATTAAAAAAATTATTTGACCCCCACTCATGGATTATCTCCCCCTTGGACTTAGAACTTTACCATTTTGCCTTTTAACTTGTAAAGGCTTGATACTTGGTATGTAGCTTCTTTATGGTGTGTAGATGCACAAAGTGAATTTCTCTTTTTTATTTGACACTGAGCCATGGATTATCTCCTCATTTTTTACTTAGAATTTTGCCTCGTTTACTATCAAAGCGGTATGTGGGGTATCCGTGTTCTATGAACACATTTTCCAGTTTATCTCAAAAAGTTTGTACAAGTTTCTTCATGATCATATAACTTTAATGTGACTTGATGGATTTCTTCAATATTTGGACCCTTGATACATGCGATCATTTGGAACACACTCGTGCTGCCATTAAAATGACCTTGACCTTCACATTGTTGCAGAAACACTGACGTCAAAAAGTTTGTACCAGTTCTTCATGTATCACCATATATACCTTTAATATCCATTTGATCCATTTGAGCATTTGGAACACACTTATGCCCCTTTAACATGACTTTGACCTTTTTTACCTTCACATGGTTGTGGAACTACTTAGCCATTTTTTTATGTCAAAAAGTTTGTTCAAGTTTCTTCATCATCATATAACTACTATTACATGATGGATATTTTCAATATTTGGACGCTTGATACATGTAATCATTTGGAACACACTCATGATGCCATTAACCCTTAGCCTGCTGAATGAAATGTTGTCGTCTGCTGTTTATGTTTTCTTTTTGATTTTTCTCATCAAAAACATGGTTTGACAGCACTCCATTGGAAATGATTCTAAAGTGCTGTCAAACCATGTTTTTATTGAGAAACGGGGCAAAAAATAAAGCAACAGCAGACGACAGTTTTCGCGATCAGCAGGCTAAGGGTTAACATAACCTTGACCTTTTTCGTGCCCATGATCATGTTATGGTCAAATGCCTTGGCAGGCGCGACACAGTTTCTGTGGAAGAATTCTTTTTTTTTAATAGAATAGTCTGAAAATCTTCAATATTCCATTCTGGTTACTTGTATTTTAGGGGTAAAAGGGTTCATTCAACCATTTGTGAATTGTAGATGATGCAAGAAGCCACTGGGTTTGTTCCAGTGACCACTTCAGTATTCTGGAGTCTGACCATCTCATCAATGGTAGTATACAAACAAGTCAGCCGCTGTTCGATCAGATACAGAAAGATCATATTGGTGTCTTTACTCGACTTGAGGATCATCAAAAAATAAAGAAACTGCAAAAGTTCTATAGGGTAACACATTTTTGTTGGAAATCATTATTAACCCTCACTACGCGGGAGACGAAAATTGTCGTCTGCTGTTTTTAATTTTTTACCTTATTTCTTAACAAAAAACCTGTTTTGACAGCGCATGAGAATAATCTCCAGTGGAGACAATTCTCATGCGCTGCCAAAACAGATTGTATCGAGAAATATTGAAAATAAAACATTTTCCAGCAGACGACAAAATTTAATTCAGTGTAGTAAGGGTTAAGCATTGGGCATTTTCATCAATACGATCTCAAATTAATTAAAATAACAGTGGCTGTTACTACAGTCTTAGAAATAGGGCATATGACATTTGTAAACAGTGTCAGATCCAGATCAGACGGCGCATTGCAGAACCAGCACTGCATTCGAAATAATCAGCTCTATATTTATGTTGACTGAAAATATAAGTTTGAGTACAGAGCCACTGTTGTTGTGAAATATTCACCGCTACATTCAAAGGTACTATAGGAATGAATTAGGGGATAACCATGCTTTGTTTTTCGATTTGGAGCGGTATGTGGGAGGTTTTATGGTTTGTGAATCAGTTTTACGGCGACTCGTTATCGAAGCCGTAAAACTGATTCACAGACCATAAAACCTCACACATACCGCTCCAAATCGAAAAACAAAGCATGGTTATCCCCATTCTAATGCACCTAGTGTGCTCCCCGCTTTCTGCAACGTTGTAGCATATCACGAACAGTGATATGTTTCATTACTTCAGCAGGTTGTTGTCGTCATCGATTTATAACTGCCTCACACCAAATGAATTTAATGAAATGTAACTCCGCCGAAGAATATTCCCGTTTCAAAGAGATTAACGGGACTTTTTCTTAGACATCTATACATTTATTCAACTGTAATGTTTATTTTAACAATTGTATTGTTTTTATATGTGTAGTTGCAACAGTTATTTGCTTTTATTCATTTAAAGAAATGCCAACATTTCTGCATTGGGTTCGTGTGATTTTTATAAAGGAAATGTCAACAACTTGTTGTGTCAACAGGCACAGGATTTCCCTGGATTTATGCCTAATTCAGGTGATTACCCATCTGCAATACAGTTTATTATGTATAGTCATGTATGTGCACATTGGAATTCGTAAAAATTATAGGCTGGTCACTGGCATATTGAGTTTGCATTTGAGCACTTTATTAAATTCTTCTGTATTTTGGGCGGGTGGGATAATATTTTTGGGAATTTGTTGAAGGGCCACCACACTGAAGTCACGTTTGTCAGTCGTTGGTCGATTCTCTTTTCCGCTTGGGGTTGTACAGGTCAGTATGGCAGAATGGATAACCGAAAATGTACCGAAATTAATTTGGAAATATTTGCATTCCCCGCCGCTGGCCATTGTTTACAAAAGCGCGTAGGGTTACATAAATCTGTCAAGTTGTAAAACACAGACTGGTAAAATGGAGATTTTATATGCTGTGATTTGTCATATTTTATAGGCTGTGATTTCAACTGACCAATCAGATGCGTGCTTTCTATTTTCGGTGCATTAGAATGGCCTTTTTGTGGAATTTATCGGGGTATAAACTTGGAAAAGTCGCGGGAATACTGTACGAAGGCCGGAAGGCCTCGTCCAGTATTCCCGCGACTTTTCCAAGTTTATATCCCCGATTCCGGCCTTCGTCCAGTATTCCCGCGACTTTTCCAAGTTTATATCCCCGATAAATTCCACAAAAAGGCCATTCATTCCTTATAATTCCAGCATTTGAAATAAATTCATCAAGAAAATGTGTTTATTTTCCGTTCTCTTAAGAATTATTTTAACTGCGCCCCACGTTACAGAAAGTAGTTTGGCGTGGGAGTTTACTGGGATATAAATTTTGGACAGAGACTTGCTACGGGCCAATCAAATGTTAGGGAATTGTGTAAATATCTTTGTGCTGGAATTATTAAACATTGGAAACATTCTGCTCTACGTTTGATGGGAATTTTGATTTGCAATCTGTGATTTCAGTACCCAACGCAGATGGAAACTATTAATCCACAATGTATGGAGGTCTGGTTTTTTTGTGGAAGAGGAACAATATGTGAGACGAGCCATGTGATTTAATAACTAAGAATATGTGCCATTTTCCATGAAAAATATTTAGAGAAACTGTGATATTTTCTGTAAGTGACATCGAATGTTGAAGCAGAATAGAATTCCAGATTTTCTGTGAAAATTTTGTAAACTTTCAACGTCATTTACAGAAAATATTGTATTGTTTGTAATATTTTTCATGAGATATTGCACATCTTACTGTCTGTTTCACGAAAGCTGCTCAAATTTTACTGTATATAAACAATGAAAAAAAAATATTTTTTTATCATGTTAAATTTTATCAAAATTAAGTATGAGCTTCTTTTTATTTTATGAAATTCGGTCCAATATTGATTTTATTACGAAAATACAATTTCCCCATGTTAAATCACCAGAGTGAAGATGTCTATAGGGATTTAACATGGGGAATTTTATCTAATTTCAGAAATAGTGGACCGATTTTCAAAATTTAACTTTTGTTTACTTAGTTACCTAGATCATTTCCAAGCTATCTGGCCAGGTTTCGGTGTCAATTGCCAAAATATTTGTTTCTTGTCTCCTACCACAGCTCCTCCATCTCCTTTTCCTCTATTTTAAATTCCCATAGACAAATATTTTTTTTGTATTAAAATCAATATTTGACCCACGAAAGAAGGCTCATTGTTAAATTTTGATAAAATTTAATTTTATTAAAAAAAAAAGATTGTTTTTGAATTGTTTATATGGCCATAATATTCGGGTAGGTTTCGTTAAACAGACAGTGGTTACAAAATCCACAAAGAAACATACCTCTAGAGTATCCTGGCTGAAATATCCGAAATATTATAGGGGTGCGATTTATAGGGGTGTGAATTCACAGATTTCAAATCAAAAGTCACATGCTCATAGAATTTATTATATGGATGTATGTATGTACAGTATATATGAATGCTAATGTGTTTATGACTGTTCATGTGATCAAATGACAACTGACAACGTCGTGGCCGCCTGGTCGTGGCCATACAATATCTTTGCCGTAAAACCTGTCAATATTTTCTATCTTCTCTATACCGATAGAAACTATCTTCTCTATACCGGTTTCTATCTATACCGGTTTCTATCTTCTCTATACCGGTTTCGTTCTCAGGTTGAAGAATTAGACCAAGGTCTATAAATGCATTAAATATACCTAAAACAATCAGTAGGTGAAAAAGAAAGTTTAAGAATGTTTTTTTACTCCCTGTTATAAGAGAATACAAGGTTGCTTACCGTACATTTCAATGGGCTGCACCGGGGGCCCGTTTCACTAAACTTCTTACGACTAAAATAGTGCAAATTTAAGATCGTCTGTAAATTTCAATTTATGGATTTACATTTATTGACCATAGGCTGCATATGCAGCCTATGCTCAATAAATGTAAATCCAATAATTATTTACAAGAAAGCAATGTTCATGTGAAATTTACAGACTCATAATTTTGCACTTATGAACATTTTAGTCGTACGAAGTTTAGTGAAACGGCCCCCGGGATGGCCCCGAGGCAACAGATTCTCATGAAAGAGGCAACTGATTATTGTCGCAGAGGACTATCAAAAGCCTAACTTCTCTGTAATAGACAAAAATTATAGAAATCGGTTTATTTTTGGTGAGCTTCCCAGAGCTCCAGATAAGGTGCGTATTGGCGTATTTTACGCAATTATTTTAGCTGAATACGCATTGATTATCAACAGTGGGAGTACAAAATACTCACAGCAATGTGAAAATACGCATTGAATTTCAAATTGAGTAGTGAAAATACTGTCATAAAGTTGAAAATTCACTTCGTTGAGCTGCAGCTCAATTAAGTGAATGTTTAAATTTGTAAAATATTTTTTATCATTTGTTCCCTAATCAGTAGTAAAAAATCAATAATCCATTTGTAAAATTAAAATACGCAATGATTTTGAAATCAGGGTATAGTACGCTTTAGACACAAAGCTTATCTGGAGCTCTGGCTTCCATTGACTCGGCCTGTCCCATGACAGCCCATCAAAAAGTAAGTGACCTTGTATTCCCTTCTAACAGGAACACCATCAATGTACCATAAAGTGGCATTGGCACCTTTTCATGATTCCGTATTCGACATTATTTTGTGCTTAGCAGGGCTCCTGTAGCCTATTTCATCAACATTGCAAAGTATACTTTAGTAGCAAAGTATACTTTGAGGGAGAAATTTTCAATTTTAGGAGAAATTTATTAATTTTTATTATACTGAATTTATTACATTATCACAGCCATTATGGCTGTGATAATGTAATAAATTCAGTATAATAATTCTGCATACTTTTAATCATCAAATATATTCAGTTGTTAGTTCTATATGAAATACATGTAATGCATTTCAGGAAAAATAAATGATTACTCCCTCAAAGTATACTTTGCTAGTAAAGTATACTTTGCAATTTTGATGAAATAGGCTACAGACAAGGAATTAGTAATTGAGTATTGTCACTCCATCATTTCCGAAGCAATTGGGTATTTCAAAATTTTTATTGGGTAAAATAAAATCACACTACTGTTTACACATCAACAGACTGCAATTATTGAAAAGTTTGCTTCGAAATAAAAACATGTCTTGGCATGAAATACCAAGATGTGTTTTCATGGAAAATAAGAAAAATATGCTATATTTGTGGTCTGTTTATTGTTTTCTGTACCACAAATTTTTTATTGCTTTTTGATACTCGCTACTTCTGATTTCAATTGTTTTTTTTTGCAATTTTAATTGGGTATTTAAGCAAATACGCAGCTTATCTGCAGCCCTGGCTTACAATGACGTCTAGCTTTCAGCTCAAGAAAATGGACATCGTGTAAACTTACATAGGTTAAGTTCTCTTATCTCGTACCGTTATTATCCTAAATTGCACAAATACCGTGATTCTGTGTATGTACATGTGACACACCACAGTGGTTGCTCTCTGCCAATACGGCCTACTGTCTGTTCCATGTTTTGCTGCCGACATACTGATGGCTATTAACACATTTAGTCTTCAAAATATTTAACTGTTAGTACTTTTTCATCAATAACAAAAAAATCACCCTCCCCAATTGTTTTTATTTGATTTAATTCCATCAAATATTTATTGTATTGTGAATTTGAGAATTTAACATGGGGACATTTTTTTTAAATAATTTGGAATTTGTGGACCTATTTTGTTCGGCCCGACAGGACACTCCTCAGCTCCTTTTTGCCCCATGTTAAATTCCCATAAGAATTATTTTTTGTCAAATTAAAATCAATATTTGATGAAATTTCATCAAATAAAAAACATTTGGGAGGGTGACATTTCTGTTGTTGATAAAAACGTACTTACATTTAAATAAATATTATATATGTAATGTTTTTAATAGCCAAAAGTTTGTCGGCAGAAAAACGTGGAACAGGCAGTAATTGATTTATCGCAGTTGACGTCACGTCACTTCATCGTGTGTTTGTTCTATGATGTAACGTTTGCCACATCGTTGGAAATGTCATTGACAGGACCACATGTTGTTTCCTGCAGGATATCAAAAATGGAGTGTACGACGAAGAGGCAAAATCCGTGAGGAAAAACTTCAAGGAAATGTTATACACCCCGTTTGAACTGGTGAAAAAAATCTTTGGAGGTGGTGGTTCCAAGTTTGGGGAAAATGATACAGTTGTGCAGGTATGTAATTAGTTGCATGAAGTAACTCTGTAAAACTCCCATACTGTCCATAGCATAGTTACAGTTCCATCCATAGCCTTGCCCTGCAGAGTAGCGAATCAGATTTATGGTTCCATCCATAACCTTGCCCTGCAGAGTAGCGAATCAGATTTACGGTTCCATCCATAGCCTTGCCCTGCAGAGTAGCGAATCAGATTTACGGTTCCATCCATAGCCTTGCCCTGCAGAGTAGCGAATCAGATTTACGGTTCTATCCATAGCCTTGCCCTGCAGAGTAGCAAATCAGATTTACGGTTTAGCCTTGCCCTGCAGAGTAGCGAATCAGATTTACGGTTCCATCCATAGCCTTGCCCTGCAGAGTAGCGAATCAGATTTACGGTTCCATCCATAGCCTTGCCCTGCAGAGTAGCGAATCAGATTTACGGTTCCATCCATAGCCTTGCCCTGCAGAGTAGCAAATCAGATTTACGGTTCCATCCATAGCCTTGCCCTGCAGAGTAGCAAATCAGATTTACGGTTCCATCCATAGCCTTGTCCTGCAGAGTAGCGAATCAGATTTACTGTTCCATCCATAGCCTTGCCCTGCAGAGTAGCGAATCAGATTTACAGATTTACAGTTCCATCCATAGCCTTGCCCTGCAGAGTAGCGAATCAGATTTACGGTTCCATCCATAGCCTTGCCCTGCAGAGTAGCGAATCAGATTTACGGTTCTATCCATAGCCTTGCCCTGCACAGTAGCGAATCAGATTTACGGTTCCATCCATAGCCTTGCCCTGCAGAGTAGCGAATCAGATTTACGGTTCCAAATTCCATAGCCTTGCCCTGCAGAGTAGCGAATCAGATTTACGGTTTCTATCCATGGAGCCTTGCCCTGCACAGTAGCGAATCAGATTTACGGTTCCATCCATAGCCTTGCCCTGCAGAGTAGCGAATCAGATTTACGGTTCCATCCATAGCCTTTCCATGCAGAGTAGCGAATCAGATTTACGGTTCCATACATAGCCTTGCCCTGCAGAGTAGCGAATCAGATTTACGGTTCCATACATAGCCTTGCCCTGCAGAGTAGTGAATCAGATTTACGGTTCTATCCATAGCCTTGCCCTGCAGAGTCAGATTTACGGTTCCATCCATAGCCTTGCCCTGCAGAGTAGCGAATCAGATTTGTAGTTCCATCCATAGCCTTCCCCTGCAGAGTAGCGAATCAGATTTACGGTTCCATCCATAGCCTTGCCCTGCAGAGTAGCGAATCAGATTTACGGTTCCATACATAGCCTTGCCCTGCAGAGTAGTGAATCAGATTTACGGTTCTATCCATAGCCTTGCCCTGCAGAGTCAGATTTACGGTTCCATCCATAGCCTTGCCCTGCAGAGTAGCGAATCAGATTTTACGGTTCCATCCATAGCCTTGCCCTGCAGAGTACAATCAGATTTACGGTTCCATCCATAGCCTTTCCCTGCAGAGTAGCGAATCAGATTTATGGTTCCATCCATTAACCTTCCCCTCAGTGTAGCAAAATCCATTTACGGTTTCCATCCATAGCCTTGCCCTGCAGCAGTAGCGAATCAGATTTACGGTTCCATCCATAGCCCCTTGCCCTGCAGAGTAGCGAATCAGATTTACGGTTCTATCCATAGCCTTGCCCTGCAGAGTAGCAAATCATGATTTACGGTTTAGCCTTGCCCTGCAGTGTAGCGAATCAGAATTTTACGGTTCCAATCCATACCTTGCCTGCAGAGTAGCGAATCAGATTTACCGGTTCCATCCCATAGCCTTGCCCTGCAGAGTAGCGAATCCGATTTTAACGGTTCCATCCATCCATTGCCTTGCCCTGCAGAGTAGCAATCAGATTTACGGTTCCAATCCATAAGCCTTGCCCTGCAGAGTAGCAAATCAGATTTACGGTTCCATCCATAGCCTTGTCCTGCAGAGTACGAACAGATTTTACTGTTCCATCCATAGCCTTGCCTGCAGAGTAGCGAATCAGATTTACAGACAATACAGTTCCATCCATAGCCTTGGCCCTTGCAGAGTAGCGAATCAGATTTACGGTTCCATTCCATAGCCTTGCCCTGCAGAGTAGCGAATCAGATTTACGTTCTATCCATAGCCTTGCCCTGCACAGTAGCGAATCAGATTTACGGTTCCATCCATAGCCTTGCCCTGCAGAGTAGCGAATCAGAATTTACGGTTCCATCCATTAGCCTTTCCATGCAGAGTAGCGAATCAGAGTTTACGGTTCCATACATAGCCTTGCCCTGCAGAGTAGCGAATCAAGATTTACGGTTTTCATACATAGCCTTGCCCTGCAGAGTAGTGAATCAGATTTACGGTTCTATCCATAGCCTTGACCCTGCAGAGTCATTTCCTTTACGGTTCCATCCATAGCCTTGCCCTGCAGAGTAGCGAATCAGATTTGTAGTTCCATCCATAGCCTTCCCCTGCAGAGTAGCGAATCAGATTTACGGTTCCATCCATAGCCTTGCCCTGCAGAGTAGCGAATCAGATTTACGGTTCCATACATAGCCTTGCCCTGCAGAGTAGTGAATCAGATTTACGGTTCTATCCATAGCCTTGCCCTGCAGAGTCAGATTTACGGTTCCATCCATAGCCTTGCCCTGCAGAGTAGCGAATCAGATTTACGGTTCCATCCATAGCCTTGCCCTGCAGAGTAGCGAATCAGATTTACGGTTCCATCCATAGCCTTTCCCTGCAGAGTAGCGAATCAGATTTATGGTTCCATCCATAACCTTCCCCTGCAGAGTAGCGAATCAGATTTACGGTTCCATCCATAGCCTTGCCCTGCAGAGTAGCAAATCATATTTACGGTTTCCAATCCATAGCCTTGCCCTGCAGAGTAGCGAATCAGATTTACGGTTCCATCCATAGCCTTGCCCTGCAGAGTAGCAAATCATATTTACGGTTCCATCCATAGCCTTGCCCTGCAGAGTAGCAAATCATATTTACGGTTCCATCCATAACCTTGCCCTGCAGAGTAGCGAATCAGATTTACGGTTCCATCCATAGCCTTGCCCTGCAGAGTAGCGAATCAGATTTACGGTTCCATCCATAGCCTTGCCCTGCAGAGTAGCGAATCAGATTTACGGTTCCATCAATAGCCTTGCCCTGCAGAGTAGTGAATCAGATTTACGGTTCTATCCATAGCCTTGCCCTGCAGAGTCAGATTTACGGTTCCATCCATAGCCTTCCCCGTCAGAGTAGCGAATCAGATTTACGGTTCCATCCATAGCCTTGCCCTGCAGAGTAGCGAATCAGATTTACTGTTCCATCCATAGCCTTCCCCCGCAGAGTAGCGAATCAGATTTACGGTTCTATCCATAGCCTTTCCCTGCAGAGTTGCGAATGAGATTTACGGTTCCATCCATAGCCTTTCCCTGCAGAGTAGCGAATCAGATTTACTGTTCAATAGCCTTCCCCTGCAGAGTAGTGAATCAGATCTGATTCGCTACTCTGCAGGGGAACGCTATGGAACTGTAACTATGCTGCTGATGGTACGTCAGCTTTGCAGAGTTACTGCCCACAACTAGCAGGTAGTGTATTTGTCCAATTCAGCGTTATGTAAGTCAGATGGAAAAGTGGATAAGATTATATGCATCTTTTTAAACAATTAGTGTCTGTAGCAGTCAAACTTTGTGCATCTAGTACTATTTACATTGATGATTTCCTGTGATTTGCTGAGTGGGTGGCCATTTTGTGACTGGGTGCCCATTGAATGACTGGTTGGCCATTTTGTGAATGGGTGACTATTTTGTGAATGGGTGACCATTTTATGAATGTGTGACCATTTTGTGACTGGATGACCATTAAATGACTGGTCGACCATTGAATGACTAGTTGGCCATTGAATGTCTGGGCGGCCATTTTGTGACTGGACAGCATTTTGTGAATGGGTGAGCATTTTGTGACTGGGTGACCATTTTGTGAGTGGACATCCATTTTGTGTGTGGGCAGCCGTTTTGTGAGTAGGCAGCCATTTTTGTCGCGCCTGCTTTTTCCGTTGTCGTCCGCGTCGTCCGCGTCAACAATTTGTACAAGTTTCTTCATCATGATAAATACTTTAATATTTCTTTACTCATTGCTTCAATATTTGGACACTTCATACATGTGAGCGTATGGAACATTTTTTTGCATCAAAAAGTTTGTGCAAGTTCCTTCATCATCATATAAAATTAATATTACTTAATATACAAGTGAGCATTTGGAATACCAATGTGAATGTCAAAAAGGTCAAGGTCATGTTAATGGGGGCATAAGGCCCCCATTAACATGACCTTGACCTTTTTGACATTCACATGGTTGTGGAAACACTTTGTCATATTATTTACGTCCAAAGGTTTGTCCAAGTTTCTTCATCATCATATAACTTTAATATTACTTGATGTATTGCTTCAATATTTGGACACTTGATACATGTAAGCATTTGGAACACACTCATGCCACCATTAACGTGACCTTGACCTTTTTGATGTTCACACTTCGCTATTTTTTACTTCAAAAAGTTTCTTCATCATCATATAACTTTAATATTACTTGATGGATTCCTTCAACACTTGATACATGTAAGCATTTGGAACACACTCATGCTGCAATTAACATGACCATGGCCATTTTCGTGCCCATGATCGTGTTGCGGTCAAATGCCTCGGCAGAATTCTTGTTTCACTGGCCGGCCATTTCGTGAATGGCTAGCCATTGTGTGAGAGGGTGGCTATTTTGAGACTGGGCGGCCATGTTGTGACTGGGTGACCATGTTGTGACTGGGTGACCATGTTGTGACATGGCAGCCATGTTGTGACTGGGTGACCATCTTGTGTTGACAGCGGCTGGAGGACGATGCTGCGGGAGAACTGGATGAGATGTTTCCCCTGGGGGCGGGCACAGGGCCGCGACGGGACTCTGGGCAGGGCAGGGACTCGCGGTCGTCAGTAGGCAGCAGTGTCAGCAGCAGCATGGCCAGACTGCAGATTCAGCAGTCACAGTCACTCGATGATGACGAAATCTTCCCAGGTAGGCAGCCAATCTAAACTAACGTTGTTCTAATTGTTCATGCATGTGTATAGGCACGAAAGTCAATGTGGGTGTGACCAGAGAAATGGGGCTTATGGAATTTGTGACCAGTGTAGATCCTGATCAAATAGCACACTCATGTAACTGATAACAATCTATTATTCCTTGTTAGAAGCACGACGGGTGTTTTATTGATGGAATTGCGATCACTGCAGATCCTGATCAGACTGTGCAGATGCACATGCTGATCTGTATCTACACTGGTTGCAAAACTCATTAGTCCCATTTCTCCAGTCATAGCCACATATCTCACTTTTAAATAGGTTATTGCACTTCGAGTAATTTCCCTTATAACTATTTACGGGACATCTTTGATGATAGATTGGGCAGAATTTGTCGGTTATACAGTCAAACCTCCCCGAATGGCCACCTGTCTACAACAACACCCTCTATAACAGCCGCTATATTGTATCCCAAATGGATGATTTCCTCTGTATCTAACCCTTAGTCTGCTAAGCACGAAAATTGTCGTCTGCTGTTGCTTTTGCCTTCTTTCTCAATAAAAATATGTTTTGACAGCATTTTAGAATCATTTCCATTGGAAATGATTCTATAATGTTGGCAAAGCATGTTTTTGATGAGAAATATGGAAGAAAATAAATAAACAGCGAACGACACAATTTAATTCAGCATTAACCTCCCTACAACAGCCACCTCTCTACAACAGCCAGTTTTGCGTCTTCCCATAGGTGGCTGTTGTAAAGAGGTTGCACTGTATGTCAACGTGAATTCACACTGAAAAATTTCACTAATTCTTATGCCGATGATGTAGTAGTTTTAATGGCAACATGTGATTTTCCAAGTTTGGTAAACTGTATACAAGACTGGTCGGTATTTTCACCCCGAAATACCATAACTTGACTGTCTGCCGTCTCTCCAGTCTTTGCGATATTTCACATGTACATGTACATGTATAGCGACGATGGAAAAATGTGTGCTATTAAATTATACCACATCCCCTCAATGCCAAGTTCATTGGTGCTGGGGACTGTTTCACTAAACATCGTACAACTAAGATGTTTGTAAGTGCAAAATTATGATAGTCTGTAAATTTCACATTAGCAATATTTTCTTGTAAACAATTATTGGAATTACATATGCAGCCTATGCTCAATAAATGTAAATCCATCAATGGAAATTTCCAGACGATCATTGTTTATTGGTGTTTAACAGCCTATCAACAGCCAAGATGATCCTAAATTTGCACTTCCAAAATCAGAACGGAATAATTACATCAAGAAAATATATATTCAGCCCTGAAATTAGAAGCACCTGACCTGGTGCTAGGTCCTACCACACCAAAGTCACTTGGCCTCTTCCCGTAAAATAGGATTATGAATAATACTCACATAAGGGGTATAACCAGATTCAACTGACACATACAAAATGCCAAAGACGTATGTGAGGGCCAAAGGAGGTCTCCAGTCGCTATTCCGGTAAGGATGAACCCCGATCGTTAAATTACCCATCGCATGCTCCCACCTGCCACCCACCGTGAATGTAAGATATCGCTACTGGGCAGCGTTGTATGTTCAGCTCTGAAACAAGATTTAACGGCATAAAATTTCTAACTACATGTACATGTAATTCAAACGGAAAAGTAGGTCAAGGACATGGATGGGCTGGTGGACCGTGGGTGGGTAGTGGCGAGTGATGCACGAAGGAAGTTGTGTCCAAGTTTCATGAACATAGGCCAAGGGGTTGTTGAGAAAATTACTTAAATGTAAAAGTTAACCGAAATCTGGATGCGGACATGGGTAGGAGTGGTGACTAGCTCTCCCAGTTAAAACAAACAGGCTAAAAGTGGGTTTTTTTTCTCTCTCTAAAAATATGGAAATTACTTACATCTGGATCTCCATTGTCTGCATACACTGCTGTAGTGCTGGAAGGGTTGACATAACTAGATTTCTTAACACTTAGAATGCTGGAAATGAAACATGTTTAATATTTTACCTTTTTTCTCAATACAAACATGGTTTGACAGCACTTTAGAATGATTTCCATTGGAAATCATTCTAAAGTGCTGTCAAACCATGTTTGTATGAGAAAAATGGAAAATATAAAATAAACAGCAGACAACACAATTTAATTCAGCAGTGTAAGAGTTAATATTCACGCGCTTGATAACATGTTCAGATGTGCCTATCAGCACACCACTAATATCACCATGACCTTTTGGAGCTTCACTCCGTGGCTGGAACAGTTACCCAGTGTTTACAAAAAACAGTTTTTATATTTTACAAACACAATATCTACTGTCTGTTTCACGAAACCTGCCCAGATTTTACAGCTATATAAATTATGCAAAAACAATTTATTTTTCGATAATATTAAGTTACCGGTATAGCAAAATTTAAGAATGAACATACTTTTTATTTCGTGAAATTTGGTCCAATATTGATTTTATTGCAGAAAAACTATTTCACAATCATGGGGAAATTTTTCTAATTTCAGAAATAGTGGACCTATTTTCAAAATGTAACTTTTTTTCTTAGATTTCAGAATCAATTTCCAAAATTTTTTGTTTTTCAACTCCTCCTCCAGGTTCTCCACTACTTTTTTTCCCCCATGTTAAATTCCCATAGAAAACTCATTTTTCGTAATAAAATAAATATTTTACCAAATTTCAGGAAATAAAAAGAAGGCTCATTCTTAAATTTTGATAAAATTTAATATTATCGAAAAAAATAGTGATTTAGTATTGTTTATATGGCCGTAAAATTTAGGATAGTAGCTAATTTCATAATTACGCAAATATGCAGCTCATTTGTAGCTCTACGAGTGTTTGGTTGGGAGCATGCGAATGGTAAATTAACATTGGGTTTCATCCCAACGGAATCCAATATCCCTGGTTTTGCCCTCAGGTGCCCATTTGAAAAGTAGTAAGACTAATAGTAAGATTAATATCATACTACTGTGGGGAGTTGGACTAAGTGACTCTGGTGTGGTGAGGACCTGGCACCAGTAGCCTCTTTCACCAACATTGCAAAGTACCGGTGTAAACGAATATTTTCCCCCCACAATATTTCCCGGTATACTTATCTTGCAAAGTATACTTTGAGGGAGAAATTTTCAATTTTAGGATGAATTTATTAATTTTTAGCCAGGTTTTTTGAAAAAAAATCCAGGCTATTGGATTGGCGAAAGCCGGGCGGGCGGCGTCCACAATCAATGTTAAGTTTTCGTGTTTGAGTCCATTTCTTTGTTACTGTACCACCTAGGACCACCAAACTGTCACAGCTTCATAATCAAGGGGTGCCCACCACATATCACTATCCAACATGTTACTTTTTTTTTTAACTTGACCCATTTTTTCCGCGTAGTCGACTTAGCCATTTTCAATGTTAAGTTTTCGCGTTTACAATGTTAAGTTTTCGTGTTTAAGTCCATTTCTTGGTACTGTACCACTAGGACCACCAAACTTTCACAGCTTCATAATCAAGGGGTACCCACCACATATCACTATCCAACATGTTACTCTTTTTTTTTAACTTCACCCATTTTTTCCGCGCAGTCGACTTAGCCATTTTCAATGTTAAGTTTTCGCGTTTACAATGTTAAGTTTTCGTGTTTAAGTCCATTTCTTTGGTACTGTACCACCTAGGACCACCAAACTTTCACAGCTTCATAACCAAGGGGTGCCTACCACATACAACTATCCAACATGTGACCATTTTTTTACCTTCACCTATTATTTCTACGTAATTGACTTAGCCATTTTCAACGTTAACTTTTTAACGTACGTCTGGTTAAAATTTTTTGGTTAAAACTTTTTCGTTATTCTATATCTCTGCAACTGCTTCACCCATTACCTTGAAACTTCACATGGGTGTTTATCATCATCCATATTTTCATTCTAACCCCCAACCGTGCGGCCCTTTGCCCAATGTCAAGGTCAAATTACTTTGAATTTTTTTGTTAAAGTTTTTTTGTGTACTATATCTCTGCAACTGCTTCACCCAATACCTTGATACTTCACATGGGTGTTTATCATCATTGTCGCACCTGCTTGCGGAAAGCGAGATCCTGTGCCCTATGTCAAGTTCAAATTACTTTGAATTTTTTGTTAAAGTTTTTTTGTGTTCTATATCTCTGCAACTGCTTCACCCAATACCTTGATATTTCACATGGGTGTTTATCATCATTGTCACACCTGCTTGCGGAAAGCGCGATATCGTCGGCATTTTGGCATACGTCCGTCCGTTCGTCTGTGTGTCCGGTTAAAGTTTTTTGGTTAAAGTTTTTCCATCTACTATATCTATTTTTTTAGTGTCCATGCCTCGCCCCAAGGCGCGACATGCAGGCCACGGCCATCTAGTCTACAAAAAGTGGGTATAATTATGTTATCCAAGTGTCTATGCTTGGAAAAAACCTGGCCTTCGTGGCTTTGCCTCGTTTCTTGTTATTATACTGAATTTATTACATTATCACAGCCATTTTGGCTGTGATAATGTAATAAATTCAGTGTAATAATTCTGCATACTTTTAATCATCAAATATATGCAGTTGTTAGTTCTATATGAAATAATGCATTTCAGGAAAAATAAATGATTACTTCCTCAAAGTATACTTTGCTAGAAAAGTATACTTTGCAATGTTGGTGAAATCGGCTACTGGTCAAGTCATTCTAACTTCAGCTGTTGACAGGCTGTTAAACACCATTTAAGAAATAAATTATGTGTACAAATCATAATTATCTATCATGCTGTAGATGTAATTATATATTTTTCACATTTTCAGAGCTTTCAGATACCCTTAAACCGAGCATTAAACGACAAAGGATTGTGGAGAAGGAGTGACTGGCAATTCATGAGACCACAATGTTTCTGCAACTATTTTTATAGACTACTTTTATATTTATTTTTAGTATGATGCTGCTGTGATTGACCAAACCTCCACATTCTTTTATATATATCTTATTTACTCCACCCCCCGCATCAGAGTTGTGGGGGTTTATACTGGAGTCAGGTTGTCCGTCCGTCTGGCCGTCCGCCGTCCACGTTCGGGTCAGGGTAAATGTCTTAACATCAGAGAAATATTGTTATAAACTTACTATTTCCTTCATCTAAAATGCTTAATATTTCACACATGCATTCCTGTAAGGCTCTACTACCATGCTGTGCCAAATCCACGACCGTCCAACCCCCGCTGATCCCATGGTCAAGGTCAAATACTTAGTCTCTTTAGAAAACTTAACATCAGAGAAATATTGTTATAACTTCTATTTCCTTCATCTAAGATGCTTGATATTTCACACATGCATTCCTGTAAGGCTCTACTACCATGCTGTGCCAAATCCACGACCGTCCAACCCCCGCTGATCCCATGGTCAAGGTCAAATACTTAGTCTCTTTACAAAACTTAACATCAGAGAATTATTGTTATATCTTCTATTTCCTTCATCTAAAATGCTTAATATTTCACACATGCATTCCTGTAAGGCTCTACTATGGAAGGTAATATCCGCCATAATTCTATGTGACTTGATGCTTGCGTGCTGATGACATTACAACTTATATTCATGTTATTCCATTCGTCATTTGTATTTATTACATTTGAAATCTGCTTGTTGCAGTTGTATTTGTCTTTCTTACATGTCCATTCTGCTGACTGCTTTGTTAATTCGTCTTATTTACATTACAATTATTGATACGTCCTTATTTCGTATCCATGTTTTATTGCACTTAGCATTTGCAATAGAAAGTAAGAACAAAGCACTTAGCACTTTGAATAAGGCCGAAAGCAGTAAGGACAAAGCCGAAGAAGAGCATCAAGCTACATCCGAAAGCGGAAGGCCGCAAGCAGAAAGCATCAAGCTACAAGTCAGGGAAGGCCGAAGCAGCATCAAGCTACAATGCAGAATATGCAAGCAATATATGGGTTAGTAGTGCGTCATTATGACGTCAGATGGCACTGCTGTCCGCTCAAGTAATTCTCCCTCTAATAAATTATAGTCCGACATCTGATTGGCTGTTCAAGTCACACCTCCAATGCCGGTGTTGATGCAAGATTATCACCAACAAATTATCACAGCATAGGTTAGAAGACACCAAATAGTTTTAACTATATATACTTTAAACCAAATCCCATCCAATAAGGCCAGTCTCTCCTACTTTCACTATTCGTATGGATGTTGTGGGACCTACTTGTACATGACCTGCAGCCGGTCTGTACTGGTTCTGCATGAATTAAATAGGTTCACTTATTCCTAAGAAAGAAAAATCCTCAAGTGAAACTGGGTAGTAATGGATCAAGATTTGCAAGCAAACTGTATCAGTGACCTCAAAACACACGCACGATTTTGTTCATACTGGACTACTATTACCCCCTTGACGATTTCGCACCATTTATTATTCTCTAATCTATATTAACTAAATTGTATACGTATGTATGGTGTTTGACTTACTAATGTGTTTTATACATACACGTATCCTCATAATTAAATTGCATATGTACGTAATTGAAAACAATCACATTTTTATAGTAAGTTACACATATGGTAACTTACACAGGTTGACTGTCAAACTGGCCCGTTACCGATGCAAACCAATAACCGTCACGGGATCAGACTAAGGTGGCACACCACCATTGATTTTCTCTAAAACACTAACCCGTTACCACACATTTTGCTATTCTCTGCTACTTTCATTTTTCTTATGGATGTTGTGGGACCTATTTTCCAATAACCTGCACTTATTCTGCTCTGGATCTTGACTAATTAAAATATAGATTTAATTATTGTTGAAGCTGGGGTCCTATTTAGTAGGTACACATTTTTCTTTATGGAAATTAAATAAGTGTATAATTGCAACTATCCCACCACTTTTAAAAATTACGAGTGCCAGCTACACATATATACTTATTTAGTAATCTTTAATGTACTCATAGAGACTTGTGGTGGTGTCAAGCGTTTGATATAAAAAGCATAATAATTGTCAATTAGTACGTCTGGTAATGGTAAATCAACGTTCATTTTGCCAGAAAAATGTCAGATTGAAAGAATAAAGAAAAACATGTCTCCCTATATTATAACCTGGCATGAAGCACTCTAGGTTTAAGGTTAGAGAAATTGACACCAGTTTCAGCATATTTGAAGCATTTAATATATGGTCACGAGATGTAAACAGAGTTTCCGTGGCCAAATAATGTAAACAATATTGGGGGACATGCATGGGCAGTTCAGGGAGGGGGAGGGCGAGATTTTTTACAAGTTACAAGGCACGTTTCTATGTTCGCGTTGTGAATTTATTGTTTGTTTGTTTGTTTGTTTGTTTGTTTGTTTGTTTGTTTGTTTATTAGTGTTTAACGGCCTATCAACAGCTAAGGTCATGTAAGGCCGGGCAAACGGGTTCGATCCCATTTTAACCTGCTACATTGGGGGAAAAATCCCAAAATCAGAACAGAATATTTACATCGGGAACAAATATATTCAGCCCTGAAATTAGAATAACCCGACCTGGTGCCAGGTCCATACCACACCAAAGTCACTTGGCCCCTTCCCCTGAAATAGGATTACGAATATCGTAATACTCACATAAGGGGTATAACCAGATTCAACTGTCGCATACAAAATGCCAAAGACGTATCTGAGGGCCAAACCAGGTCTCCAGTCAGGATTCCAGTAAGGATGAACCCCGATCGTTAAATTACCCATCGCGTGCTCCCACCTGCCACCCACGAATGTATTGTTTATTGGGGGGTGCAGCCAACGCGCAATAACGCGGGGCAGCAGCAGCAGCAGCAGCATCATCTGACAGCATCCACAACAACAACAACCAACAACCTGAACTACAATCCTACGCTCGTTCGATAATATAGTCAAGTATTGCAAAATAGTTATGCCCCCCCCACCCCCCCTCCCCCCCTAACCCGAAATCCTGGATCCGCGCCTGACATGACGAGGTTGGTCTCGCAACATCCATACGAATAGTGAAAGTAGGAAAGACTGGCTGGGATTCGGTTAAATTATACAGTAAAACTATTTGGTGTCTTTTAACCTAAACATGGAAGGTCAAATACTTAGTCTCTTTATTTAAAACTTAACATCAGAGAAATATTGTTATAACTTCTATTTGTTTCATCTAAAATGCTTAATATTTCACACATGCATTCCTGTAAGTCTCTACTACCATGCTGTGCCAAATCCACGACCGTCCAACCCCCGCTGATCCCTAAGGTCAAGGTCAAATACTTAACACAAAACTTAACATCAGATGATAATTAATTGTTATAACTTCTATTTCCTTCATCTAAAAATGCTTGAATATTTCACAGTCATGCAATTCCTGTAAGGCTCTACTACCATGCTGTGCCAAATCACGACCGTCCAACCCCCCGCTGTGATTCCCATTGGTCAAGGTCAAATACTTAGTCACAAAATTTTAGAAAACTGAACATCAGAGAATATATTGTTATAACTTCCTATTTCCTTCATCTAAAAAATGCTTGATATTCACACATGCATTCCTGTAAGGCTCTACTACCATGCTGTGCCAAATCCACGACCGTCCAACCCCCTCTGAATCCCATGGTCAAGGTCAAATACTTAGTCTCTTTACAAAACTTAACATCAGAGAAATATTGTTATATCTTCTATTTCTTCATCTAAAATGCTTGAATATTTCACACATGCATTCCTGTAAGGCTCTACTACCATGCTGTGCCAAATCCACGAACGTCCAATCCCCCGCTGATCCCATGGTCAAGGTCAAATACATAGTCTCTTTACAAAACTTAACATCAGAGAAATATTGTTATATTTTCTATTTCCTTCATCTAAATGCTTAAATATTTTCACACATGCATCCTGTAAGGCTATACCATGCTGTGCCAAATCAACGACGTCCAACCCCCGCTGATCCCATGGTCAAGGTCAAATACTTAGTCTCTTTAGAAAACTTAACTCAGAGAAATATTGTTATAACTTCTATTTCCTTCATCTAAAATGCTTGATATTTCACACATGCATTCCTGTAAGGCTCTACTACCATGCTGTGCCGAATTCATGACCGTTTAACCCCCGCTGATCCCATGGTCAAGGTCAAATACTTAGTCTCTTTACAAAACATAACATCAGAGAAATATTGTTATACTTCTATACCTTCATCTAAAATGCTTAAATATTTCACACATGCATTCCTGTAAGGCTCTACTACCATGCTGTGCCAAATCCACGACCGTCCAACCCCCGCTGATCCCAAGGGGAAGGTCAAATACTTAGTCTCTTTACAAAACTTAACATCAGAGAAATATTATTATAACTTCTATTTCTTCATTCATAAAATGCTTAATATTTCACTCATGCATTCCTGTAAGGCTCTACTACCATGCTGTGCCAAATCCACGACCGTCCAACCCCCGCTGATCCCAAGGTCAAGGTCAAATACTTAGTACAAAACTTAACATCAGAGAAATATTGTTATAACTTCTATTTCCTTCATCTAAAATGCTTGATATTTCACACATGCATTCCTGTAAGGCTCTACTACCATGCTGTGCCAAATCCACGACCGTCCAACCCCCGCTGATCCCATGGTCAAGGTCAAATACTTAGTAATTTTAGAAAACTTAACATCAGAGAAATATTGTTATAACTTCTATTTCCTTCATCTAAAATGCTTGATATTTCACACATGCATTCCTGTAAGGCTCTACTACCATGCTGTGCCAAATCCACGACCGTCCAACCCCCGCTGATCCCATGGTCAAGGTCAAATACTTAGTCTCTTTACAAAACTTAACATCAGAGAAATAGTGTTATATCTTCTATTTCTTTCATCTAAAATGCTTGATATTTCACACCTGCATTCCTGTAAGGCTCTACTACCATGCTGTGCCAAATCCACGACCATCCAACCCCCGCTGATCCCATGGTCAAGGTCAAATACTTAGTACAAAACTTAACATCAGAGAAATATTGTTATAACTTCTATTTCCTTCATCTAAAATGCTTGATATTTCACACATACATTCCTGTAAGGCTCTATTACCATGCTGTGCCAAATCCACGACCGTCCAACCCCCGCTGATCCCAAGGTCAAGGTCAAATACATGGTCTCTTTACAAAACTTAACATCAGAGAAATATGTTATAACTTCATCTAAAATTCTTAATATTTCATGCATGCATTCCTCTAAGGCTCTACTATCATGCTGTGACATATCCCCGCTGATCCCAAGGTCAAGATCACATACTTAGTCTCTTTACAAAACTTAACCTCAGAGAAATCGGTTATAAACTTCTATTTCCTTGCTCGGATCTGCTTCACATTCATGTTTGTGCCGCCCCCGCTAAGCCCAGAGTCAAGGTCACAAGCCCACACACTTGGAAAATTTTACATATTTAGGGGTACCTGGGCCTACGCGGGGGGTATTCCGTAAGCCTCGCTTACTGACCAATCTAGTTTGAAACATGCCATGTGACATTTTCTGTAAATGACTTCGAAAGATGATAATAATTTTCATAGCAAATGCACTTATATTAATAATAATTATAATAATTCTGTTCCATATTTGCTATAAAACTTACAGCAACTATCGACGTCATTTACGGAAAATATTGTAATTTCTGTAAATATTTTTCATGAGATATCGCATATGTTGTTAGGTAGAAAATCACATGGTGTGTCTCGTTTACAAGTGACATGTTGGTTTTGTATTTTTATACCCCTCCCCCCCCCGGTCTCGGTAGAGCCGGAGGCATATAGTGTGTGGACTGTGTGACCGTGTCATAACATCTATATCCCTTGACGGATTACTTAAATATTTCAACACAGTATACCTGTGGACAAATGCCACACATCCGTGCTGTCCTTAATATGACCTTGACCATTTGACCTTAATAACTGTGCTTATGAATACTTATCACTTTTGCTGAATAAACTTTGCCACAGTTTCTCCAATCTGCCAGGGGGCATCCGTGTGCCGACAGGCCACATTTCTTGTTACAACTTCTTTGATGCATCATTTCAATAGACGTAGCAGTTACTTATTGTAGATATTGTTTACATTATAAAATTGTTTGTGGAAGCTGATCTTAGTATTGGCAAATTATTGTTTTGATTTGACATGGAATAATTCTGTGAGATAGTTTTGAGTGTCTGATTTTGATACTTTATACATAAATTTTGCTTTGCGGAGATATAATCTCTCAAAAACTGTTAGAATTCTCAAATTGCTCATAGTTTGTGTAATACTATCTTCATTATAGTCTGTAATTATTTTGCATGCACGTTTTTGAAGACGAAAGATTCTGTTTAGGTTTGTTTGTGATGTACCACCCCATACAATATTACAATAATCTATGTGTGGTTGAATATAAGTCTTGTAAAACTGAGTTCGAAGTTCAATTGATAGGTATTCTTTAATTGTGTTGAGAAGCCATAAATTGGATGCTATCTTTTTACATAAGGTATCAATATGGTTTGTCCATGAATAGACCAGTCAGCCTATATCAATTTGTAGCCCAACCTTAACAAAATTGCAACAGAAACTATTTTACTTGCATATGTGTCTGTGAAGTGTTTATGATAACATACTAAAAGTCTAGAAAAATCGAAGCAGGGGAAACAAGCTTAATTTGCATAAATCCAAGATGGCCGTCGTATACTTTTTTTTGCTTATATTTAACGGCGGCACTGGCTCTAGGACCTTGCATGCCGTCTCCCAAGAATGGGAGAAAGAACGGAGGTAGAGATTTTTGAGAGAAGCCGGTAATTCGTATTTACAGAGCAACTACGAATTATCGGTACCCATTTACAGCTGGGTGAACTGGAGCAGTGTGGATAAAGTGTCTTGCTCAAGGACACAACGCACGCCGCTAGTCAGGCTCGAACCCACGACCCTTGGATCAGTAGTCCGACACACTAACCATTAGGCCACGGCGCTCCACCCTGGCTGTCGTATACAGATATATCACGCTACTTTTGTCATATTATCATTTGTAAATAATTTTTGGCACAATGTACAGTGCTCAAATACATAGTTAAAGGTAAACACCTCTGATAATGATACTATATATGAATTGAAATTCTCTGTCATTGACATTCAAATTCAAAATGGCCGTCAAAATAGCATGTGCACGAAAAACTCGCTCATTCACAACAAATTGCAAACATAACATCTCAGGTGGAGACTCGTTATCTCAATGTGTAATATCACATATTTCCTGCGTAAACTATGCTACAAGTAGTTTGAAATAGAGATAATTAGCTCTTCAAATCAATTCACTCACCTCAGTTTGTCCATTTGTATTAATATGTCAGTTGGGTTATAAGTCTACTCAATAGGTCGGACTAACTGAGGTTTGTAAAGCTAGTGCATGCCACACCTCTGCATTTGCCGCATCCTGTGGAACATCCAAGTCCATGTTTTCTGGATGTACAACGTTTTGTATCGCACTTCAGTTTACAGCTACACCTGCCAGTCTTCAGGAGACTTTCGGAAGCAGGTGGAAAATATGTATTTCTAGGAAGTATCTTGTTTTACAACAAACCATCCCCATTCCTGTGGTGCCAGTTCATCTGTGAATCAATCCAGTTAGGTACTCCCTCATACTGTGGTATTTCGCTGCTGCTGATGTAGGTGGCAGTGCATGCACCTGTACACATGTTGTACTGCCGAGACTTTGATAGTACATTTTCTGGAGCGAAGTGTATCTAGTCCTCCCGATATAACCCCACAGTAAAATCCCACTAAGTACACTCTCACCAGCTCGCAATACACAATCCTTTGCGCTGCTATCAATGAACACTTCTGCACATGCATTTAAATTTTCGTCATTCATTACTTTCGTCAGTGCATGCCCCTTACATATACCGAAGAGCCGTGATGCAGTGTCACACCCTGTAATCTACATATGTCTGTCAGATGCCAGGACATCTAGAACCCTGTTGCCATGGAATACGGTGTAATAGAGATCCACAATCAATCACATGATTTACATTCTCGTTTTCCATCTCAATGTTGCAACAGTTTCCCATGGCCCATATTGCATCTGCTAACGCTGTTGTTTTTGTGTCTGTCTTAGAAAACCCGCTGAATCAAATAGAGATGACGGGATACTGAACAGTTTGATTTCAGATTTTGATTGAGGCCTGTGGCAGCGAAGAAGGGAAGCATTACAAGCGATAGTGTGTAAAACTAAGTTCCCTATCACATGATCGCTCTGCTTTTAGAAATGTTCTTAAATATGTATATCATTTCCATATACTGAAGTCAAAGTGCTGCTATTCTTTTAATGACTATTTTCCTTCAGAGAAACGTGAATAAGATCACTTTTAACAAAAGACTGAACAGTAAGATTAACGGACAGAAGAACGTCGTATATTTTGCTAACTTCAGTAATGTCGCCATGGGCTTCAGCACTATACTTATCTAGCGTGATATGTCCAATCACTTTTCACTTCGAGCAGGTCCTTCATTTACGACGGGTTCAATTATCAAACCATTTCTGTCATATGTCCTGGCTCCGTGAGACGAGGATTGAATTCAAAGCGTTGTCTACTAGCATAGCAAATGACCCATGACTGCTCGTGCTACTGCTTTTCCGTTCAGCATTTGGCAGCAGTTCCGAGAGACCAGATCCTGCATCAGCTGATCAATACATCCGAGGAAGCTCATGATTGTGTGAAATCAGCCTAATCATAATACGATATCACGCAAACAGCTGCTGGCCGTTTCATTTATAATCACGATGAGAGCCTTCCAGTACAGCGGTTAATCAGAGGTAATTACCGGAGTAACACCATATTTCAATGCATGACCACATACAAATTTCAAAAGTATGTATATACACACAACATGTCACTCAAGTTCACATCGATCATTGGCATAAACATACTGATGGTTTGCCTCCAGTTTCCTGAAGTGGAAGTTTCATCAGTATTGTTATAAACGTGATATTATCCGCAAACATGATAAATAATGTAAAATAAACACTCGTCTTTAGAAATCCATGATACGTCATCACACGGTATATTTGAAATGTTTGCCTATGGTGGGCTGCAACAGCCATTCGTCTTATTGTCGAATAGACCAGTTTTAAAAGTTATTTTTATGGGATTTCCCTTATTTAGATTTTTCTAGACTTTTGATATGTTCTTTATAATGATATCTTCAGCACATGTGTAAAGAAATAAATTCTGTTGCAATTATGTTGAGGTGATCATACAGGCTGACTGGACTAGAAAGGTTAATTATTGTCTACAATAACACCCAATATTTTATCATTTGCAATTGTGTTTAGGTCATCACCTTTAAAGTTTAATTTTAGTTCTTTAGAAGTTAAATTAGTCCTTTTTTGATGAGTTGTTATTAACATGACCTTAGTTTTTTTTGTATTTATGAGCATACCATTGCATTTACACCAAATAGACAGATCATTGATAGCTTTTTGTAAATTATTTTCAATTGTTGACTTACAGTTCTTAATTTCATAGAGTGTAGTGTCATCTGCATACATCTGTATTTACCGAACTAGTGTAGAGTGGTAGATCATTTATGAACATCAGAAATAATAACGGTCTGAGAATTGATCCTTGAGGTACTCCATCTACCACAACTTCGTCCTGTGATGTTACATTGTTAACTGATACTTTTTATTTTCGATTAAGTAAATATGATGAGAACCATGATATTGTTTTGTTTGATAGTTTGTAGTATCGCAATTTAGTTAGTAATGTTGAGTGATCAACAAGATCAAATGCTTTTTTAAAATCGACCATTACTACACCAATTAGAAGCTCCTTATTGATAGCATCAAGCCATTTACTGAGCATACCTAGTAGTGCAGTTTCACATGAATGGTTGGGTCTAAAGCCAGACTGTGTTTTGTGTAACAATTGATATTGTGTTAGAAAATTCATTAGTGAGTCATGTACATGTTTTTCAATTATTTTTGAGAGAATAGGTAGAATTGAAATTGGTCTATAGTTATTTACATCATCTTTAGATCCACTTTTATGTAATGGAGACACCTTACCCTCCTTCCATTTATCAGGAAATACAGAACAGTTTATACTTTGATTACATATAAAGACGATACTGTTAATAATATGAGGTGCTGCAAGCTTAAGTAGACGTGGCCCTATATTATCAGAGCCTGTGGCTTTTGTAACATCTATATTTTTTAGAAACTTTTCCACTTTTTCACTTAGTAATTTCTGGAATTGAAAATTCTATATTACTCGGAACTCTAGTGTCACAGAACAACTGAAGTTTATCAAAATTAGATTTTTGTATTGGTTCTTTTATGTTTGAGGCCACAGAGACAAAGAATTTATTAAATTCATTTGCAATGTCAATGTTTTCATCAATTTCAGTACCATTAGTTTTTAGTGACGACACAGATGCTTTTGATTTTGTCTTATTTATCCTCATCTCTTTAAATAGTTTCCATACACTACCTGGGTTATTGTTATTTTCACTTATCATAGATGAATACTGAGCTTTTTTCGATTTCCTAATAAGTGTGGTAACTTTATTACGCCATAGTTTATATTGTTGTTCATCATTTAACGACTTATATCTATCTTGTTTTTATAGCATCAAGTATATCAGGTATATTAGCCATTTTAGCTGATGTTGGTGTTTTACTCTTTGTGTTTTTAAAGGCATGTGCTTATTCACAACATTTAAGAAGAGAGTTGACCATGTATCTACAATTTCATTTGTTTCATCAAATACTTTAAAAATATCCCAGGGCGTTGATTCCAAATCGCTCAAAAAAATTTCTTTATTGAAATGTTTAAATGATCTATATGATATTGTGTGATGATGTGATAACTTTGGCATTGTGGAGCTAAATTTACGTGTTACAAAAATTGGGTAGTGGTCACTTAATTCAATTTGTGGAACATTAACACAATTAACATTTGCCTCTAAATTGCAGTAAATGTGATCTATTAGTGTTTGTGAATGACTTGTTTGTCTGGTGGCATGTTTCACTATTAATCACATGGCATTGGACCAGAAGTACAGTGAAAGCTCTCTAAACCGGACACCCTGGGAGGTCCCCAGTCCTGAGAGGTCCCCAGGGTGTCCGACTTAGAGAGGTTTCACAGTACATCAGGCATTTGATCATTCTGAGCCATAGATGTGTGCTATGGGATCACGAACAGACATTATCACCCGAGATAAACGGCCAAGAAACTCGTCAAAAATAAGATCACAGGCGTTTTATTGGTGTCCGGTTTAGAGAGGTTCCACTGTATGCATGTTCTAATCACCAATGAAGGTATCAGGTACAGTCAATCATAAAGTTTTAGGACTGCTTATATCTTTTGAACTATTTGGTCAAATCGGTTGAAAAAATATGTCGTCAGAAAACTGGATTAGCAGTGTGTACAACACTTTGATTCCATGGATTAACTCGCTAGTTATTGGCATTAAACCTTCCTACGCTGTTGACGGAAATTGTCGTCTGCTGTTTTTCATTTTTGCTTTAATTCTTAACAAAAAACTGGTTTCAACAGCACATGAGAATCGTCTCAACTGGAGACGATTCTCATGTGCTGTCAAAACCAGGTTTTTGTTGAGAAATATTGAAAATCAAACATTTCTAGCAGACGACAGCATTTAATTCAGCATAGTAAGGTTAAAGCATATTCTACATAAACCGTGAATTGTCATTCTGGAGATAAGGGTCATTAACTGTGTGTTAGCACATGTTTGGCTCACTCATGATCGGTGGGTGGCAGGTGGAAGCATGTGATGGGTAATTTAACGATCGGTGTTCATCCTTACCGGAATTCCGACTGGAGACCTGGTTTGGCCCTCACATACGACTTTAGCATTTTGTATGGGACAGTTGAATCTGGTTATACCCCTTATGTAAGTATTGCGATTATTGAGTCATATATTAGGGGAAGGGGCCAAGTGACCTGGCACCAGGTCGGGTTATTCTAATTTCAGGGCTGAATATATTTTTTCTCAATGTAAATATTCCATTCAGATTTTGGGCTCCCCACTCCCAAACACCAATAAACAAACAAACCTCACTCTTGATCCCTATATTGCAATGCCACACATACACCAATAACCAAAAAAACATTGCTTAGTCCTTTTCAACATCAAATCGACTTAGAATTTGCTTACCTGCCTAAGTATTACATAATGAGTTTGTTGGAAACTGATCCAGCATGTACAGTGGAACCTCTCCAAACCGGACACAATGGGAGGTCTCCCAGGGTGTCCGGTTTGGAGATGTTCCACTGTAAATCAGATATGTGAGCACTGCTGCTCACATATCTGATTAACAGTGGAACATCTCCAAACTTCACCGAGCATTTCATGACAAATTCTAGTGTTTTGCAATCATGAAAAGTCATTGTAATCAGAGATACACAACAGCGAAACACATCTAAGGTAAACATCTATATTTTCCTGAGTGTCCGGTTTAGAGAGGTTCCACTGTAGTTCAGTATTCTTTGGAAGCAAGAAATATACAGTAAGTGTCGGACATCATACATGGCACAAACAGTGAATGGGTTTAACGTCCTAGCAACAGCTAAGGTCCTATAGAGACTGAACCAGTTTAAAGTCTCATCCGACAGACCAGTGGGATGGAAATACTATGAAAGTATGTTTGAGTTCACAACCCATTCCATACTTGGCACAAAAATGACAACAGAAATAGATTTCAAGCAATTTTGTATTTCACAACCGATCCGTAGTGAAGTTAATTGGTTGCTATAGTTCCATTATACATGCATATGGTTTTTCCAAACCTATCTACATCTTAATAAGTCTGTTTGGCAAAACACAAATGTCATTAACCGAACAGAACAGAACAAGTCGTTTATTTTCGCAAAAGAGTTTCAGTCCACACGCAGGTGGAATAAGAAACAAACAAGGTATGTAATGATGTATGATAAGTACTAAGCATGGTGACGTCTATAAAGCTCATGTAGGCAGGTGATGTGCCACGACGAGACGGGTGTCCACAGATTACTAAAATGAATTAACAATAATTGATAATCAATGAGAAATTTTCAAACAATGATCAATTTACTCAACCTGGCATATGTGAATGCGGGTTATTACTATTATTATAATAATAATAATAATCTGACCCAGAACACCTGTCGTGCACGTGATCAGTGGTGATACAGTCCGGGCTGCACAGATGTCAGTCGGAGCTGGATCAGCATAGGCCACGAATGCAAGTGAATGTTGTTTTTTTCTTTTTAAATGAACAAATTCCAAGCATCAGCTCCATTCAATAGAATTCATGGTATAATATACACGGCCTCCATGTCCTCGTGGTACACCATACCCGCCCCGAGAAACCTTTGTCACATACATGTAGGTGAAAAAGTGGCAAGTGAACCAGCATGTAGATATCTATTTACTATAAATAGCATGTGTCTACCAAATACAGCTTACAGTTTAGAGATGCATAATAAGTAGCATTTATTTATCAAATAAGATTTATAGTTAGTGCATGACCCACAGTGTGAGCTATGCAAAGAAAGAAATTGGAAAGCACAAAATTGGAAAGCGCAAAATTCCACACTCAAAATAAATACGCAGTAGGTCTATTTCGACCAAATCGAGGTCAGTGTGGTTTGACATTCAATGACCCAGAGCCGACACGTGGTGTGTGTTCTTGCTGCTGTTTGGTTCACAAGTCCACTAGACCCTTAGACAGCTACACATAACAATTGTCGTCTGCTGTTGCTTTTATATCTTGCCTTATTTCTCAATAAAATTGGAAATGATTCTGAAATGCTGTCAAATCACGTAAATTATTCTAGTGTTGTCAAAGCATGTTTTTGATGATAAAAATGGAAAATAGAAAACAAACAGCAGACGACAAAAAAATTAATATAGCGGTGTAAGGGTTAAAAAATTGTCAATGTTTGCAAACACTGTACATCAGATGAGCGGTCTCGATACGAAATGTCACATCAATATTGGTCAGTATTTTTCAGCTTTTAAAAAGAATTCCACCAGTAATCCACCATGATCCGTCAAGTGGAACTCTAGTTATTGTGAGGACATGGCAACGGCCACCAAGGGCAGATAAATCATCTGACAATTTTGAAAATGAATAGGGATCCTCGTTTTTTTCACTCGATTCCCTGTGTACCAAATTGTTTACGAACCATCAGGTAGAACTTAAGATATTGCATGGACAAGGATACAGAGTGCGAAAATTTAAATGCCCACCAAGGAGAGATAAGAGAAAATCAATGGGTTCTTCATCTTGACGTTGCCAAGGGGAGATAAGTCATTGGAAAGTTTTGAAAATTCTTCGTCTTGCCGTGATAAACATGTATACCAAATAGAACTTTAATGTCTGTTCCACATTTTATTGCCGACAAACTTTTGGCTATTAAACACATTAAATCTAAAAGATAATTAAATGTACGTACTTTTTCAAATAATTTTGGAATTTGTGGACTGATTTTCTTCGACCTTACAGGACACACTCCGCCTCCATTGTACCCCATGTTAAATTCCCATAGGAATATATTTTTGTTGCGTTAAAATCAATATTTGATGGAATTTCATGAAACAAAATATTTTGGCAAGGGTGACTTTTTTGTTATTTATGATAAAGTACTTTAATACTTTTAAATATATTTTTAGATTTAATGGCCGAAATTTCATGTGGAACAGACAATAGTTATTGCGTGCACAAGCTGTGCCCGCCCGCCCGTCCGTCCGTACAAGGTGAATACATAATACGTGCCATTTTTTGAAAAGGCGTATACCAATGGGTAATGTTTCAGTCTTAACAATAATGACAAAACACTGCAGATCTTGATCAAATGGCTCATTACGACTCGACTCATCAGTAGCATATTTCGCCAAAATTGCAAAGTATACTTATCTTGCGAAGTACACTTTCAGGAAGAAATTTTATTCATTTTTACTATACTGAATTTATTACATTATCACAGCTATTTTGGCTGTGATAATGTAATAAATTCATTATAATTATTCTGCATTCTTTTAATCATCAAATATATGCAGTCGTTAGTTCTATATGAAATAATGCATTTCAGTAAAAATAAATTATTACACCCTTAAAGTATACTTTGCTAGGTAAGTATGCTTAGCACTTTTGGTGAAATCGGTTACTGGACTGTACAGTGTAGCGCACGATGAAATAGCAAGCTCCTGTAGCCTGATAAAAGTATGTTTTGCTTGTTTGAAACACGACGGTTGTTTCATTGATGGGATGGCGAACAGTGCAGATCCTAATCAGACTGTGCAGATGCACAGGCTGATCTGGATCTACACGGGTCGCAAATACCCATATGCCAAATTTCACCAGTAACAAAGAAAATATGGATATGCAAACTAATTTTTTAATCCAAATTACGATGTTTTATTTAATAACAGTCCACAATGTTATCATCTTCTGGTTTTTCCCCATACGACAGAATATCATCTAACAAGCTGTCTGGGTTTGTCTCGTAGTCACTGGTGCTGCTGAACTTATGCGAGTATTCAGATATATCAAACGACAACAAGCGTTGAACTGTCCGGTACAGATCATCAACCCCATTGTTCATCGTTGATCTTCCACTTATCAACTCCGGCGCATTGACGAGATCTTTATATGAAATGTCACACTGCACATTTTCCTCGACAGTATTAGTTGTTTGGTCAGTATCCATCTTTAGGCGTTTCGACTGGCGTTCTGCATTGCCAGGCGATATTTCATGGCCTGTATGTTGCTGCTTGCTACAGCTAACCATTTGGCAAATGTCCTTTAGAGCAGGATCTTCGGACTGTAATTGTCTTCTTAGAGTTCGTCCCAGATTTTCTAACACATAGCACGCCTTCTCAGAAACCTTTTGATCATAATCATCAACACTGCGAAATATGGTTGTAAAAACACCAGACTGGTTCAGTTTGTTGATGGCCTCAATATGCATTTCCTTTTTGGTCAGAGAATTTCGAGTGTAAATACACGCCATAGCATATCGATCTAATACCGAGGATAACTTTTGATCAATGACCGATTTCAGAAACGAAAGTGCTTTATGCTTCACTTCCCAGTCGAAATCATCTGCTGCCTTTATCATCGTCTCCATGACAACGGGCTGTATGACCTCTGTCTTCACCTTGACCTTTTGTCGGTAGTAGACGTGCAGGAAGGCAGCAGCAGATCTCCGGGGAAACGCCTCTGTGTCGGTTTCTAGTATCTCCAGAATCTGACCAACCACCAAATCCTGGCAAGAAGACAGTTATATAGAATAGTAGGTTAATGCCGTGAATGGGAAAAAATATCTGGCAAGGCTCAGGAAACGGGATGGGCGAGGCTCTGCCGAGCACATCCCGTTTCCGTGCCGCGCCAGATATTTTTCCCATTCACGGCACTAACCTACTATTCTATTTATCCCGTCAACACCTAAAAATGGCTTTAAAATGCAAAAATAGAATTGACTGGATATCAAAAATGTTTCACGGCACCGTGTTTCACGGCACATACGCACTGTGTTGACGGGATAAATAATATTATCAGTACTCTTAGGCCGCTACTCACAACAATTGTCGTCTGGTGTTGCATTTATATCTTGCCTTATTTCTCAATAAAAACATGGTTTGACAGCACTTCAGAATCATTTCCAATGGAAATGATTCTGAAGTACTGTCAAAGCATGTTGTAAATTATTCTAAAGTGCTGTCATAGCAGGTTTTTGATGATAAAAATGGAAAATAAACAGCAGACGACAAAACAAATACGCTAGCAGTCTAAGGGTTAAATGTACATGGCCACTCAGTAGGCACAAGATGTTCTTTAGAGACATCATCCGAGACATTTTCTGGCAAAATAAACATTCAGTCACCATTACCCCCATGTATTGATTGGCATTATTATACATTTTATATAAGACGTAAATTTCCACACTTATATCAGGGGTGATAACAGTGTTTTCTTAAAATGTTAACGGACATTACTATTTATTCTCTGTATTTAGTTTTTGATGTGCCGTGGTCATACTTTATAATCTGTAGAAAATATTATTTTTTCAGGTGGCACATTTAATTAGTATAAATAAATAAAAAATATGCCTCGTATGAAAATAGCCCGATACCACCGTGAGTCACTATCCGTAAAATAAATATTACTAAAGGATTAAATATCTGTATAGCGGGCACTTGTAATATTTAGAACTGGTGGAATAGTGACACAATTATACACCTATTTAATTCCTATAAAGAACAGTTCATTCCTTCTGAGTGGGAATGTACCTTTAAACTGTCTGATGATTATTTTCGATATATCTCAGTTTAATCGAAACAAGACGCTTATCTGATAGCTTGTTGCTAGCCAAACGATGGATATACAATGTTTGTAAATGGGCAACTGTAAATTTCACATTAACAATGTTTTCTTGTATTAACAATTATTGGATTTACATTTATTGAGCATATGCTGCATATGCAGCCTATGCTCAATAAATGTAAATCCATCAATTGAAATTTCCAGACTATCCCAAATTTGCACTTACGAACATTTTAGTCGTACGAAGTTTAGTGAAACCTTGGGACCTGGTTAAAAAGGTAACTTCCAATATTTAACCCATCACAAGCAGAATATCCCTAACGGGTAAAATCAACCCAACCATTTTCAACAAATATTTCTTATTTCTCATTTAAAGTATACGTTGTGACCACTCATTTGATTAAATGAACCGTCTCGTGGTCATGCCATATACTCACAAGAAGAAGTAAGAAACGTACAGTCAAACCTGTGAATAAAGGCCAGCCACTGGAAGACAAAAGTCTGGCCTTTATTCACAGGTTCAGCTGTGTAGTAATGGAATAATTGGGAAAACTAAAACGTGGCTGCTATAGACAGATAATTGGTATCCGGAAGTGGCCTTTAGCACATGTTTGTTTGTTTGTTGGAGTTTAACGGCCTATCAACAGCTAAGGTCATTTAAGGCCGGGTCAATGGGTTTAGTACTACATCCCATATAATACCTGTACAAGTACATGTTCAAGTACATGTACAAATGGGGGTGGGGGGAAATCCCAAAATCAGAACTGAATATTTACAATAAAAAGACTATACATTCAGCCCTGAAATCATAATAATCCTGATCTGGTGCCAGGTCCTCGCCACACCAGAATCACATGGCCCTCTCCCAAAAGCAGTAAGTTCAGTAATAATCTTACTACTTTTATAATGGGCAGTAAATTCAACTCCCAGGTAACAAAAGAGCCAAAGATAAAAACGTACCTGGGGGCCAAACCACGCAAATCGTGATTCCTATAAGGAGGAACCCCTACCGTTAATTTACACCATCGCGTTCGCCCGACCAACCACCCACTAGCACAGGTTTGACTGTACAGTGAAACCTCCCTAAACCGGAAAACCTGGGAGGGACCCAGGGTGTTCAGTTTAAAGAGGTTCCACTGTAAACCAGGCATATGATCATTCTGGGACATACTTATGTATTTTGCAATCATGAACATGCATCATTATCCGAGGTGCGTTACCAAGAAACCTCAAAATGAGATCACATATATTTTCTTGTGTCCGGCTCAGAGCGGTTCCACTGTATTTAAAAATTTCTGTTAGTGTATCTTCATCATGTAATGGACTAAATAAGTGAAACTGTGACAAACCTCGGTGAGTAATCTCCACAGCTGCGGTACAGTCAGTAACACAGCCATTGTGTTGATGGCCGTCGCCCTCACATAACTGTTGCCATCCGATACACACTGCCATATCTGGTCTTGAAGGTAGTATTGTTTTATCCAAGAAGACACAGAATCGTTGTCTGCAGTGGATAGAGAACTGTAACTACATGTATTACTGTGATTGGTTGATCGATCGATTCATGTTTATGTCCGTTCAACAGCAAGGTCATATACAGACAGGACCACAGTTGAAGGAAAATGGAATAACTTTATATTAACCCTTTCACCCCTAAGTAACTGGAATGGAATTTGATATGTTAATTTTGCAACCAATCCAATGGTCATAAAATGATTTTCAGACTAGTCCATTTATGAAAAGGTTGTGTTTTTGTTCTCAAAAATATGAAAATTACTTGCAAAAAGTGCAGATCCCGAGGAGACGGCTCGTGATGAGCCGGCTCATCTGGATCTACACTGTTTGCCAATACCACTATACAGGCATGCGGTGTTGAAAGGGTTAAACAATAATGCTGTAGTGTCGCAATATATGGTCAGCTGAGTGAACTTTTTTTGTTACTGAAGAGTCTTAGTATTATTTGTGTGTTTATTTGTTGGGGTTTAACGGCCTATCAACAGCTAAGGTCATTTAAGGCCGGGTCAATGGGTTTAGTACTAAATCCCATATATTACCTGTACAAGTGCATGTACAAATTGGGGGAAAATCCCAAAATCAGAACTGAATATTTACAATAACAAAACTATATATTCAGCCCTGAAATCAGAATAATCCTGATCTGATGCCAGGTCCTCGCCACACCAGAATCACTTGGCCCCTCCCAAAAGCAGTAGGATCAGTAATAATCTTACTACTTTTATTCAACTCCCAGGTAACTAAAGAGCCAAAGATAAAAACGTACCGTTAATTTAGTATTAGATGTAACATGTTTAACAAGCCAGCCGGGACAGCCAGCGAACAGCTACGCCCGAAGTTCACAAAAGAAGAGGAGCAAGAAGAAAAATATCTCCCGCCCGAAGAGGAAAAAGATCTCCCACACGGATGAAGAGGATCAAAGACTTCTCGCCCGACCAGCAGGGAAAAAAGACCAGCACACGCACGTCTATACTATACAGACAGTCACTGCCACATGTAATGACATCGCCGTCAGTATTTTTTACTTCGACTTTAAGACTTTTTTTACAAATTTCAGACGTTTGATTAGAAAGATAAAAACGTACCTGAGGGCCAAACCAGGCAAATCGTGATTCCTATAAGGAGGAACCCATACCGTTAATTTACACCGTCTCATTCGCCCGACCACCACCCACCGGATCGGTAATAATCTTGCTACTTTTATAATGGGCAATAACCCAATTCAACAAGAGCTGTAGGAGAACAGCATAGATCGAGGGTTGTCGATGTACACATAGCTTGACAAACAAGGTGGCCGAGGCCTGCATAAAAACCTTAACCAAGGTTGACTAAAAACCTTAACCAAGGGAAATTAAGTAAGTAATACAAGGTTAAATGTAGGTCAATGTCAGATATAGGTCGGGGGTTATTGATGTACAGCACTTAGGAGATGAAGTTTTCCAAGTATGGTTGCTGTAGGCCCAATTCCATATACAAGCTTGACTATAAACATTAACCAAGTTTGAGTACAAACCTTAACCAAGGGGAAATAAGTAAGTAATTCAAGGTTAAATGTAGGTGAAGGTAAAATATAGGTCAGGGGTTATTGATGTACATCCCTATGAGAAAAAGTTGTCCAAGTATGGTGTCTGTATGCACAATAGTATTGCATCTACAAGCTTGACTAAAAACCTTAACCAAGTGTTGACTAAACACCTTAACCAAGGGGAATTAACTAAGTAATTCAAGGTTAAATGTATGTCAAGGTCAAATATAGGTCAGGGGTTGTTGATGTACATCACTAGGAGATGAAGTTGTCCAAGTATGGTTGGTGTAGGGCCAGGAGTATTACATATACAAGGTTGACTAAAAACCTTAACCAAGGGGAATTAACTAATTCAAGAGGAAATGTAGGTCAAGGTCAAATATAGATCAGGGGTTATTGATGTACATCCCTATGAGAAAAGGTTGTCCAAGTATGGTGTCTGTATGCACAATAGTATTCCATGTACAAGCTTGACTAAAAACCTTAACCAAGGTTGACTAAAAACCTTAACCAAGGGGAATTAACTAAGTAATTTAAGAGGAAACGTAGGTCAAGGTCAAATATAGATCAGGGGTTATTGATGTACATCACTAGGAGATGAAGTTGTCCAAGTATGGTGTAGGGCCAGTAGTATTGCATATACAAGCTTGACTAAAAACCTTAACCAAGGCGTGACGACGCCGGGGTGACAACATAAGCTCTAACTATTCTTCGAATAGTCGAGCTAAAACGTGAATAGATTTAACTTCACCACAACAGCTAAGGTCAGATAAGGATGGGTGTTTTTCTTTTTGTGCCTAGGCCAGGAATTGAACGCACAACTTAAGGTATTGAAGTCCATGTAGTGTAGTGTATTTTGATAATCAAATTTACCAGACTCGAAATTCCTATGTGTATCCTAGCCTTGCCTGACGAGCTTGATATCAACAGACCCTAGCCCGGTATTCTCTATGTACATGTATCAAGTATTTCTGATGCTGATAAAGATCAGAGTGATGTAATAGTCTCTGTGTTCTATGAATAGCGTCGACCAAGTAGTTGTGTGTGATGCCAGCACATGCTGATGTCACAACAGAAGCTTGCACAAATATGAGACCAGCCATATGATTTTGTACCCAAGAAGATGTGAGATTTTTAATGAAAAGTATTTGCAGAAACTGCCCATTTTCAATAAAAGACTTCAAAAATGGACGAAATTTTCATAGCAAATGCGGAATATAATTCCGCATTTGCTATGAACATTTCGTCCATTTTTTGCTCTGAACATTGCGTCAACTTTCCTCGTCATTTAAGGTAAATTTTGTAAATATTCTTCACGAGATATAGCACAGCTTTATAAGTACACAATCACATGGCTTGTGTCAAAATTAACATGTACCACTGAAGATTAGTTTCCCCAGGAATTCCAAAGTCGAGTCCCTTAGCTCCCAGTGTAGAGCACTAAGGCGGTCCTGCAGTTTCGATGCCAACATTAGTCTAATGGACATGGGTAGGTTCTGCTCGGGATCTTGTTGCAGAAGTTGTGGAAGGAACTCCTGCAGACACTTCAGGCATGATGTGTATGTCTGCAACCAACAATAATTCCAGCACAAACATATTTACACAATTCCCTAACATTTGATTGGCCAGTAGCAAGTCTCTGTCCAAAATTTATATCCCAGTAAACTCCCACGCCGAACTACTTTCCGTAATCGTGAGGCGCAGTTAAAATAATTCTTAAGAAAACGGAAAATAAACACATTTTCTTGATGAATTTATTTCAAATGCTGGAATTATAAGGAATGAGTGGCCTTTCTGTGGAATTTATCGGGGATATAAACTTGGAAAAGTCACGGGAATACTGGACGAGGCCTTAAAAAATTACAATTTTCGAAAAGAAATAAAAAAAAATATTATTTTTTTTCGAAAATTGTAATTTTTTATCGCTTCGTCCAGTATTCCCGCGACTTTTCCAAGTTTATACCCCGATAAATTCCACAAAAAGGCCATTCATTCCTATAATGGAAACGATGGTAACAATGATGATGGGCGTTCATGAAATCAATTTACTACATGTACTAGAAATGTGGCACACAAATGTGTGTATATTTTTATCACTAGGGGGCGACTACATCTCTATGTTTTACCACGAGTAATGTATTTGCCATATTATGCGTTTGATTAATGTATAAATTTCGTAGAATTTTGCAAGAAATTTGCTTTTTAAAATAGTCATCACTGGCAAATAAAAAAAAGTAAAATTCCTGTGTCATGATATTGGGTTATTTTAGCAATTCCGTAATTTTTCCTTCACGGTCCAATGCAGCAAGGTAAATGCGGGATAGTACCTGTTCGTCTTGCCTTAAATTACAATCAAATTTTCCTGCATGGAATATATATTTTCCTTGATTTTCCCTATTTCCCAGTCTGCATGCACTGTTCGCCATTCCATCAAACTAGCCGTCATGCTTATAACAAGCAATATAGATCATTATCAGGCTACATGAGTTTGCTATTTGATCAGGAGCAACACTGGTTACAACTCCCATAAGCCCTATTTCTCCAGTCACAGCTACATATGCTGGCAACACATGCAAAATTGTAGTCCCCAAATATTGGGTTTATTACTTACCAATGATTTTGTTTGTTTTTTTGTTGGGGTTTAACAACCTATTAACAGCAGGTCATTTCAGGCCGTGTCAGTGGGTTTAGTACTAAATCCCATCTATTACCTGTACAAATGGGGGGAAAATCCCAAAATGAAATCAGAATAATCCGATCGGATGCCAGGTCTTCGCCACACTAGAATCACATGGCCCCCTCCCAAAAGCAGTAGGATCAGTAACAATCTTACTACTTTAATAATCAACTCCCAGGTAACAAAAGAGCCATAGATAAAAACGTACCTGAGGGCCAAACCAGGCAAATCGTGATTCCGATAAGGTGGAACCCCTACCGTTAATTTAAGCCGTTGCGTTCGCCTGACCAACCACCCTCTTACCAGTGAATCTAGATCAGTTTCCTCTATGATGGACACTAAGATGACTAAAATATCAGCTGTCTCACCATGGGCTGCATCTGGAATGTAACTTCATATGTAAATGGCCTATTTACGGAGTCCCGCAGGGGACATGGATTTTTTTTATTGATTTGTTCCCACAAAATAACAATTTCTTCTCAATTTAACAATTTGTTCCCTCAAATTAACAATTCATTCCCACGATAAAACAATTCGTTCCCTCAAATTGACAATTCGTTCCCATGAAATGACAATTCGTTCCCTCAATTTAACAATTTGTTCCCACGAAATAACAATTTGTTTCCACGAATTAACAATTTGTTCCCATGGGAACAAATTGTTATTTTGTGGGAACGAATTGTTAAATTGAGGGAACAAATTGTTAATTTGTGGGAACGAATTGTTAATTTGTGGGAACGAATTGTTAAATTGAGGGAATGAATTGTCATTTCATGGGAACAAATTGTTTTGAATTGAGGGACGAATTAATAAAAAAAAGAATTATACGTCCCCTGCGGGGCTCTGTACCTATTAACCCATTAACCCTTACTACGCTGAATTAAATGTTGTCGTCTGCTGGAAATGTTTTATTTTCAATATTTCTCGACAACAACCTGGTTTTGACACCACATGAGAATCGTCTCCACTGGAGATAATTCTCATGTGCTGTCAAAACCAGTTTTTTGTTAAGAATTAAAGCAAAAATGAAAAACAGCAGACGACAATTTCCGTCAACAGCGTAGGAAGGGTTAGAGATGGGATACAATTATAGTCGTACAGTGGAACTCCTCTAAACCAAAATTATCTCTAAACCGAACAGACGATCAAGTCCCGAATTTTCGGCTATATAAACACATTGTTTTCTACCCCTCTAATCTGGAACCACTCTATTCCGTAATCCGAAGGACATTTCAAGTCTTAAAGCGTTATTTCAGTTTAAAACACCCCCCAAAACCGAACAACTCTGTCACCTGTCTGCATGTCGATATTCAATACGGCACTGTTCATGTCAATTGGGTGTCAAAATCACACAATGTTTACAAAACTGTTAATTAGGAATAAACGTGACAAACCAAACTGGGTGAACTATTATCCAGTAAAGAAACGGCGCACCCTGTAATGTGGTATACATGTACATGTGCTACCCAATCCGGGTCTACACATTTTGTAGTTTTATGGCGCACATTTCAAATTTAATAAGGCCATACCATATCTTTTCTATGTTAAGCGTCCACCCAGTTGATCAAAATCTACCAATGTATCCGGTAAAAACAAACAAGGCCTTGAAAAAACACGAAGATAAATTTATGTTAAAAACTTCCTCAACCCTTTGCAGATTGCAAAGGGTTGAGGAAGTTTTTAGCATAAATTTTAATTTCCGCCAGCAAACTTTAGAAAATAATAAGAAAACACTCTAATTAAACTTATTGTGTGTAAATTAATGAACGGATATAAAACGTGCCAAGTTCCCAATCAGTTTTCATATTACTTCACCAGTAAATAGCGTCAACTAGCATACATAGTTTGTTTGTTTTTTTCACAGAACCACTCTCAAAACCTACCCGCACGTGCACACTTAACAGAGAAAGAACTTGCCATGACCTAAAAGGACATACCATAATAACCCTATGTTTTCGGACGGGTAAACATAATTATTATTTTTACTGTCTGAATATATAGGTTCAAAAAAATAATTATCGAAATTGCTGTCCGAATATTTAGGGTCGCCAACCTCCAACCACCGGAATGCAATGTTCTTTCTGTAAACGCCACGGGGCCATTAAATGCTCTGATTATTTCTGTGAACGGAGGCAATTAAATGATCAGTATAATACAAATGTGTTACCTTATTATTGGAAAAATAATCCCTGTATTAATTGCAATACTTAAATCCAATTCACCAGATAATCCAAGTAGCGTGTGGAAAAATCTATCACTCCATGCTAACACGGTATTGCCAGTAGCCGTGTCCGCTTGGTGAGACATCATGTTTTTTTTAACCGAGACTCGATTACACCCGACACATACATATTACACACGAAACAACATAAAACGTCATGGAGAAATAAATAAAATAATGAGGCTGAAATGGGTTAACCCATTATATTCAGAATATGCTTATCTGCTTTACATTTGAACACGACTTTACTTAGTTTGAGACACGTGTAAAATCTAATCTTTTTTCTCGCAACCAGTAACCTAGTAGCAACTCCAATAACACGAGTATCACGTGAACAACACAAACTTCCACAAAACTTTTGAGCCATCGTATAGCAAAATAGTGAGAAATGTGTCCACGGGACTTGAAAAATGTTTTGAGGATCACACTTTTTGAGGAGTCGCATTTTGAGCCATCACGATTTCACTGTATTTAAAAACTTTAACGCAGATTTTGGACGGACGGACGCACGCAGGGATTCCCCGATCTCATTGTGATCGCTATGTCTCGCTATGTCTCGCTATGTCTCGCAAGCGGACTCGACAAAAATGATGTATCCTCAGAATGTAATAGGTTTATTATTGCATAAAATTGTTTTTTATGGTGTAATGGCACACTGTATTAAAAGTCATAACACAAGTGTAACAAGAACTGGCATCGTTAAACGAAGCTAACATATAGGTCTTTCTTGACTTCCATTGGTCCAGTATTACTGGACTGGGATAGGTGAAATATGGCATTCGACCCCGTTAACCGGGCCTAACATGACCTTAGCTGTTGACAGGCTGTTAAACACCATTAACCCTTTCAACACCACAGACCTGTATATTGGTATTGGCAAAAAGTGTAGATCCAGATGAGCCAGCTCGTGTCTCATCAGGATCAGCACTTTCTGCAAGTAATTTTCATATTTTTAAGAACAAAAAGACCCCCTTTTCATAAATGGACTAGTCTGAAAATTTATTTTGTGACGGTTGAATTGGTTGCAAAATTAATGTATCAAACAAAATCCATTCCAGTTTGGGGAAAAAGACACAACTGGTTCCCAATTTTATTGGGCACCATATTTGCCAACAGCGTTTTAGCATGGCCCATACCATGACTTTCGAGCCATTGCGATTTCACTGTACTTAGGAGTGAAAGAGTTAAATATATACTGGACTGGGAACATGACTTACCACGGAGACGTGTAAAGTACTCCATACAGGCCCTCTGGAGTCGTCGGTTACCGACAACATGACACGATGCCAGCGCTTCTGTGTGACATGTCAGATTGAACAGGCGGCAAACTGCCATGTCAAACTGAACAAATGGGAAGAACACAAGTGTGAAGACTGCTATGGGAAAATGAACGGCATGTTCCAATGGTAAGGCAATAAACAGGCTAACACATTTATTAACCCTTTCAACAACACAGGCATGTATAGTGGTATTGGCAAAAAGTGTAGATCAAGATGAGCCGGCTCGTGACGAGCCGTCTCATCAGGATCTACACTTTTTGCAAGTAATTTTCACATTTTTGAGAAGAAGAACATCCCCTTTTCATATGTGGACTAGTCTGAAAATCATTTTGTGACGATTGGATTGGTCCGGAAATTAACATATAAAAATCCATTCCAGTTACTTATGGGTGAAAGGGTTAATACGATAATATCCTACAACAAAATATGTAGGAATAACTATGGATGAACTACATGAATAAAATATAGTTTCTGAGAATGTATATAGGTCTACATTTAATAGTCCAACACTACTGGCTGAAAGCATTACAGAGTGCCAAAGGTCACAATATACGCCCATCGAGGCAAGGCCACTCAACACGGGGAGATAACTCATCTTGACGTGATAAACATGTAAACCAAATTTGGTTAGGATCGGTCAAGTAGAACTTGAGTTATTGCGTGGACAAGGATACAGTGCGAAAATTAAAAATGGCTGCCAAGGGGAGATAAGTATCGGAAATTTTTCAAAATCAATAGCTTCTTCGTCTTGCCGTGATAAACATGTATACCGAATTTGGTTGTGATCGGTCAAGTAGAACTTGAGTTATTGCGTGGACAAGGATACAGAGTGTGAAAATTAAAAATGGCTGCCAATGGGGAGAAAAGTATCGGAAATTTTTCAAAATCAATAGGCTTCTTTGTCTTGCCATGATAAACATGTATACTGAATTTGTTTTCGATCGGTGAAGTAGAACTTGAGTTATTGCGTGGACAAACATACAGAGTGCGAAGCTTCTTCGGTTTGCCGTGTTAAACATGTATACCAAATTTGGTTACAATCCGTCAAATAGAACTCTAGTTATTGCGTGCACAAGCTGTACCCGCCCGCACAAGATGAATACATATTACGTCCTGTTTTTTCAAACGGGCGTATAAAAACTAGAGATTATGTTTGTAAAACATGGGTATGCCCCCAGGCAAACTGGACCATAAAAAATAACAAGAATCGAGGCAACGCCACAAAACGGCTAAGTGTTTCAGCGACATTTCGAAGGTGACAAAGGTCAAGGCCGTGTTAATGGTGGTGCGAGTGTGTGACAAATATGCAGGTGATTCAAGTGCCCAAGTATCGAAGCAATCCTTATTGTAACAATGAAGATATTTCACAAGTGGGAGAAAATCTTACAAACTCTTTGACGCAACAAAATGGTTAAGTGTTTCAGCGACTATTCGAAGGTGAGCAAGGTCTCAAGTTCGTGTTAATTGTGGCGCGAGTGTGTGATAAATGTTCAGTTGATTCAAGTGTCCAAGTATCGAAGCAATCCTTTGCATAATATTGAAGATATTACATTTTGGAGAAACTCTTACAAAATTTTCTACGTAAATGTACATGGACGGATGTACGGACGTACGGAACCTCAAGAGCAACAGAATATGCCCCTCTGGCTATCGCATAGAGGCATAAACATTGTTGCCAAGTGACCAGATGTCATTACTAGCAGCCATTAAAAATGGTCAAGTAGGAAATATATATATCCATGTACGATTAACGGTCTGTAGTAGAATGAATATCATTATGATTGTGGTATGTGTGACCTACATTGTGAGGGTTAAAACAATACAAATCAATGGATGCATGCGCAAATATGGCTGTGACTGGAGAAACGGGGCTTATGGGTTTTGCGAACAGTATAGATGCAGATCAGCCTGTATATCCGCACAGCCTGATCAGGATCTGCACTGTTCGCCATTCCATCAATGAAACAACGGTCATGCGTCTGACAAGATCTTTATCAGGCTACATGAGTGTGCTATTTGATCAGGAGCTACACTGGTCACAAATGCCCCTGTTCATTTGCTCTAGTGGGTTTTGCAAACAATGTAGATCCAGATCAGCATGTGCATCAGCAGTCTGATCAGGATCTTCACTGTTCGCCATTCCATCAATGAGACACCCGTCAGTCTTCTATCAGGCTACATGAGTATGCTATTTGATCAGGAGCTACACTGGTCACAAATAAGACCCATTTCTGCAGTCACAGTGACAACCATAGACAACACTTGGATGTGTTTATCAATTTAGGTTTAAATTGGTTGTAAATATTAACAAGGGCATCGTCATTATGAAATTAATCCCCTCGCTGGCAGCCTTGATAATAAAAAAAACAAGGTAACCACAAGTCCTCAGTTAACTTGACCTTGGGCGGTCGGACGTGGGTTGTACACAAAACAAAGCACCATCCCTAGAAACACATTGTGGCCAAATATTATCAATATCGATGAAGCAGTCAATAAGTTATTAAACCAGATGGCCGCGCCCCGCATGTCGAGCCCGCCGAGGCATTTGATGGTATTTTTAAAAACTTTAATGCAGATTTCGGACGGACGCACGCACGGACACCCGGACGTCATTGTGATCACTATGTCTCACTTTCCGCAAGCAGGCTCGACAAAAATGAAAGTTGTTACTAACGTACGCATGCAAGTAAACACATGGACTAACACTATATCCCCTCTTACCTATCGGCGATGGGATAATTAGTAGAAACTGAATATTTTGGAGTGGAAACACCAACTATACTGACCATCTGACATTTGCGGAGACAATCCACAGAATGGCACAATATGTCAGTCAGTTGGCACTTGCTCTTCATATTTGATTGGACAACTTCGCCAGTCATGTGACATTCAAACTCGGCTTCCAATTGGTACATTTCCCCACGAATGTACTTCACAGGCAGAATAAGCAACTGGTTGGTAAACGCTTTGTCAAAGTTTTTAACAGCAGACAAGCTGAAATATTCCAGGGCCCGGTTGCTCAAAACATCTGTTAGCTTAACGGACTGTTAAATCCTTAACTGAATGGTTAAAATCTCTGTTTTAACAGAGATTTTAACCATTCAGTTAAGGATTTAACAGTCCGTTAAGCTAACTGATGTTTTGAGCAACCGGGCCCAGATTTATGAGATTAGTTTTCTGCCTGTGGAACAGAGCTCTGTAATCACAGATCAGGCAGCCATTGGCAGTAATGTCCACTCAGCGCTCCAGATAAGCTTCGTGTCTAAAGCGTACTATACCCCCTGATTTCAAAATCATTGCGCATTTAACTTTTACAAATGGATTATTGATTTTCTTCATTACTAAATAGGGAACAAAGGATAAAAAAATTAACTGATAAACTGAGCCAAAAACTGTGAAAACTATAGAGTATATGTAGAAGTTTTAGATACACAGCAAGACAGACCAAAACGCCATAGGATAAGTTGGCTCAGGACACTATTTTCTTTGTCGTACTCGCCATTAAAAATTCACTTATTTGAGCTGTAAAAAGCAAACAGTCAACTAAGTGAATTTTAAACTTTATGACAGTATTTTCACTACTCAATTTGAAAATCATTGCGTATTTTCACATTGCTGTGCGTATTTTGTACTCCCACTTTTGATAATCAATGCGTATTCAGCTAAAATAATTGCGTAAAATATGCCAATATGCACCTTATCTGGAGCCCTGTCCACTACATGTATTCTACTATACATTGATGTACTTGCATGTGAAAGTCTCAAAGTTTATTTCATACTATTGTATAATTAAACATTTGCTTTTTTACTATACAGTGGAACCTCTCCAAACCGGACACCCTGGGAGGTCCCCAGTACAGTGTGGGAGGTCCCCAATACAGTGTGGGGGTCCCCAGTACAGTGTGGGAGGTCCCCAGTACAGTGTGGGAGGTTCCCAGTACAGTGTGGGAGGTCCCCAGTACAGTGTGGGAGGTCCCCAGGGTATCTGCTTTGGAGATATTCCACTGTAAATCAGATATGTGAGCACGTCAAGACACATTCTAGTGCTTTGCAATCAAGAAAAGTCATTGTAATCAGAGATGCACAACAGCGAAACACATCTAAGGTAAACATCTATATTTTCCCGAGTGTCCGGTTTAGAGGGGTTCCACTGTAGTATAAATCATTTGATATTCTCAATATGTATGGTTGTAATTTACAAAACATTTTATTACAAACTTCAAATGCTGTAATTGTAAACAAGATATACACAGCGATACAACAAGCATTTTCATAAAGCAGGTGGCTAACATTTCGCACCAATTGCCCAATGACATGTTTGACACTGTACATGATGAGGTGAGAACCCAATAATATTCATCAAATTCTCATTTTTTTTTAACAAATTCTCATTTTGTTTAAAAAATATATGTTGTGACCACCATTTGAACCCAGTCCTTGAGACGGTTCAAACAACATATATTTTGAAATAAGAAAAATTGGTGCAAAATGATTTTAAAATTGCTATACCCCTAGATTGGTATTCAACATGTAATGGTTTAAACATTTGTACTATAGTTATTTGTACTATTGTTATTTGTAAACAAATCTTACCAGAAAGTAACCCAATTCTGACTCCTCTTCAGTTCGCCCTTTACCAGGAGTGTTTTCACGACACTGGTGGCTCGTGCCTCACTGGTATCTCCACTGAAATGAAAATATTTATCAGTTATTTGATTTGTATGCGGATATATGCCACGAATTCTGCAGCGTGTAATATCGGTGCGCAGCAGAACAAGTGGCATATATCCACATACACATCAAATAACCTTTTTTATATTAAACATACATCACTCACAATGTACATGCATCTCAAAAAATATACAAAATATAAATAAAATAAACAAATTAGTGATGGTTTATACCCCCCATCACACCTAACGAAGTTCCCACTGCGTCCTTGGAGTTCTAAAAAAAAAATGCTAAGACTCCACGACAACACCGTGGTCTTCGAGAAAATCTAAGAAAATGTGAAATTGTCACGTCCATGCTACGTCCGCGCCATGTCCTTGCTACGTTCATGTTGCGTTGGTGGAGTACCCACCGAGTTCTATGTGCGCGTACGCTATATGCGTGCGGCGTCGTAAGGGTTCCCACTACGTCCTCGCTACGTCCGTGCAGATTGAGACGCGTTGTAGCTACGTCTATACTGCGTCCGCCACGTCACTATAAATGGTCCTGCAAGTTGACACATTTTTCATTCGGTATCAAGAAGTCAAACAGCGAAGAACAGTCATATATTTAACAGGCACAATCATAATTAACCTCTGACCAGCATCATGCCGCCAAAGAGGGTCAGGCAACAGCAGAAAGCACCGGCTGGCCGTGGGAAGAAGCGACAGAACCCCATCAGTTCCCAAATTGAATCAAGTTAGTAGCAATGAATCTGAGGGCTCCAATGCTTTCCTGTAGCGGGTGTCTTCTTTGGTAATTCTAGGTCCAACTCTATTCAGCAGTTCATCAAACATATCTGGGGGCATTCTCAGGAAATTGAAGAATGACTGCTGATCTTCCATTCTCAGCTCAGCCAGCAGTCGGTCATAATGGCCATACAGATGTCTTCTTTCGGCATGCAGCCAAGGACGCACCCAGCAAGATCTTCGTTGTCTTCTATTCCTCCGTCTTCTCACCATCACCAGTAGTGTCCATTGCTCATCTCGAGTCTGTTAATTCACACCCATTTGTTGGAGAATAAGCACATTATGCCTGTGCACATCCATGACTTGACAAGAACTGATGCCAGTGGGTAGATGTGGCTGGTATTTATACTACTTTGCATAGACATGGTGAGAATGTAGGTATGTCGGTGTTTGGACGCACTGTGGGCGTGATATAAACTTCATGGTCGTACCATGGACGTGCCACAAACGTAGCATTCACTTCATGGGGTCTTATGTAATGTAGTATGGACGTAGCGACAACTGCATTTGCGTAGTGGACGCGCAGTAGACAAGGACGGAGTTGTCACTGCGTTGTTGCTATGCTCTAACCGTCAATACAACGTCTCCGCTACGTCTACGCTACGTCAATGGCGCTGTTAGTACGTCCTAAGTTAGACTAACATGCCATGTCTCTATATCATGTTTAACTTCTATTTTTCATTATCTGACATTTTTCATTTATTATTAACGGTAGTGAAAGCCATAGTGCTATGTCTAGTCCTAAGTAGGTCCTTACTGCGTCTTGTTCGGGCCACGTCCGCGCTACGTGGGTTTTGAACATGTCCAAAGTCCACGTAGCAGGAACGCGGTCTCTGGAGACCATGGAGACCATACCATGTCAATGAAAAGTCCCCACTGCGTCCTCAGTACGTTCTAGGAGTTCGCACTGCGTTCCGGCCTTTTTACATGGACGCAGCGAGGTCTTCATGGACGTAGCTCTGGTGTGATGCGGGTATTAGAAGGAACTCTTTTACGAGGTGAAATTTATTTCCACTATTGACCAATATGAACTCACGAGACGTCAATAAGGAAAAATATTGCTTTCCATCGAGCTTCAATGGGAAACGAACTCACAAAATGTAAAAGAACAGCAGACGATAATTTCCGTTTCCTGCATTCTAAGAATTAACCAGTAGTCACCATAGCAAAGACCATTAACCCATAGACTGCAGGAAACGAAAATTGTCGTCTGATGTTCCTTATAATTTTATCTTCTTTCTCAACAAAAACGTGATTTGACTAGAATCATTTCCATTGGAAATGATTCTAAAGTGCTGTCAAACCATGTTTTTTATGAACATAATGAAAAATAAGAAATAAACAGCAGACAACAAAATTTACTTTAGTATCATAAGGGTTAATGTTATTCCTGCTAATGCATAGCATTACTCACCATCTAGGCAGTAGAAGTTTCACAATGTCTATTGACAATTGCAGTTCTCGTCCGTTCAAAATCTCCAGAGTTTTGATGATGTCATCAACAAGTTGTGTTGATGTCACCAGTTTGAGAGTAAGCGTAGCACATGACAAACAGGCTGTGTCCAGTACCTGTAGCTGAGAAACAAGTGTGTCATTCCCGGTGGAGGCTTGTCCTGAAAATACAAATGCCAACTGGTTTACATGTATATGTTGGTTGTTCAAATCACACATGGAAGACTCGGACCTGTGACACGAAAAAAAATGCCCATTAAAACAAAATCCATTACCCCACCAACTTGGTCTCATACAGTATATATACTGTAAGACCAAGTGGGTGGGGTAATGGATTGTTTGTAATGGGCATTTCTTTTGTGTCACAGGTCAAAGTCTTCCACCTGTGGCTCAAATATGTTTTTTACGTCAATTTCCATGTTAGTATTTAGTATTCACATATGTGTACCTCTTAAACAAAATGATGATGTAATTAAGCATGACATAACCTACATGAATTCATTCAAATCTATCACCAGTTGAGTGTTTAGACTAAATACAGTTCATTCTTGTAATTTAGGTCATTTTGCACTTGGAAATACCAATATTTCCTGCTCCCATATATAACCTATTGAAAATCGTAACAAAGCACCACTATGCCAGGTTTTCTGTCACTGTTTCAATAGCCCTTTGAACCCGACAATCCGCTATAGCGTTATTTGCAAACAGTGCAGATCCAGATGAGCCGGCTCATGTGGATTTGCAAGTAATTTTCATATTTTTAGAACAAAAACACCCCGTTTTCATAAATTGACTAGTCTGCAAATCATTTTGTGACGATTGGATTGGTTGCAAAATTAACATATGAAAATCCATTTCAGTTAATTAGAGGTGAAAGGGTTAATCTGTGAAGTAACGAACAAGCAATGAAATCTGAGATTGAGTTAGCCAATTTAATGGCGCTCTGGAAACAGACCACGAAAACTGTGGCCATATTGGCCAAATCCAACATTGAACAGATGGAAATTTGCATTGAAGGTTTTAGCTGAGAATTTACCTTTAAGTGAGTCAGCCTCGACAACTTGCTGGCAGACAGTGTGAAGGTTCCCGATGACTTCCGTCACATGGCTCTCGAATATTTTATTCTCATTCGCCCTGCGGCTGGCCTGCACAAGGAGGGAACCGAGGAAGGCCGTGACAGCCTTCTTCACAAAGATACTGCTGCCTTCACTCAGGAGTCTGTACGCCTTCTCTACGAGATCTGGAAAATAAATCAAACTGATAATTTAAACTAGAGTGTCTCAAATGGTACCTGCAAAGATGTATTTCACAAAACTAGTTGAGGTATACATGTATCAATGACTATGGCATGAATACTTGTCCTTGGTCATAAACATGCTCTTTTCGGCTTTGCATTTGAAAACTAACACTTTATTTGGCCCACTCTGCGTTGGGTTTAGGCTCAGCCAATAAAACTGCTTCATTTCTCAAAGAATTTCTCTGAACTGGACACCGATAAAGCGCAATGTGTTTAAGTATAATGGGTCTTACTGTGATGTTTTCAGATGATAAAGTATGTTCATGCGGACATTTTGTCAACTTTTGACTTTATTTATGAAAAATAATGTAAATTTTGTTAACGTATTTAATGAAATTATGCAGATGTCTGAAGGTACAAAATCACATGGTGTGTCTCATATGTCTGAATTACAGTGAAACATCTCTAACCTCACTATATGCATGTCCATACAATCAAATACATAGAGGATATTCATATTTTTGTAACGAATATGACATATATGTTCATCGAGTGGTGTGAAATGTCCATATTTCACGAGTGCCATATGGACATTTCACAGCATAGACCTTGAGCCACCAATAACCCCCCCTCCCCCCCCCCCCCCCTGTGGGATTTTTGGTCAGTATGATTTTCGGATTCAGTAACCTATTGTCTATCAAACCTGATTGTCTGCACCTACAAAGCCGATGGATGAACAAATGGCGGCCATTTTCCAAAATGGCCGCCATACAAAACTGGGTGGTTTTAGTTCAGGCCGATATGTGTCATTTAAATCACGTTCTTCCAAGTTAAGCGATATCATTTTTTCACCAATTGAGTATAAAATGACTTACAATAAGTTTTATATTGGATACCATCCTCAAATAGCCACAATTATCAAAATGGCCGCCAAAATACTTAATTGTTTATGCTTGCAACATTTTTTTTCACCACACGATGAGCTACCTGTCAGTAGCAACATATTCACATGGCAGATCCTTTTTCACATCGATTTGCATTATTTCTGGTGTGCTATCAACGGTAATTATTTTCAAAATGGCTGCCAAACAGGTATTATATAATGGCCCTTTCTGGTATTTTTGTCGTTGTGAACAAAGGTTTGCGTGGTTTGTCTAGGAGCGGTTTGTTGAAAAGTCAGTCAGCTTTCATGCACCAATAAAACAGTTGCGCCTGAAAACATTTGCATCACTCGCCAAAGCTGTGAAGCTCACTGGTACGCAGAGAAAGACAAAAAGGAGTTAGTAGCTGAACGAAATATATTTGTTGAGCAGCTAATTTCACTTGCTCTCAAACACAACATTGACATGGAAAAGGTGCTTAGCTACCCATTCGAACCTGTGCCATGGTCGCTCGCCACTGCGGATGGCTCGCCAGCAAAAACTGATAAAGCTAAACGCATGCACCAGCTTGAAGGACAATTACATAGTGTTGATGTACCTCCGACGGGTCAAGTGAGCTATTTTATTGACGGCAATGCACTGTTACACATGCAGACCGCTTTGCCAAACACATTCGCGGATCTTGCAGATAACATATCATCAGCTCCCGAAAGTTGAGCGTGTTGATTTTGTGACAGATACATACCAAGACTTGTCAATAAAAGCATCTGAGCGACTACGCAGGTGTACATCAAAGACTTACATTATAAAAGGACCTCTCACAAAAGTTCCACGAGATTGGAAACTGTTCTTGTCAAACAATTCAAACAAAACACAACTAATTATACTTCTCATGTCTGAATGGATGCAAGATAAATACGCTCTAAAGCTGATCGGCAAGACTATTCAGTTTGTACGCGGGGAGCAATATATGCAGCTAACTAGCACTGATGGTAAGACTACACAAACTGTTGAGATAGAGGAGTTGCAATCATCACAAGAGGAGGCGGATACACGGCTAATCCTGCATTGTGCGTACCATGCACTGCATACACCAGAGAACACCACCATTATTGTGAGATCCCCAGACACGGATGTGTTTGTTTTGATGTTGAAATTCGGACAGAAGCTGAAACAACAACTGCTGTTAGATACCGGAGTTGGGAACAAGAGGCGGCTGGTTGACATACATGGTGTCATTGGAGACATAGGAACTGAACTGTGTTTGGAATTGCCTGCACTCCATGCTTTTACAGGCTGTAATAGCACAAGTGCTTTCATTCGGCGTGGCAAAGTTACTCCTTTGAAAACACTCCAGCGGCATCCAGAGTTTATTGAAGCCTTCCAGAAGTTGGGAATGTCTCAGTCAGTTGATGAAAAGCTATTTCAAACGCTTGAACACTTTGTATGCTTGCTGTACAACAAATCAGACATTACATATATCAACAAGCTACGAATGGAGCTATTTCTACAAAAGTGTAGCCCCAGGTCTGGCGATCTTCTTTCGACGTACAATGGGGCTGACCTGAGCCTTTTACCACCATGCAGATCGTCACTGAAAATGCATGTAGCAAGAGCCAACTATCAACCGCTCATTTGGAACAATGCTGACCGGCGTGATGCAGACATACCGCCACCAGATGAACATGGATGGGAAGTTAACAATGGCTTGTTAAAATGCAAGTGGACAGAAGGAGATCACCTGCCAAGTGAAATGGTTGATCTGTTAATAGAGGAACGGGATGACGTACCTGATACTGATGAAACAGAAGATCCTGAAGCAGAGAGCCTACTTGATGCCATGTTTGACACTGATGACGCGTATGACTAGTCTGGATTTATCTTAACCTACTCTCACAATTAGAACTTCACATAACTTGCCTGATGTTGTGAGGATCGCAATTTGAATATTGTAATCCATGATGTATTTTGCCTCTTGAATTGTATTATATGTGGCTGGAACGTTTGTATATTGTGTTTCATCTTGCCTTGTGCTGTGATGATTGCCTCGCCATAGATGCGATGTTTTGACATTAACAACATGTATACTTTTTTGTTTTGCAAGTTGAATGCTGTAAACCATGATATATGTTGCCTCTTGAATTGTATTATATATGGATCAAGCTGTTGCCTATTGTGTTTCATCTTGCCTGATGCTGTGAGGATTACCTCGCCACATGTGCGATGTTTTGACATTAACAATATGTAGAATATTTTGTATTGCAAGTTGAATACTGTAAACCAAGATGTATGTTGCCTCTTGAATTGTATTATATGTGGATTAAGTTTTTGCCTATTGTGTTTCATCTTGCCTGATGCTGTGAGGATTGCCTCGGCACAGGTGCGATGTTTTGACTTGAACATGTAGAATATTTTGTATTGCAAGTTGATTACTGTAAACCATGACATGTGTTTCCTCTTGAATTGTATTATATGTGGATTACGTTTTTGCCTATTGTGTTTCATCTTGCCTGATGCTGTGAGGATTGCCTCGGCACAGGTGCGATGTTTTGACTTGAACATGTAGAATATTTTGTATTGCAAGTTGATTACTGTAAACCATGACATGTGTTGCCTCTTGAATTGTATTATATGTGGATTACGTTTTTGCCTATTGTGTTTCATCTTGCCTGATGCTGTGAGGATTGCCTCGCCACAGGTGCGATGTTTTGACTTTAACAACATGTAGAATATTTTGTATTGCAAGTTGAATACTTTAAACCATGACATGTGTTGCCTCTTGAATTGTATTATATGTGGAATCAGTTTTTGCCTATTGTGTTTCATCTTGCCTGATGCTGTGAGGATTGTCTCGCCACTATAACGAGATTATTAATGTTGTAGATCAACTACTGTTGCCGATAATGATCTAGTGCCCCGAAATGTTTGAATATTCGGATATATTTCAAAATCGGTACCGTCAATTTTTATTTGAGAAATGTACGTAGACGACGACAAAACACGGACTCATAGTATATTTAGTAAGTATGGACAATAATGTTACATATTTGAGTAGTTTTCAATCCATAGTAAGCGGTTATAATGTTGTTAAATTGCATAATATTACATACCTGTTAATTGCCATTGTAAAATGAGTGGGTGGGGAATGGTCGAAAATACGTTATTTTTCACTTTGTATATTTTGTGGTAGACACTAAATAGTCGACCTATATACATTGGATATGTTCAATTGGCCCTACTAGACTACATTGACATTGATAAAATGAAAAAATGCCAACTTTTCATAAAGTTATTAACATGTATATTTTACCATTAAAATTGGGTGGGTGGGGTAATAAAACCTGTAAAATATGACTTCTAGATTGTCAAATTTATTTCAATTGTATATTATTCTATTCCATGGTGTTCAAAATCTCAGAAAACGTACGCAAATACCATCTTATTCGAACAAAAGGATATAAGTTAGGCAATTTTTATTAAAAAATGTGATTTTTCAAGATACTAAAAATACCGAGGGTGACATACTTGAAAATGGCGCCATATGTTCATCCATCGGGTTACAGAGCGCAGACAACGGATTAACACTCATAATTGAATGTAGTTTCAGGAAATATATGTCTGCAAAAATCCCACAGGGGGGGGAGGGTTTCGGTTATTGGCTCACGGGCTAGCACTCGATGAAAATATATGTCATATTCGTGGCAAAAATAAGAATATTCTATTTATTATATACCGCTCCATGGAAATTAGCAGTTTTTTAAACTGTATACGGTAATGAATGTGTATTTGCAGCCTATTTGCACTGTTCTTTCAGGTGCTCGTTATGAATATAGATAGCGGAAGAAGTCGTTTTTCACCGGAAGTTGTTTATTTCATCGACTTTTAATTTACATTGTATAACTATGTATTTCATGGTTAGGTATATAATAAAATCAATGTTTCCCCTAACTAGCCAGTCACCTGGTACCCACATGTACGACCGAGAAATAGGGCTTATAGATTTGTTACTAGTGCACATGCAGAGCTCCAGATAAGGTGCGTATTGGAATATTTTACACACTTATTTTAGCAGAATATTCTTTGATTATCGAAAGTGGGAGTACAAAATACGCACAGCAATGTGAAAATATTTATTTTCAAATCAAGTACGGTAGTTGAAATACTGTAATAAAATTGAAAATTGACTTAGTTGAGCTGCAAAAAGCAAACAGTGTTTGCTTTTTGCAACTCAAATAAGTGAATTTTTATATTTGTTTTAATTGTTATCATTTGTTCCCTATTTAATAAGGAAGAAATTCAATACTACATTTGTAAAAGTAAAATACGCATTGAATTTGAAATATTGGGGCATAATACTCTTTAGATACGCAACTTATCTGCATCTCTGTACATGCATATCCAAATTAGCCTGTACACCCGTGCTTATATGTCAGAATTACAGTGAAACCTCTCTAATCACCTCCCAGGGTGTCCGGTTTCGAGAGATTCCACCGTAGAGGTATTTACCTTTATCACCATCAAGAATCCACAGCAGTCCATGGGAGTGGCTGGCAATCTGTTCCAGGCTGTTGTATAGAGCTGTTACCACCGACATGTTCCCCATGACTTCTCTATCTGCCACAACTTGGCCGACAGAGTCCCGTAGTAATCCGCTTAACATCATATATCTTTCCTCGTCTGAACTAAGCCAGCCCAAGAGCTGTACACAGAACGTTACTATGGTGATGTCATGCCCGGAAACATCTGTGAGCACTGTGGAAACGAAGCCCTCCAATCCACAGGAGTTTAAGGCTATATGTGACGATACTGAAATAGCAATACATACATTATGATTAGTGTTAGAGTGCAACCCTTAAAAACACTCTCAGCTGGGGTGTCAGATATTCAATAAGTGGTTTTGCACATAATTTACTGCAAATGGTGTGTATTATTACTATAACTTAATTTTTCTGAGGGAAATTACTGCAATATATAGGGAAATTGTAGCTTTAAAATCACTATAATTGAGGATTTTGAATGTAACTATGGGGAAGGATGCTCCCATTTCCATTTCCAAAGTCCATAGCTCCAGATACATGTAAGGTGCGTATTGGCGTATTTTACACACTGACTTATTTTAGCAGAATACGCATCGATTATCAAAAGTCGGATTACAAAATACTCACAGCAATGTGAAAATACGCATTGATTTTCAAATTGAGTATTGAAAATATTGTAATAAAGTTGAAAATTTACTTAGCAGACAATGTTTGCTTTTTGCAGCTCAAATAAGCGAATTTTTAAATTTGTTTTATTTTTTATCATCAGTTCCATATTTAATATGGAAGAAAATCAATAATACAGTTGTAAAAGTAAAATATGCATTGAATTTTAAATCTGGGGGTATAAAACTCTTTAGATACAAAACTTATCTGGAGCTCTGAAAGTCGATCCACAATTCGCAACCCTTTGACAAAAACCTGGCTATGCCACTGTACATAACACTGACATAAACAAGGCAGATGAGTTGGTACATGTGATTAATTTCCACTATTACTGTACAATGAAATATAATTTGTGAAACATATATTATAACACTTTGAGTTGTGAAACAATATGACTATACCATCCAGTGTTGTAGCCAAGTGTATTTTCCGGATTTTTTTAATGCTTTCATCATAAAAGCAGATCGTGATTTGACTATTCGTGACCATGTCTCCTTTAACGTTATTGCCTCGGTGTTTTTCAGGCTCTGACTACGCCACTGCCAACTATAACAATAGGTTTCCATTCTGGACACTAGTTCGGACACTTCTGTTTCCCATGACTGGCCAGTCACCTGGGACCTATATGTACTGTAGCTGTGACTGGAGAAGTGGGGCTTATAGATTTGTTACTAGTGTATATCCAGATCAGCCTGTTCATCCACCCTTTTTTGGTTCTGTTGTCATCGAGGGACTCAGGTATTCCCTGGTGTACTGTGTCGCAATGTAATATCATATGTAACGGTCAACGGACCCAAGCTCATGATCTTGGTGTGCCTTTAAGTGAAAACGAGACACTGAGGTAATTGTACATCAGCCGAGATAATAGCATTTACACTTCGCACACTAAAATATAGAAAAAGCCTGCAGCGCACTGATGTTCATACTTCGCTATATTGTCATTAAGAGAAAATTCTGCAATATGATAAAAAATGTTACCACAAACTTACCCAATAAAGTGTGTTTTAGCAAAATTCTTCACTCTCCACAAAGTAAAATGTAAACAAATAACGCTTCAAACACACATTTGAAAAGACTATTCAGTCATAACTCTTATGTAATGCAGTGTAATGAAATGTTATTCACTTAGAACCACATTCAGCCATTCAGGCATCATATGAGTGTGTCCTATATCGAAATATCAATTCTCTGGCAGATGCAGCACAGCTACAAGATGATTTGAACAGTCTATCAGAATGGGAGAGGAAATGAAAGATGTCCTTTAACATCAGCAAATGCCATGTAATGCACATATCCAGGTCACGCAAAATACTGCGAAACACATACACCCTCCAGAACCAAGTACTTACAACTGTGAACCAAGCAACATATCTAGGGGTGGAGATAACATCTGACTTGTCATAGTCTCCATATGTAAACAAAATCACGAGCAAGGCCAGCCAAAGTCTAGACTTCCTGAAAAGGAACTTCCCACTTGCTCGCCCAGAGACTAAACAAGCGGCATATAACTCACTTGTAAGGCCTACCCTGGAGTATAGTGCATCGGCTTGGGACCCGTACATGCACAAGGATGTCCAGAAAATAGAAGATGTCCAGCGCAGAGTAGCCAGGTTTGTCTCAAGCAATTTTGGAAAAGTCGCGGTAATACTGGATGAGGCCTTCTGGCCTTCGTCCAGTATTCACGCGACTTTTCCAAGTTTATGCCAAAACTCCGGGTACGGTCACCAATATAATGTCCAAATGACAGTGGATACCCTAGAACAGAGGAGACAAACCAGTCGTCTCACTCTCTTCTACAAAATGGTAAACAATCACGTTGATGTCTCCCCCACCAACTACTTGATCCCACAGACAAGGCATACACGACACAGTCATCATTTAGCTTACCAAAAGCCAATCACATCTGTTGACTACCACAAATAGTCACAGTGTGGAACTCCCTGCCGTCACATGTAGTCAGTGCTGACACAATCCTCGGATTTAAGTCAGCGCCGGCTACATTGACACTTCCATAAACTATGTGTCTTTTGCTTTTAACCAATACTAACATTCTTTTCATCACCATATCATGCACACCTTCATAGGTAGGGATGTCAGAGTTTTTTTAGATTGTTATGGATTGTTTGATATCAAATATCGAATGTAGTTGTACAATGCAAGTTATTTCATCAAGATATCTTGATTAGTTAAGAAGTTATTCAATTTTTAAATTGGAGAACTTCGGCAATTTTCTGACCATTTTCTGCCGATTTTGAATTTAAAGATTTTTTGATTTTTTTAAATGTGTACTATGGAGTGTTTGGAAATTGAAGGTATTGAAGAATTCAAAACAATGGAAGTTGTTTCATCAAGATATCTTGATTGGTTAAGAAGTTATTGATTTTTTAATTTCGAGAAATAATTTTTTTTGTAAAAAACAAAATTTCGTTTTGGAATTTAGCGGATATTTTTCTGAAAAAAGTGCGCAGTATGGATTGTTTGTTATCAAATTAAAGGTATTGAAGGTATTGTTTCATCAAGATATCTTGATTGGTTAAGAAGTTATTCAATTTTTAATTTTGAGAAATAACACATTTTCTAAAAAAAATATTGCCAATTTTGAATGGGGTGGATATTTTTTCCAAAACAAAAGTATGCATTATGGAGTGTTTGGTATCAAATTAAAGGTATTGAAAAGATGCAAAACAATGGAAGTTGTTTCATCAAGATATCTTGATTGGTGAAGGAGTTATTCAATTTTTAAAATTTGGGGGAAAAAAAGCAACGTTTTTTATGCTGAGATCTTAAACAGGATACTATACGTGCACCACTTGATAGTAAGTAGCTCAATTATTTTTTGGCACAAAGATCTTCATGTCAAGATTATAATGTGTTAATGAATAGAGCTGTTTGGCGTGTTTATAACATGATTTGATTGAAATATTACTACATGTAGTTATTCACAAACTGAATAGTAATGGCCGAACTAATGAATGGACCGAATTACAAAAAACTTTTTATCTATCCAAATACAAGGTCGGCGGTGGGATTAACTAAGATAGTGCGCTCTCATTTAATTAACCAACAATTAGTCAACAGTGGCTCTCATACACGGATTGATTGATAATTTGTGTTTAACGGCATATCAACAGCTAAGGTCATTTAAGGCTTGGCCAACAGGTCTATCCCGTATTTAATGTGTCCATAATGAGAGAAATTCCAAAAACCAGAACTGAATATTTACCGAAAAATCAATATTCAGCCATGAAATTAGAATATCCTGGTGCTAGGTGTGTACATTCTACACCAGTCACTTAGCCCAACCACAAAAGCAGTATGATCAACACTAAAGTAATTTGATCTGACATGTGGCTGCAGAGGCAACAAGAAAATGTGGTTTGTCGGCACACAAATGCCCACGGTGGCAGATTGGAGAAACTGTGTTAAAGTTAATTAACCAAGTGATATGTATTCACAAGCGTAGTTGTGAAGGTCAAAAGGTCAAGGTCATATTAAGGCCAGCATGGATGTGGGGCATTTGTCCACATGTATGATATATTAAAATATTAAAGTAATCGATCAAGGGAAATAGAAGTGATGACAGAAAAAGTGTGAAAAAGTTCAAAGTTGTGACGGTCAAGGTCATAAAAATGGCAGCATGGATGTGTGCCATTTGTCCACAGGTAAGCTGTGTTGAACTGTTTACGTTCAAATGATATAGAAGTTATGACAGTTTGTTGGTGTTTAACGGCCTATCAAGCAGCTATATAAGGTAATTTAAGGTCGGGCCAACGGGTTTGATTACGATTAATCATATTACTCAGATAAGGGGTACAACTCTCACATACAAGAAAGCCAAATACGTACACGAGGGCCAAACTAGGTCTCCGGTCGGGCTTCCGGTAAGGAAGAATCCCGATCGTTAAATTACCCATCGCATGCTCCCACCGGTTACCCACGAAGAAATGAGCAACTCTGGCGAACTTCTTAACGACGTTACGTGTGAAAAAATTAAAAGTTGTGAAGGTCAAAAGGTGAAGGTCATATTAAGGGCAGCATGGATGTGTGGCAGTTGTTCAGAAGTATGCTGTGTTTAAATATTTAACTAATCCTTAAAGTGATATAGAAGTTATGCCAGAATTGACCGGCGAACCTCTTAATGCAAACTGGGGGGAGGAGGTCAATATTTTAGCTGTAAACTTCTACCTACATCTATTTGTGCCTGTTGGAGAAAGAAAGTATAGGAAGCTGCCCTACCCTCCACCGCCGGCGCTGTACAAATATATAATAGAAATGCCCCCACCCGCCACCGCTGTAGAAAAAGTAGAAATTTTTCTTGAATACAAAATAGATCAATTAGTTATATTAATTGGTCTCCAGATGGTTTTCAAATAATAAAAAAAAATGCCCCACAGAAGAGGTGGGGCTGTGGTGAGGTGGCAGTGGGCGCTTGGGTAGGGAGGATTGAAAGTCTAGTATCTCAAAAAAAAAGATCGCTAAGTACACAATACTCAATAATAATGATGCAGCTCAATTTGATTAATAATAACATTGTGATTTGGAGTTTAATTTTTTTTTTTTTTTTTTTATTGAATTGTTGAACATATATTCAAAGTGAATCTACAAGGACCCACAAACACACAGAGGCTTCATTAAACAACAATTTTGCACTTTAATTTTGCACCAAAAATGGCCAGCTCTGCTGTAACGCTGCCTTTTTCGATGTGGAAGTGAAAAAAAAATGGTCGCGAAAACCCATGACACGGCTCATGTTCCGAACTTCCGGTTTGATATGAGGTTAATATGATATGAGGTTAATTACTAAAAAAAAATGCCATCAACTGCGCACAAGCCAAACGGTTCAATAAAGTTTTTTTTGTGCACATTAATGATTGTTAAAGAAACTGTCGATGTCCTAGGATGTTCCTATAAAAATCACTGTTCAAATATTTACCTTTTTCTAGCACCAAAAACACGATTTTCCTCTCAGAAATCTCAGCAGCAGACAACATAATCGTGTAGAGGGTGCTTTTTTTCTTTCCGTTGACATGCCCAAATTAAATGTGCATCAAGAAATGATCGAGTTATCGAAATTAAGCGACACCACATATCACGTGATTTTTAAAAATGGCAGTGTCCACAAAAAAAAAAGTGAACACGCAAGTGATTAGAATTTATCGATTAATAGTCACCCACATGTTATACATATTTTAAAAAAAACAACATTGTAAGTCATAAATTATACATTACACAATGTGTGTGAATTTTTTTTATTAAATAAATCGTCCAATATTGATCAAAAATCGACTTTCAAAACGGCCAAATTTAACATTGGGTCAGAAGGCAAACCGCAAATCGGGGAAAACTCCGACATCCCTATCATAGGTTTTTAGTTAATTGTATTTAGGACTGCACCAGTTTTTATTCACTTTGCCTTGTCATCCTGGGTGGATTGAGTAGCTTGGGAGACATGGCAAACTTTCACTTTCTAACACCCCACGCATGGCCAAATAATCAAAGTGATTAGTGATTGCTTGCCATTATTGTAAAAGAAGAAGAAGTAGATTTTAGTCGCGGAAACTCATGACAAACACACAGGCAAGTGTTATACCATTTTTCTGGATAACGTCCAGCAACATATGTAGTATAGCGTCATCAGATATGTGGATTTTTCCAGATGACAAAACTGTGAAGACGTTTGTTAGCTTCAAAGTATCGAAATGTGGTTGACGTTTCTCACACATTGTTGTTGTTGTTGTATGTCTGTAATTTAGGCGCTTATTTTTCGCCTCAATCTCTCGTTGATCCCAGCCGCTGACATTTTGTTTCAACATCACTTTGAACATTGCATCAGTGCTCTGCAGCGGATAATTTGGTATGATTTTTTTGTGGGGACGTACCCACTTGTATACAATGGTGTCGGCTAATTCTGCGCACCTCCAAACAAATGTATATGTTGTAACCATCCCCATATTCAGTAAAACATTCCTGAATATACAGCACAGTTCAAAGATGTCTGTGCAGGTAAAATGTCATAACGTTCTGACGTCAGTAAATGACGTAAATTGTGTGATGTATGACATCACATGCGTGTTTGCAACGTCACATTTTTTTCTGCTAATGCTGCGCATCTGGTAGTGTCAACAAAATGGCGAACAGCATACTGGATCAGCATAGCAACAATGGTATTAAACTTGAAGCAGAACTATTCAGTGACATCATCACAGGTTAGTTTCTTAGTTGAACAGTTAATTTAGTAAATAAGACAGCTATTCCATCAGCAGGGTCTGAGGATTTTACACATTTTGACTATATTAGGAATATCGTTTTACCAAACTATCGGAATGTGATAAAATTGTGCCACAGTGTAGCAATTAATCAGCTTGTTTATTCCGAAATCCACATAATTATTTTATTACGATGTACGCAAGGCTAAATTTGACGTGAATTGCGCGTTAGCCGATGCGCAGAATTAGCCGAAATGACACATTTCTGTACTGTATCAGATCACTATTCTCCTCAGCCTCAGAGACCGACAATATTTATTTAAATCAGTGTATTAAATAAAAATGCTCACTTCAAGTTAGATGAAACTCTATTACCAGCAATACTAGATATGTGAACATCCCTTACAGATTCACTGATATCCTGGATGACAATGGCCTAATTCAACTTGATGAAGAGCCAATTTAACACGTGAAGCAAACAGATTGGACCTGATTTAGGACAAACTACCCTACTATATTCCCGCGAGTGGATGTTTTTCCAGGCGTTTCGGTCCATGAAATTGTCTTAACAGAAGTTGACATAAAGCCAGTTATACATAAGCAGAAACCACAAAAGATGCCATTGTATATGAAAGCTCGCTGGGAAACTAGAAAGAGGAGAGTATATCCACTTGTGATGAAGTACACCGTCTAGAGCCGCCAGGAAGTAATGTTGAAGATATGTGGGAGACAGTTAAGGGTAACTTGAAAAATCTCGAATCACATCCCTTAAAAAGATTCTAAGCTAAAGGATGGATTATCATGGATAACTTCAGAATTCAAAAGAATAATTCGCGTGATACACTTTACAAAAAGAAGAGAAAGTCTGCAAATCCATTGCATACAGCTAACTTCAAGGAGCTAAAAACGTGGTTACAGCGACAAGTTCGGAAAGCCTACGGAACGTACTTCGAAGATATTCATACTCTTCATACTGTTCGTCGAGACCAAATATGGACGCATCCATACAAACAGTGGTTTCTTACGTCCTTTTCTTCTTGTTTTTCCTAAATTTATTAGCTTGGACTTCCTGATATGCGCTTAGTTATAGAATGACGGCTGAATGTTGTAGGATAACCCCCTCCGCACCCAATGTTTGTTCAACCTGCTTTTGAAATAGTTTACGGAGGGAGCTGTTACAATACTGTTTGGTAGGTCATTCCAGCTGTCGGACCCAAACTCGTCAACAATCAATACACCGGTGTGAAAGTTTTTGAACATATGAAAAGCATAACAAGTCAGACAGTGTGGAGTCTCCCAACTTATGAGCAACGGGGCATTACAGTGATGCAGCAGATAAAACATCTGTCTTAAATAAATAAACAGTTTCAGTTGGCATTTTCTTGAAGAAGAAAAAAGTGATATTGGTGATATCTCGTCATATCATGTTTGTATTGTTGTATAAGATAACCCACTGCGTAGGAGCATTTCACCCCCTAGCAACGTTTTAATCCCAATCGATCAAATAACAAGACAAAGTAATACCCACCCATACACCCAAGCAACTATATACAGATTCACACGAACAATTCTTCTATCCTCGAATAGCCATTTAGTAGAACCAACTACCGCCATCCGTACATGAAGCAGTGACAGTGGATGCTTTTAAAACTCTTATCCATGTGGCTTTCTAGCGCCCACCATCAACGCGTAGACTATCATCATATGTACGTAGTGTTAACTCATCACTGTTAAAAACTTGTACAGTAGCACCATTGAACACATCATCATTGCACAATCCCTTCTCTTTTGGGTCCGCACATTGCTGGTTGCAGAGTATATGTTTATGCCACATTCAAGGCTCATCGACCGTCTCTGTGCGCGTGTACTGTCATGTGTTTATCATGACATTGCGTTGGTTTCCTCTTTATATGGCTTCATGGGTCTCTTATTCTCTATTTTATCCTGTACGAGAGCTGGCATTGGTACACCGACAATTAACATACATCAGTTTGTAGTGATCTAGCTAACGCCAACTCGGTGATCATTTCTACATAAAAAATATAAAAAAAATAATAAGAAAATAATATTAATTTGTTACGAGTACGGTGCTCATACATGTATGCATATATGTCCCGTGTCAGAGAACTGTTGTAGCATGTCATCGCAGTTATTAATACCGATCCTGTGCAATGTGTCTATTGGGGCACAGCAGTTTTGTGACACCATGGGTTGACTGTGTTAACTCGATTACACGAGTATATACGCATATGCATGTTTTACATGAATCTGTGTATATGCGTACAGTCAGTAGTATATACGCATGCAGCTTTGTGCTGTGTGACAAACATTTGCATTTGTAACACTGTGAGCTCATTTCTTAGTGTTGTATTGATGTTCATAATCATGCTATTTGTCTCTTGTAATTCTTATTGAATGGCAAGTGTACATGTACCTGCATTTTAGTAGTGTATGTATTGTATGTTGAACTAGTGTATGCACAATACGCCAATAAATAGCGGAAATAAGGCGTATTATATGTTTGTATCAAATATTGACTCTCATTTATTATTACTTTGAAGTGCTTATTTGTTAGGAAGTTATTGTCTTAGTATATGATAGTATGTAGTGCCCTGTAGAACTGGTGACGGTACGGTGTCCGTCATAGTACTCCAATTTGATCATGCCGTCCATTAAGTTGTTGTTCGAGTTTTGTATCGCTATAACTCCCTTTTTTCTTACAGTGATATATTTAAATTACACCATGGTTGTCTTATATGTTTCTGTCCCTTTGAGGCATGGTCGCGAGGTAGCCGGTAGGTTTGTGGCGCGGTGCTGATCAGGTTTAACCGCCTCAGTGCACTGTTTTGTTCACTGGTCATTCCAAGGCGGTTCCCTTGCTGTCATGTTTTTGTGTAGTTTACAGTGTACTTTATTTTGTTTCGTTATTTCTACCGGAACTGCTATGTTGTCATTAGTTCATTGGAACATGGATGTTGTGGGGCTTTCGTTTTTTTCACTTTTTATATAAAGTTCAAGTACTATACATTTCCATTTGGGACCGCACACTGCAGGTCGTGGATTGTATGTTTGTGCTGCGTAGAAGGCTCCTCAACCACCGCTGTGCACGTGTCATGTGTTTATCATGATGTTTTGCCTTAGGTTTTTCTTTGTGTGGGTTTGTGTTTCTCCTTTTGGGTATATTGTTCTCTAGTGTATGTCTCAATCAAATTTAATATCACAATTGATTAATTACGAATACCTGTCAGGAGACTGATTACATGTATTTGCTACATCAGGAATGACAAGGCGTTAGAATATACTCGGTCAGATCGTCAGGCATGTTGGGGAAAATGAACAACAATGTGTAAATGTACATGAATGTAATTATACATGAGTACGCAAATAATTAATGGTATTATTTCTAGGAGTTAGATCCTCTTGGGTGGCGACACGAACTCTGAGTCTCTGGAACATTTACACTACATTTGATTCACATTTTAAACTCCCTATCCATCTATATGTGTCAATTATTACGGCATTTTGATGCTGACGATTTTAATGATGTCTCTCAGAAGACGATTGTTGTGGTTTATTATTACAATACATACTTTGGAACAGATTATCTGCAGCTAGGGACACAAGGGGCCATGCTTTGCACACGTGAGTTACACGACTTTACAATACATTGCATTTGTTTTATTTGTGTGTATTTCGTACTGTTACGTACATTCTTTTTCTACCACCGCTGTGCGCGTGGCATGTGTTTCTCTTGATGTATAGCGTTGATTTCTTCTTTACATGGGTTCATGTGTTTCCTGTGGGCATATTGTTCTCTATTTTACGAAATACACCCTCACAAAAGTAATGTAATAACTATTATCTACACTGGTGGGAATTGTGAAGGTATTGATGGTAAAATCCAAATTTATATTCTAAAATTACGAATACACGTGATCCTGTTCTTTTCTTGGGTCGAACTACAATTATCTAAAATGATAATAACTATGCTTTACAATGTACTGTGAACAATTACTTAGTGTGATGTTTACCGGTTATTGGATAAATCAGACATATACCGTTTGTAACAAAAATAAATAAAATATTTTTTTGGCCAGTAATTCACATGTCTATACCTGTTGCTATCTCCTGTCTGTCCTGTCCTGTCCTGAATGACTCCATCGGCATACACGAAATCAATAGCAATATAAATGAATTAAAATATATCCAATTCGTATATCCAATGTTCTACTCAGCGTACAACAGCTTGTAAGTGTCAAATACGTGCCTTGTGTTTTAGCCGAATTAAACGTATGGAACATGAATTGATCAATTTTCAATTCTGAACAGTAAGCACATTTTATATTTCAATATATTATACTTCACAGGAAAAAATATGTTACCACTGGTCAGGCTCTATAGAAAAGGCAAAAATCTAAAGCGATCAATTAATGTCAGTATTCACTCGAAAGAGACCATTGCGTCTTTCCTAACTTAGCCAAATAAAGGTACAGAACTGGTGGAAACATAACAATTAAATCAGCCAACGATTCATATACGCATTTCCTGTCATGCAACAGAGAAAGCAGCATGCCCAGATAAAGTACAGCATATCCTATTTAAACAGCTGCGAGACGACATTGCCTCAATAGTACAGGTAATTTGCACACGATCGCTTCAAACAGGTATTATGCCAAGAGAATGGTATGTGGCAAATGTAGCTCCTCTGTTCAAAACAAAGGAAAGAAATAATTATCGGAAGTGTATCGCACAATCTACCTTACATGTATGATATGCAAGGTCAATGAGCACATCGTGGCAGTCAACCTATGCAAATATCTAAACTCCAATAATATACTGTACTAACTACAACATGGATTCCGCGAAAGGCGAGGATGTATAACGCAATTAGGTAAACTCGTTGACGACCTAACTAGGAACGCTAATACTGGCAAGCATATTGATCTAGTTCTACTAGATTTCAGCAAAGGCTTTGACAATGTTAACCGTGAACAGTTACTGTTTAAACTCCACTGTTGCGGTGTCCGAGACCATACGCTAAACTGTGTCAAATATTTCCTTAACAGCCGAGGTCAGAAGATATAGTCGTTCAGAGCAAGGAATCGGCGTCAATCTCGGTCAATTCTGGTGTCCCTCAAGGCTTCGTACTAGGTCTTCTGCATTGTTTATATATTAATGACCTTCCATACCATATACTGTCATATACCTTTTCGCGGATGACACTGGCGTATACATCACTCTCAGACATGAGGATGATAGCAAAATACTTCAAAAGGACCTGGACACACTTCAAGTATGGGGAAAAAACAATGGGACATGCATCTTCCAACTTCCAGGTCTTGTACATCACACGGACGAAAACATCAGTCAAGTCCAATCAGATAGTAGAGGCAGTCTCGTCAGCCAAATACCTCGGCGTCACCATCAGTAATAATATTTCGTGGAACCAGCAGATCACAAACAAAGCAAACAGCACTTTGGGGTTTGTCAAAAAGATTATAAAAAACAGCACATCCCAAGTACGCGAACAGACATACAAAACGCTAGTACTCACCCAGATCGAATACGCCTCAATGATCTGGGACCCCATATACAACAAAATAAAAACACAATTGAAATGAGCCAGCGATACAGTGACCGTGACCAGTGCAGATCGTCGCTATATATAGGCACTACCCGCAACTCCCTCTCGTAAGACTCTATGGATTGTTTTTTTTACTCTGATTTTATTTTTTCGATCTATGTTAACCTTTCATCTGTTGTCATATCTACTATCACATTTTTGCTGACCTTTATTTACTACTATAAATTGTTCCTGACGCGCAGCCTTCTAAAAACCCTGCGAGTGGGTATAGCAATATATAAAGAAAGAAAGGAAAGAAAGAAAGAAAACTGACTAAAGGTAACACTATCACAGCTAAATATATATGTTTGAATATGCTTATTTAGGCATATGTAGTATGTACACATGACGATAATGCCGGCACGGATTCAGCTCATTGTTATTCTGATTGTGGGTGGGTTTTTTTTGCACTGAATTTTTCTGGAAACAATATGCTTATGCAAGTTTTTGGAATACTCGATATAATTTAACTACTGGTCATTTCAATGCGTCCTTGAGCAAGGCACTTTATTCATCGTCTACTGTATATAATGTGTATACAGTGTGAGCCGGAAAAAACAGCGCCAGAATCTGGCCGACATACAACAACAACAACAACAACATTATATTGTGCCTCCCTCTCACTTCCGTTTCCTGTTTCTGTGACAAATGAGGAAGTGTCATCTGCTTTTATGAAATTACAGCATTTATTCGTTGTCAAAGCAATGCATATTGTCCAGTGACTGAAATCTACAATGGGAAATTGTTTACGAAAATGTTTCGGTCGATTTGATAGACGGTAATATTTGATAACATGGTTGTCATTAGAAAAAATGAAACTAATTTTCGTAAAATTTGCAATGTGTACTTATCTATCTTTTTCTTGTGATCTATTTACCACGTGTCATGTCGTGTTATGTGGAATCTGGATTTTATGAGCCATTTTCTCAGTCATTGACAAGATTCGCACAATTTAAAAAATTAAATCTGTGCATCAGCAAATGCAGAATTCATGTCATTTTTTTCCCAGGGTACGTACATCAGAATAAAGCTGTGATTAGTTAACCCGGCGTCTATTGCGCATTTTTTTGCCGTGGACTCAAAAGAATAGTAATCTTCGCAGGACGCATAAAAGTTATCAACCGTAGTTTATAAAAGTCACTGACGCTTACCGTTAAAGGTATACATGGCAACATGCCCATGGACTCAGTAGGCTCAAAATGTTCTTTATATCAGAGACATCATCTCAGAAATGTTCTGGCATAATAAACATTCATTCACCATTACCCCACGTATCGATTGGCATTATTATACATTTTATATCAGACATAAATTTCTACATTGATATCAGGGGCGATAACCGTCTTTCCTTAAAATGCTAACGGACATTACTATTCATGCACTGTATTTATTTTTTAATGTGCAATGATCATACTTTAGAATCTGTCAAAAGTATATATTTTGCAGGTGACGCATTTAATTAGTATAAATAATTAAAAAATATCATGCCTCATTTGCATATACAGTGGAAGATCGATCTCTCGAACCGGTCTCTGTCGAACACTCCAGAAAACTCAAACTCGTCCTGTGGTCCCGACAAATTTCGCTATATAAATCGTATATTTTTCTACCTAAAACTCGAACTTCGACAAAGTCGAACTCTCGAACCGAAGTCACGGTCCCTTGGTCAGTCAATCAACGTAAAGTGCTATTGATAGCTCGAACAGGTAAGTCTGTCACCAGCTGATCTGTTTGCCTAGCGAGGTGTGAATATCACGATTGGCGGTCTGTTTGATTTGTTTCGCTCGACAGGTGGTGACATTAAATCACGAATTTAAAAATTAAACGGTGTAATTCCACATCAAGATGACCACAATAATGAATTAATTTGAACAAAATTCGCCTTTAAATATTTAATTGAATTTTAACTGTCACATCAGTGAATTATGAGTGATTCACTTATTTTTTTTGCGTTTTGTGCAATTTCGTTTACATTTTATTTGTACATTTTGTATATTTAATAAACCAGTGTGCTATTTATAGACACTTTCTTTGGATATGATGTTTCGCACCTGTCTACTTTCGTTTATTGAATGTTATTTTATGCCGATCTTTTGCAAACACTTTACTGCTTGTGTATGCAAATGATTCGTGATCAAAAACATTCACTCGCAATAAAAATGGTTGTCAAGATTAATTATAGCATAGTAAAATAAACACGTTTACAATCGGAATGTTGCTCACGACTACTTCCGGTTTCGATATGAAAAAAACAAAACAAAGACGAGACGGTTTGTAATATTCAGTTCAGTTTATTTATTTATGTATGCATACATGTACATATTGAAATAAAACTAGAAAAAGTCGATGGCGCGCCATCGCAATATACCCACTTTCCCCAAATGCTAAGTCCGAAAGGGGGAGGTAATCCATGATGGAGGGTCGGATAAAAAATCCGAATTCACTTTGCGCATCAGCACATCAAAACGAAGCTACGAACCAAATATCAGACGCGTAGGTATTAAAGGTGAAAATAAAGTTTTTGTTCGACTACGAGGGTAAAAAAATTAGTGAAATTATTCTAAGTCCGAAAGGGGGAGGGGGAGAGATTAATCCAATGATGGAAGGTCCGATCAAAAATCGGAATTCACTTTGCGCATCATAACGAAGCTACATATCAAATATCAGAAATGTAGGTATTAAGGTGAGAAAGTTTTTCGACTTACAATGAAAAATAGGGAAATTGTGAGTCCGAAAGGGGGAGATAATCCATGATGGAGGGTCGGATGAAAAATCCGAATTCACTTTGCACATCTGCACATGATAAACGAAGCTACATACCAAATATCAGGCGCGTAGGTATGAAGGTTGAAAAAGTTTTTTTTCGAGTTACGGAGGAAAAAAATGGGAAATTCTGAGTCCGAAAGGGGGAGATAATCCATGATGGAGGGTCGGATCAAAAATCCGAATTCACTTTGCGCATCTGCACATGATAACGAAGCTACTACCAAATATCAGGCGCGTAGGTATGAAGGTGAACTTTTTCGAGTTACAAGGAAAAATGGGAAATTCTTGAGTCCGAAAGGGGAGATAATCCATGATGGAGGGTCGGATCAAAAATCCGAATTCACTTTGCGCATCTGCACATGATAACGAAGCTACATACCAAATATCAGGCGCGTAGGTATGAAGGTGAAAAATGTTTTTCGAGTTACGAGGAAAAAATGGGAAATTCTGAGTCCGAAAGGGGGAGATAATCCATGATGGAGGGTCGGATCAAAAATCCGAATTCACTTTGCGCATCTGTACATGATAACGAAGCTACATACCAAATATGATGGTGCGCGTGGGTTAGTATGAAGATGATATCTTTTTCGAGTTAACAAGGAAAAAATGGGAAATCTGAGTCCCGAAATGGGAGATAATCCATGATGGAGGGTCGGATGTAAAAATCCAGAATTCACTTTGCGCATCTGCACATGATACGAAGCTACATAGCAAATATGAGGCGCGTAGGTATGAAGGTGAAAAAGTTTTTCGAGTTACGAGGAAAAAATGGGAAATTCTGAGTCCGAAAGGGGGAGATAATCCATGATGGAGGGTCGGATCAAAAATCCAAATTCACTTTGCGCATCTGCACATGATAACGAAGCTACATAGCAAATATGAGGCGCCGAGTTACGAGGAAAAAATGGGAAATTCTGAGTCCGAAAGGGGGAGATAATCCATGATGGAGGGTCGGATCAAAAATCCAAATTCACTTTGCGCATCTGCACATGATAACGAAGCTACATACCAAATATCAGGCGCGTAGGTATGAAGGTGAAAAAGTTTTTCGAGTTACAAGAAACGTGACGTACGGACGGACGTACGGACGTACGGACGGACGGACACCCGTGACGAAAACAATATACCCGGTTTTTTTTACAAAAAAAGTGGGTATAATAATTAGTTCATTATAGTTGTTTATACTTATATTTCTTCCAGAAGGCCATACACACATCAATCAATGGTGTCATTCCTAAATGGAATGAAATCACTGACTTGGTGACTAGATTTTATTTTCTTTCCCTCGAACTACGCCTGACTCAAACTTTTATTCGAGTCTGTTGCTGGTTCGAGAGATCGATCTTCCACTGTATATGAAAATAGCCTGATACCACCGCGAGTCACTATCAGTAAAATAAAAAATTACTAAATGATTATATCTGTATAGCAGGCACTCATAATTATACCCACTTTTTTTGTAAAAAAAAACGGGTATATTGTTTTCGTCACGGGTGTCCGTCCGTCCGTACGTCCGTACGTCCGTACGTCCGTCCGTACGTCCGTCACGTTTCTTGTAACTCGAAAAACTTTTTCACCTTCATACCTACGCGCCTGATATTTGGTATGTAGCTTCGTTATCATGTGCAGATGCGCAAAGTGAATTTGGATTTTTGATCCGACCCTCCATCATGGATTATCTCCCCCTTTCGGACTCAGAATCCATCCCATTTTTTCCTCGTAACTCGAAAAACTTTTTCACCTTCATACTACGCGCCTGATATTGGTATGTAGCTTCGTTATCATGTGCAGATGCGCAAAGTGAATTGGATTTTTGATCCGACCCTCCATCATGGATTATCTCCCCCTTTAATCGGACTCAGAATTTCCCATTTTTTCCTCGTACTCGAAAAACTTTTTCACCTTCATACCTACGCGCCTCATATTTGCTATGTAGCTTCGTTATCATGTGCAGATGCGCAAAGTGAATTTTGGATTTTTGATCCGACCTCCATCATGATTATCTCCCCCTTTCGGACTCACATTTCCCATTTTTTCCTTGTAACTCGAAAAACTTTTTCACCTTCATACCTACGCGCCTCATATTTGCTATGTAGCTTCGTTATCATGTAGATGCGCAAAGTGAATTCGGATTTTTGATGACCGACCCTCCATCATGGATTATCTCTCCTTTCGGACTCACAATTTCCCATTTTTTCCTTGTAACTCGAAAAACATTTTTCACTTCATACCTACGTCCATCATATTTTGCTATGTAGCTTCGTTATCATGTGCAGATGCGCAAAGTGAATTCGGATTTTGGATCCGACCCTCATCATGGATTATCTCCCCCTTTCGGACTCACAATTTCCCATTTTTTGCCTCTGTAACTCGAAAAACTACTTTTTCACCTTCATACCTACGCATGCCTGATATTTGGTATGTAGCTTCGTTATCATGTGCAGATGTGCAAAGTGAATTCGGATTTTTCATCCGACCCTCCATCATGGATTATCTCCCCCTTTCGGACTCACAATTTCCCTATTTTTCATTGTAAGTCGAAAAACTTTCTCACCTTAATACCTACATTTCTGATATTTGATATGTAGCTTCGTTATGATGTGCAAAGTGAATTCCGATTTTTGATCGGACCTTCCATCATGGATTATCTCCCCCTTTCGGACTTAGAATTTCACTATTTTTCCTCGTAGGTCGATAAACTTTTTCCCCTTAATACCTACACGTCTGATATTTGGTTCGTAGCTTCGTTTTGATGTGCTGATGCGCAAAGTGAATTCGGATTTTTTATCCGACCCTCCATCATGGATTACCTCCTCCTTTCGGACTTAGCATTTGGGGAAAGTGGGTATATTGCGATGGCGCGCCATCGACTTTTTCTAGTTTTTAGTACTGGTGGAATAGTGACACAATTACACAATTGTTTAATTCCTATAAAGAAAAGTTTGTGCCTACTGAGTGGGCATGTACCTTTAATAAGTACATACACAGGTGATTCTAGCGTGTCTTGGACGGTCAATTATTCAAACACCTTTCTAAACAATGTACAAAAAAAAATCAAATGCGCCCGGGTGTAATAATAATAGTACTTAGAAAGGTATAAAACTCCCATTCGCCACCATTGTTAGAGTGGCCACACGATGTACCGGTAGTCTTGCGGAACTCGCCTAGGCAACCGCTGCTTGGAGTGGGTTTTACAGTTTCTAATACATTAACATAAATCTCAAAGATTTCGAGTGTAAACTGCATTAAAAACTTGTCTCACTAACCATACAATTGTGGTTTCTTCCTTTTAATGATGACCATGTTTCAGCCGTTAACACTACGAGTCCGCCAATACCAAATTTAGCAGCATTACTTACCGTATATAGTTAGTCTGAACATTCTGCAGAGAAATTTGAATTAGACCAAGTTTAAACATCGTTTGATTCCGTCCGATTCAAATTTCTCTGCAGAATGTTCAGACTAACTAAACAGTAACTACATAAGTAATGCTGCTAAATTTACTATTGGCGGACTCATAGTGTTAATGGCTAGAACATGGTCATCATTAAAAGGAAGAAACCGAAGTCGTATTGATGAAAAATAAGATTTAGTTTTAGACCTCGTAGGTGCCGCCATTAAGTCGAATAGACCACGTAATCCCATACCCTGTTGATCACTGTTTGTAGCCGTGAAAATCCATGCATTTGACATTTATTGTTTCAGAAGAAAGTTCCTGAACACCAGATATGCTGTGGACCATGAATCTTCTGTCGAGGTTAGTTAATTTCTGTATTTTTTCCCACATTACTACTACCGTATTTACTGTGAGCAATTACCATCACGGACACACATAGACAGATGGCCACATACAGACAGATCGCTTTCCCAGTGGCAATTACAGCCAGGCGATTGTGCACATATCCACCTCCTGCTTTACCCTCAACATGCTGAATTAAATGTTATCATCTGTTCATTTTTATATTACCTTTTTTCACAGCAAATGCATATCTTGACAGCTCAGAAATAATGTGCCAAAACATTTATTTTCTTCATGAAAATAAGACAATTTAAATACATGTATGCTGTCTGCTTTTCAGCTAAATTTTTGTTATCAACATTAAAATACTTTTGCAACTTGCAAGTATCAACGCCATGGGACAAACTTTTTTGGAATATGAATAAGGATAAAAAATACGAATAAGCAAATGGCAAATATTTGCTTCTTTTTGAAAGGTTATTGCACTGATGATCGACATATATTTTTATGAATGCACAGGTGGCTTATGCAGTGTTGGGTGTTATGACATCGCTATATCTCATGTTCTGCAGTTTATCTGTTCACAATGACACCCATACCTATCGGGCTACATAATGATTAGACCTTAATTACATGTACGTTAATTAATATTTATTTATTTCATGCACAAAACTGATTAATGTTTTTATTTTCTTTACTTCTCAATGAAAATAAATGTTACCACTCATTTGAACCATCTCGATACATTTGGTGAGAAATAAATTAATTTTTTTTCATGAGAAAAAATGTGCACTTCAGCATTAATGGGTTAATACTGATTAATTGTTTTTACTACACGATTAACCCTTTCACGCCTAGGTATCTGCAATGGATTTTGATGTGTTCATTTTGCAACCAATCCAATCATCACAAAATGATTTTCAGATTAGTTAATTTATGAAAAAGGGGTGTTTTTGTTCTCAAATATATGAAAATTACTTGCAAAAAGTGCAGATCACGATGAGACTGGATCTACACTGTTTGCCAATGCCACTATACATGTGTCACCGTCTGTAGTGAAAGGGTTAATAGGATGGTTTGATTTGGCCAGAAATTATTTTCCATGTTGTCTGTGAGTCATCCAAGGTGCTGCCAACAAACACAGGTGGAAGACTCGGACCTGTGACACAAAGAAAATGACCATTAAAAAAGTCCATTACCCCACCCACTTGGTCTCATACAGTACTATCTTCTCTATAAGAGAAGATAGTACTGTATGAGACCAAGTGGGTGGGGTAATGGGATTTTATTTTAATATGCATTTCTTTTGGTGTCATAGGTCCGAGTCTTCCACCTGTGCCAACAAACATATGAGACATGCCATGTGATTGTGTACCTAAGAACATGTGCAATTCATGAACTATATTTACAGAAACTGTGATATTTGCTGTAAATGGAACTATCATAAGTTTTGTAAATATTTTTCATGAAATATCGCACATGTTCTTAGGTACAAAATCACTTGGTGTGTCTCATATATTCGTAAAATGTGGCAGGGCCCCGGAGCTAATTTAATCAAAACTTCATTTTGTCATATTTGTCAATACATGCCACAACTTATTGGCCCATGAATATAACTTGAGGGCATTATCTAAGTTTCTTCTCAATATTGATCGGTTTGTTTGAGACGGAGCATAGCTCAGCCTCTCTAGAATTTTTTTTATTGATTTTGAGCACGATACTTAGTTACCTGCTCATGAAGTTGTATAATCACTTGGCCTGATGATGACGTTACTTCACTGCCACCCTGTAGCTGTACACGGCTCGTGTATTCCCAACCCTCACCGCTGCACTTTCTCTTTGTTTCAGTTTGAAAACCTTATGGATGAGGTGAGTAACTGACTTTATACAGCACGTCCAAGCCAGGGAATGGGCCAAACGTCAGCCAAAAAAACAACAACAAAAATACCCAAGCGAATTTCAGCCAATATATATTTAGATTATTATCTTCTTGCCGATATAATGTTAGTCCATGTGTGTACATTCGTAGCAGCTTTCATTTCTTAATAACGTATGAACCACTTCACCGATTTTAATAGTATTTGGTCGCAATGTGTGTATGGATGGTGTTTTGTTTCGCAAATAACCCATGTTTGGACATGCATGGTCAAGGTCACTTTCACCTTGTTTGTAACCAGATTTGCTTGATTTGGTCAGATTTGCTTGAAACTTTGTATGCTTATTGGTCATCATCTATAATTATATTCATCTGTGTCCCACTCATGCGACCCCTGTGCCCAAGGTCAAGGGTAAAGGACATGAGAAGTTTGCATTTTTGTCAAAATTTGCATTATAGTTTTCAGGTACCTACTTTCTATGTAACCGTATGCTTGAAACTTTATATGCTTATTAGTCATCATCCATATATTCATTCTCTGTCCCATGCATGCAGCCACTGTGCCCAATGTCAAGGTCAACTGAGTTGAAGTTCAACTTGTTTGTAAGGCAAAAGTGTTAAAGTTTTTGTTCCTTTTTTCAAAGACTCAACAACCGCTTCACCGATTTTGATAATATTTGGCCACTATGTGTGTCTAGGGATGGTGCTTTGTTTTGCATATGACCCACGTCCGACTGCCCAATGTCAAGATCACTGGGGACTTTTTTTATTATCAAGGCTGCCAGTGAGGGGATTAGCTTCGTTTAATGATGCCAGTTCTTGTTTTTCAATGTATCTGTTGCTACATTATATATATCTTACCCTAAGAGCATCAGATGCCTCTGTGGGCTCGACATTTTTCTCAGTAACTGCTTAACCCCTTCAACGATTTAAATAATAATTGGCCACAATGTGTGTCTCGGGATGGTGTTGTATATCACACATACCCACATGTGAACACCCATGGTCAAGGTCACTTAGGACTTATGTTCATTTTATTATTATTATCAAGGCTGGCAGCGAGGGGATTAACTTAATGATAACAAGCCCATGTTAGTCATTGCACTAGAGTAATTCTAAGAAAGATATAAAAATAGTCTTAACCCTTACACCGCTATCTTAATTCTTTTGTCGTCTGCTGTTTATTTCTATTTTCCATTTTTGTCATCAAAAACATGCTTTGACAGCACTTTTAGAATAATTTACAACATGCTTTGACAGCACTTCATAATCATTTCCATTGGAAATGATTCTGAAGTGCTGTCAAAGCGTGTTATTATTGAGAAATGAGGCAAGATATAAAAGCAACAGCAGACGACAATTGTTGTGAGTAGCGGTCTAAGGGTTAATAAAAATTAAAGAACCGTTGATTTCTGATCTATGTTTTCCCCAGCACGTAGTACTATAACTATGTCAATATAGTTTTATACAGGGTGATGATACATTTACATCATAATCATTTACTGGTATTGGCATCATAAGGCTGTGGAGCTTTGGACTTTTTCACAATGATTTATGTCTGCAGAACAGACTTGTTATTTATATTAATTATTTATCATACACTATTTTACAGACTGTGCGTATATTCAAAGGGGGGGGGGGGACACTCTTAATCCCCTTCGTTCATAATCCCCTTCGCTGAAAAATGACAGGGGTATCATAATCCCCTTTATAGTTTTGCAGGGGCTATCATAATCCCCTTCATAGTTTTGCAGGGGCTATCATAATCCCCTTCATATTTTTGCAGGGGCTATCATAATCCCCTCCATTCAAAGGATCTACCACATATAAATATAAGTGGCTTGACTGCATCATGAACTTCAGTATTTCATGACAAATTTATGATCATACAAACTGTGTCTAGATGTTCGTATAATCATTAAAAAAAAAAGAGTTTAATTTCATGCGTAATTACAAACAGCATTGTGTATTGTGTATAGTTATCGTTTCTGGTACAAGTATTTGTATTAACCCTTAGACCGCTACACACAACAATTGTCGTCTGCTGTTGCTTTTATATATTGCCTTATTTCTCAATAAAAACATGGTTTGACAGCACTTCAGAATCATTTCCAATGGAAATGATTCTAAAGTGCTGTCAAAACATGTTGTAAATTATTCAAAGTGCTGTCAAAGCATGTTTTTGATGATAAAAATGGAAAATAGAAAATAAACAGCAGACGACAAAAACTTAAGATAGCGGTGTACGTGTTAAGTCTTCAATGTTCATCTGGAGTACTGCTGTACCTTTATACACTGCTATAGTCACCTTTATTGTTGACGGGCCATATATGATAGATGACATGTATGTGTATGTGTCTTCTTCTCTCCTTTGATTGCAGGACACAGCACATACCGAGATGAGCAAGTAAGTACTATCACACCGATTCTGTCGCTACAGCCAGGGCTCACATGGTGATCACCGTAATAATTCTGAATATACGAACATGATTTGTTCTAGGAAATGCATATAAATGTATGGTTTCCCACAACAAAGAGTGACTCAATGTTTAGGGTTAGACTTGTTGTAATGATTTATCACAAATTCACAATAACAATATATTTGCATGCAAATTGTTTTGGGATATCCCCATTTTATAGTGGTTCCCCAAATCAAATTGTTCCTGAATATTTAGGGTTAATATGGCATCAGGTACAAAATCGCTTGACATTTGACAAAGGTACTTTACATCAAATACACTGTTTGTGAATGTCTAGGCATCAAGTGGTCAGCATTTGGCCATTATAGGAATTAATGGCCTTTTTGTGGAATTTATCGGGGTATAAACTTGGAAAAGTCGCGGGAATACTGGACGAGGCGATAAAAAATTATAATTTTCGAAAAAAAAAAAATATATTTTTTTTTTTCTCGAAAATTGTAATTTTTTAAGGCCTTGTCCAGTATTCCCGCGACTTTTCCAAGTTTATATACCTGATAAATTCCACAAAAAAGGCCATTCATTCCTTATAATTCCAGCATTTGAAATAAATACATCAAGAAAATGTGTTTATTTTCCGTTTTCTTAAGAATGATTTTAACTGCGCCTCACGGTTACGGAAAGTAGTTCGGTGTGGTAGTTTACTGGGATATAAATTTTGGACAGAGACTTGCTACGGGCCAATCAAATGTTAGGGAATTGTGTAAATATTTTTGTGATGGAGTTATTCACTTATTGAAAGTCATTGAAAGTAACTAATAGATTTTGATATGTTAATTTTCCGACCAATCAAATCGTAACAAAATGATTTTTAGACTAGTCTATTTATGAAAATGGAGTGTTTATGTTCTCAGAAATATGAAAATTACTTTCAAAAAGTGCAGATACTGATGAGACGGCTCGTCACGAGCCGGCTCATCAGGATCTACACTATTTGCCAATACGACTATACAGGTCTGGTGTTGAAAGGGTTAATGCTGCCAACAAAACTATTAGTCCTATTCTGATTGTGGCAATGTCTATAAATGTCAAGATTTTCAATTGTTTCAGGCACCATTAGGTCCGTATGGACCCATTCTAGACCAGTGTAGACCCTGATAAATTTTCACTTTTACAGTTTCATCGTGAATGTCTTTGAACTAAAAGCCAAACTGAGAAATTTTTCAGCAAGTACTTGCTACCTGTTCTAAAAGTTAGTAGCAAGTTCATCTTACCAAGTAACAAGCTTTGGCGACAGATTGTTTACGCTGCATGAACTCGTGAATATCCATGATCAAATTGTTTACTGCAGGGCGGAAATGGCATGCAATGCAGTTGGATTTTTTGGATAGTCATTTTTTTTCCAACTGTGATTTAGCTTCAGGAAAATCTGATGTTATTGGAAGTACAAGGTACAGCAGTTTGCTCATACACACGTCTGATATTTTCAGGTAACAAGTGACTTGCTACCAACGTTTAGAACAGGAAGCAAGTTGAGATTTTAGGTAGCAAATTTGCTACTTGCTACTGTTAATTTCCAACACTTAAAACCTGAACACTTCCTTGACTGAATAGGGGCCAGGTGACTTTGGTGTGGTATGGACCTGGCACCAGGTCAGATTATTTGAATTTCAGGGGTGAATATATAGTTATTTTGATGTAAATATTCCATTCTGATTTTGGCATTTTCTCCCCAATGCAGCAGGTTACATGCCGGATCGAACTTGTTGGCTCGGCTTTAAATGACCTTTGCTGTCGATAGGCCGTTAAAAACCAATAAATCGCATCAAATCCTTGCCTGAATGGCTTTCTGTGATGGTTGTAAATCTCATTTCCTAACCTGGCAAAGATTTCTGACTTCAAGATCAGTTGTCCAGATGCAGTCAGGGTCTACACAGGTTGCTATTCAGTCAATGAACGATCTTTTGTTGTAAAGTTCAGAAGTATGACTTTTATGTTTGACAGCAAGCTGATCTGGAATTACACCGGTTTCAAATGCTATGAATATGGTATAATATGTTTTTAATTGTGGCTGTGTCTGGAGAAATGAGGCTCTATGACGTTTGTGACCAGTGTAGACCCAGATCAGTCTGTGCATCCGCACAGACTGATCAGGGTCTGCACTGTTCACAATTCAGTCAGTAAACAACCGTCGTATTTGTAACAAAGTGTATAGATCCTTATCAGGCTGCTGTAGTCTGTTACTAAATTAGAAACCTGACTGGCCACAAATCCCATACGCTCCATTACTCCAGCAAGAACCACAGTCATTCCCTTTGTAATTTAATGTTTGACTGAAGAGTGAATTCTCACCATCCAATTGCTGCCCTGCCTGGACTTGCCCATGCAGCATTATAGAGTTGGAGGTGATCAGCCCCATACAGCCTCACATGGCCTCCATCCAGCCCCACTTGGCCTCCATGCAGATTGTGACCGAGGCAGGACCCTTCACGGTGTCCGCCTATGTCCGCAGGGTAGGGTCTACATTGGGCAGGGACCTCTCTTATGTATGTTCCACATCTACGATTTCTTATGAATTAATAGAAATTTTTAGAATTTTACACAACTCTCTGATTTGTCAGAATAGATACACAATACAAAGAATATCAGAGCTCCAGATAAGGTGTGTATTGGCATATTTTACTCACTTATTTTAGCAGAATACGCATTGATTATCAAAAGTGGGAGTACAAAATACTCACAGTAATGCGAAAATACGCATTTATTTTCTAATTGAGTAGTGAAAATACTGTAAAAAAGTTGAAAATTTAATTAGTTGAGCTGCATAATGCAAACAGTGTTTGCTTTTGGCAGCTCAAATAAGTGAATTTTTATACGACCGTTTTAAAATAATTGGTATGTACATGTATTATGTTTTACCGCGGGGTGGGCGGGAAAACTGCATTGTTTGTGTACACAACTCCTCTGAAACCGGTCAGTGAATCGATCTGAAACTATTCACACGTCTTCTACACATATTGAAGATGTACACCTTGGTGTTTTTATGCCGAAAAAATATTTTTTAACAAATATATCACCTTTTTAACTTAGCCATTTTTTATTCATTTTTGTATACAATTCTATATAGGGTCCAGAGTTTATGTACACAACTCCTCTGAAACCATTCAGTCAATAGATCTGAAACTATACATACGTTTTCTACACATATTGAAGATATGCACCTTGGTGTTTGTATGCCAAAAAATATTTTTAAACAAAAATATCACCTTTTTAACTTAGCCATTTTTTCTACATTTTTGTATACAATTCTATATAGGGTACAGAGTTTGTGTGTACACAACTCCTCTGAAACCATTCCGTCATTCGATCTGAAACTATACGCACGTCTTCTAAACATATTGAAGATGTGCACCTTGGTGTTTTTATGCCGAAAATGTTTTTTTAACAAAAATATCATCTTTTTAACTTAGCCATTTTTTCTACATTTTTGTATCCAATTCTATATAATTTATACTTTCCACATCTCTACCTAAATTAGTATACCTGTTTAGCACAACGAGAGGAAGAAATAATGCTATAGAGTTTCAAATTCTCGTTAATGTTTCTTGCCTTGGTGAGAGCTTCACATTTCTGCATTTTTGCTATCTGGCCCATCTTCAAGGGCGTATTTTGTGACGGCACTCTTGTTAAATTCGTTTTTATTTTTTTTATCAATTGTTCCCTATTTAATAAGGAAGAAAATCAATAACACAGTTGTAAAAGTAAAATATGCATTGAATTTGAAATATGGGGGTATAATACACTTTAGATACAAAACTTATCTGTAGCTCTGGAATATGAACAAAATGTTGTTGATTTAAATATCAGCTTGCTGTCTCTACGGTATATGACCTTAGCTGTTGCTGGGACGTTAAACCCATTCACTTTCACTTTAAACATCAGTGATATTTAGCCATTGTCAACACGGAAAAAATTGTCTGCCAAATGTAAGTAAATAAGCACCATTTTTCATACAAATTTCTGACATTGCAGATCAGTCATGTTTTATCAAATGCAGGGTGTATTATTATACTGCCAGCAGTCCCAATACTGACCACGAAACTCCGTCTGACAGGTAACCCTAACACTTATTTTGTATTTAAGCTGCATTTATTGTAAAATGATATACTTGTAAACACAATTATGCATTTTTTCCCGGCTTCACATATAAATAAAAATTATTGAAATCTTGCAATATCCTAGTTTATAGCGATGTTTTTGGAAAATCTTAGATGTGAGACTGCATACAAACACTGGCCCTGTCTTGTATATATTGTCACAGTATGCGTGTATGTTTGTTCTTTTTATTTGGCTGCAATTAGCTAAAATATACTTTTTAATTTGATATTTCAGATTGTGTTCATGTGTTTGTTGTGTATAGGCCTAAAAGATGCGGAGTTATTCTTGTTGCATCTGACACATGGATATACTGCTACCTAAATTCCGATTCATAAAACCTTTATATTACATATCTAGACAGCTAACAAAGCTATTTATCAGCGGCTGTGTTTATGCTCCTGGTTTGTGCATCCGTGTGTACATCAGGGGGCCGTTTCACTAAACTTTGTACGACTAAAATGTTTGTAAGTGCACACTTCTGATAGTCTGTAAATGTAACATTAACACTGTTTTCTTGTAAACAATTATTGGATTTACATTTATTGAGCATAGGCTTCATATGCAGCCTATGCTCAATAAATGTAAATCCATCACTTGAAATTTCCAGACGATCCTAAATTTGCACTTACGAACATTTTAGTCATACAAAGTTTAGTGAAACGGGCCCCAGAATGGTATAAGTTTTTGACTTCTAACACACAAACATAGTTGTTGTTTTTTGTGGAATTGCTGTTTTTTCATCTAGTTATTGTGTTTAATGATGTCATATTCATCAGGCAACCCAATTTTGACATTTGCATGTAAATACTGGCATCTTTATATCCCTGTGATCCTTGCATGTATATCAGTTATTTATTATGTTTATTACTTAGTTGCAGCTGACAAAAAGGATCTCATAACATTTGCATCAAAGTCATACTCTGATCTGGGGCTACATTGATGGTCATCTAGTCAATGTCGTACCATAACTAATAATGTACCATATATGGGCTCCCAGCTGAGACAAGGTACCTTCTAATGCACTCTATAAATATCACGCAATCTGATTGGCTGATGGTCATACATTACAGGTATATCATTGTTGATGAACGGTCGCAAATTATTTCAATATGTATTCCTACGCCAGTAGTAAAGGAGTGCATTAGAAATAGGTTAACCGCATTGTAACATTAAACAGATTTTCCGACCTATCATTTTCTGATATATGCCGCAAATTTGAAAATTACAATACAGTTAACCATATATTGTGACGGTGTGACTATAAGAGCCACATATCAGGGCATATACAGTTTTCCATTCAGTCAGTCAGTAGCCTATTTCATCAACATTGCAAAGTATACTTTAGTAGCAAAGTATACTTTGAGGGAGAAATATTCAATTTTTTGAAAAATTTATTAATTTTTATTATACTGAATTTATTACATTATCACAGCCATTAATGGCTGTGATAATGTAATAAATTCAGTATAATAATTCTGCATACTTTTAATCATGAAATACATGCATTTGTTAGTTCTATGTGAAATAATGCATTTCAGGAAAAATAAATGATTACTCCCTCAAAGTATACTTTGCTAGTAAAGTATACTTTGCAATGTTGATGAAATAGGCTACAGATATGCTGATTGCCTTCAGCAAATGAATTTTGCCCTGATACAGCTGTGGATGTGTGCAGAATGTCCAATACATGTACATATATTTTGTTTCAAATGTTGTATGTCGCTTACTTAACTATTTTCTGCTGGCAATCCATATGTGGATGTGACTGGAGAAATGGGGCTTATGGGATTTGTGAACAGTGTAGTTCCTGATCACTCTGTATCCTGAGAGCGATCCATATTGCCTGCTGGAAGCATGACAGAAGTTTCATTGAAGGAATGGCGAACAGTGCAGATCCTGATCTGGATCTATACTGGTTACAAACCCCATAAGCCCCATTTTCTCAGTCACAGCCACATATGAGACATGCCATGTGATTTTGTACCTAAGAACATATGCGACTTTTCATGAAATATATTTACAGAAACAGTATTAATTTCTATAAATGACATTGAAAGATGACAAACTTGTCATGGCAAATGTGGAATAGTATTCCGCATTTGCTATGAAAAGTTTGTCAGCTTTCGATGTAAGGAGAATATTATACATTTTGTAAATATTTTTCATTAGATATTGCACATGTTCTTAGGTACAAAATCACATGGCGCGTCTCGAAATATGATCAAGCACCACACCGGTCTAAAATGTCCTTTCTCTCAGCACATGTGCATTATTTAATTTTACCATTTGATTTTCAGTTACATATCTACCTGCTTCTCATTTCAGTAGAGTAATATTTCTGCCTGATCACAACTGGCTCCTGATAATAGGCTTATAAATGATGTGCATAATTATATCATTATATCAATCTCCGAACCTACCGTGAAATTGTTCAACCCTTTCTTTCACCCCGAAGTAACTGAAATGGATTGTTATATGTTAATTTCCGTACCAATCCAATTTTCACAAAATGATTTTCTGACTAGTCTATTTATGAAAAGGGGGTGTTTTTGTTCTCAAAAATGTGAAAATTACTTGCAAATAGTGCAGATCCTGATGAGCCGGCTCGTCACGAGCCGGCTCATCTGGATCTACACTATTTGCCAATACCACTATACAGGCCTGTGGTGTTGCAAGGGTTAATATTGTCTCATGATATATTTATTATATACAGGTCTATGGAGCCCCGCAGGGGACGTAGAATTTTATTTTAATAATTCGTTCCCATGAAATAACAATTTGTTCCCTCAATTTAACAATTCGTTCCCACAAATTAACAATTCGTTCCCACAAATTATTTTTGTGCCCAGTTGCGCGCGCAACAACTTTGATCTACTTTGATTTTTAATTCGAGGGAACAAATTGTTATTTCGTGGGAACGAATTGTTAATTCGTGGAACGAATTGTTATTTCGAGGGAACAAATTGTTATTAATTAATTAAAAAAATCCATGTCCTCTGCGGGGCTCCGTACAGGTCAACAGTCATGCATTCAGTTATAGATCAATCTTACTCAAGATCGTGGATATGGAATTTCATTATAAATGAATTTTTAGTTTTAGAAAATTCCATTTATGACATTTATGTGTCACAAGCTAACAATTATTACATTTGCAGCCAGTGCAGGTTCGAATCATGTGCGTCTTTACACTGTCAGGTGTTTTCAGGTCAAAGTAGCACACGCTTGGTCATGTATGCCATGTGTACCTGCTATTTAAGCCTGTTATATTGAAGACAAGAGATTTGCCGAGGGATATGCAATTTAGTACCCTTACAATGCTTCATTAAATATTGTCCTCTGCTGTTTATTTGTTATTTTCCATTTGTCTCATCAACAACATGGTTTGACAGCACTTTAGAATCATTTCCGATGGAAATGTTTTTCAAGTGCTGTCAAACCATGTTTTTTATTGAGAAAGAAGACAAAATGGAAAACGGCAGACGACACTTTTTGTTTCCCGCATTCTAAGGGTAAGTATTTTTTGAGATGAAGTTTAGGTAAATCTAGCCTAAAAACAGGTGTACATCACATAAAATACCCACCATGATACAGTGTTAGTGACAGAGTGCCATTCACTAACCTGTTATGACATAAAATCTGATTTAGTTTTTCCCCAAGGTATTAAACTATTGAAAAGTAAATGGTCAATGGTTAAGATCATGATTCCATAAACTAACATTGTACATATATATTGCATGTGTTTGTGTTTATTGTTGTATCAGATTGGTCACAGAACGAGAGCGCCAGCTCCTATCATCCAAACAATATAACACCCTGATGCATGAACAAAAACGGATAGACGAGGAAATTGATTCGAAGGTAATTCAGGGGTACTCTCCAGCTGAACCGGGCTTACTCTGATCAGGTGTTACACTCGGAAATAGTTAACAAGAGTTATTATATAGGAAAACAGGGACCAAGAATTTGACTTTGAGTTAACAGTAGTTTGACTTAGCCCTTTCAACAGCACATGCCTGTACAGTGGTATTGGCAAACAGTGTAGATCCAGATGAGCCGGCTCATGAAAAGCCGTCTGATCAGGATCTTCACTTTTTTTTTGCAAGTAGTTTTTATATATTTTTTAGAGCAAAAACACCCCCTTTTCATAAATGGACTAGTCTGAAGATCATTTTGTGATGACTGGATTGTTGCATTATTAACATATGAAAATCCATTCCAGTTACTTAGGGGTGAAAGGGTTAAGAGAGTTTGAGATAGAGAGTGATGACTGTATTTGTTTGAAGTTTGCTGAATGGTTCGAACAGTGAAGATCCTGATAAGACTGCACATACATATGTGCAATCTTATCAGAATCTACACTGTTCGGGTATATTCTGATCACAAGGCAGAAAGCCCAGTTCAGTCAAATCTTGTCACAGGTTGCACGGGACATACACACACCGGTACCATTTATTATTATTTATATCACAGAGCCTCACCCATATACCCACCCTATTCGCCGCTTTCCATGTTTGTGTTCATTGTTGCTGTTTCTAGAATAGAATACCATGTATTTTTTTAATGTCAATGTTGTGAAATTTTGTACCAAACTGTATAAAACCACAATAACTGTTAACATCGGTGGAAATTATTCTATTGAGTACTTTACCTGGAGCAATTGTTCGCATTTTCTGTTAAAGCGTTGGCGAACGTAAGTGTGATCTGTTGTACTACATGTAATTTTTATCCAGTCAACACAGTGCGTATGTGTCGTGAAACACGGTGCCGTGAAACGTTTTTGATATCCTGTCAATACGACCTAATCACTGCGTATGAATATATGCAGTGGCTGGGATTAGTTTTTTTTGCGTTTTAAAGCCATTGGTAGGTGTTGACGGGATAAATAGAATAATAGGTTAGTGCCATGAATGTGAAAAAATATCTGGCGCGGCACGGAAACGGGATGTGCTCGGCAGAGCCTCGCCCATCCCGTTTCCTGAGCCTTGCCAGATATGTTTTCCCATTCACGGCACTAACCTACTATTTTCCTCTATGTACTGTGTATGCTGAGGTCTGTGTAACATTACCACTTTAAATTACAGAAATGCATTTGCTTGTCTACAATTGTTTCCGTATTATTTTCAAAGTTTCTGTTAATATTAAACATATTTCAGCAGCACATTGAGTCTAATGTTCAACCAAAGCATTAACTATTGAAAGGTGTTATCGGTGTCCAGTTTGGAGAGCCTCTACTGTGCAATTTGCCTGCCCATTAACTAAATACATGTTGAATGATAACAAAGTACTAACAGTCCTGTATCAGTGTAACGTAACGTTATTGTGATCACCATCTGAATTGCACCTTCTGTGGAACCTCTCAGTAAGACTGCAATCATACTTTTATTAACATGCAATCGATTGTATAGTGGATTTATTCGCAATTAACCTAGATCTCAGAGTCCCAGGTTACCACCCGTGCCCAGACTTCAAACGGCGACCCGGCGTGGGTCCGACCTTCTAACCAACCCCATTGACACTGATACAATGTATCAAAAACATTTGATTATGTTTCATCATTCATTGTTTGTGACGTAGTGAATGACATCAGTCTCAAGAGGCACCATCAACAATTCAGCTTTTTTATGCCCCACCACAATAGTGGATGGGTCATTTAGTGTTACCCTTCTCCGTCCGTTTGTCCCGTCCGTCCATTGGCTCTAGCCTGGTTTTCTCTATGTATCGCTCCGTCCCATTGGCCCTGGCCTGGTATTCTCTGTATCGCTCTGTCCCATTGGCTCTAGCCAGGTTATCTCTATGTATTACTCCGTCCCATTGGCAGTTGCGGCGGCAGGAGGAAGAGCTGCGGCGGGAGGAGGAGGCGTACCAGGAGGCACGACTCGAGGCAGCCCGCATCGCCCAGTTGCAGCGGGCCCAGGACGCGGCCGGGCCCAAACACTCACCAGGCAACAACCCACACGGCTGGGTCCCCAACGATGGAGACTGGGACATGTATGTACTCACTGTGTGTCCGCTTCTGCTGTTGAACAGACATTTATCTCCGTGAAACTCGTCAGAACGTTAAAATTACCGAATGATTTTGTTCTATTCTAAACTTTTATGATGCTAGCTAGTCTTACTTACATGCCTTATATATTTAAAAGCTCTTAAATATCACACAAAATCAATTTTATTTTTATCATGTTTATAATTGTTTTTTTCGGTCTGGTAAATTTTTGTCCAAAAATTTAAGTTTACCAGACCGAATGTCCAGTAAAGGTTTGGCAATTTCGAGGAGACTGGGACATATAACAAATCAATCAATCAGTCAATCAATCAATCATTTCCCCCGTACAGGTACATTACCATCTATATATGACCTTGCTGTTGTATTATAGGAATGAATGGCCTTTTTGTGGAATTTACCGGGGGTATAAACTTGGAAAAATCGCTGGAATACTGGACAAAGGCCGAAGGCCTCGTCCAGTATTCCCGCAACTTTTCCAAGTTTATATCCCCGATAAATTCAACAAAAAGGCCATTCATTCCTTATAATTCCAGCATTTGAAATAAATTCATCAAGAAAATGTGTTTATTTTCCGTTTTCTTAAGAATTATTTTAACTGCGCCTCACGGTTACGGAAAGTAGTTCGGCGTGGGAGTTTGCTGGGATATAAATTTTGGACAGAGACTTGCTACGGGCCAATCAAATGTTAGGGAATTGTGTAAATACTTTTGTGCTGGAATTATTGACTTATAACACAAATCAATCAATCATTAATTAGTCATCAATCAATAATCTATCCAATCAACCAACTAATCAATCAGTTGATCATCAACCAATCAGTAAATCATTTCAGTGCGGGTAGTGATGACGACTTTGAGAACTTCCTAGAGAGTGTGAAGGCACGATCCCTTAAAGCCACGGCTCACCTCAGGCAGCAAAGTAAGGCACAGGAGTTCTCATGTTCGAAATCAGGAAGTTTGATTGGTCGAGACTGAGCTGAAATGTGCTCAGTCCCGACCTCTCCAACTGCCTGATTTATGCACAAAGTTTTATTTTCACAGGCCCTGGTATACAGTTTCCTTGTATATATGCCTTGTTCAATCCTGGTCCCCCCCCCCCCCCACACACCCATCGCAACAGTTGAACTATGGAATTCAACCCTGTTAGCCCGGCCTAAAATGACCTTAGCTGTTGACCGGCCGTTCACCCTTTCAACACTACTCCTGTATAGTGGTATTGGCCAAAAATGTAGATCCAGATGAGCCGGCTCGTGACGAGCCGTCTCATCAGGATCAGCACTTTTTGCAAGTAATTTTCATATTTTTGAGAACAAACACCCCCATTTCATAATCATTTTGTGACAATTGAATTGGTCGGAAAATTAATAAAATCCAGAGGGGGTTGTTGTAGAGAGGCAGCAGTTCGGGGAGGTTCTACTCTACTTATACCAAAGCTTTTGAATTCAACCCCTGTCTGAGGTATGACAAAATAGGGTTGTTGTATTACTATCACACTTTCGAATGAGACTTGAAACTGAGTCCCTGTCTCTGTATAACCATAGCTGTTAAACCCTTTTATTTTGCATGAATACATATTTTCATACTACAGTCAATTCGCGTTATGTCGACATCGCTTATATCGATATACCTGCTTATGTCGATGTACGCTCGTGGTCCCGGCCGAACTGCTATATAAACTCATACATTTCATACCTGATATATCGATATCGGAAATGTCGACATTTCGTTTATATCGATGTGGAAAACAAGTCCCGATGGTATAATTCCTACACATTTGTACACTGTTATGTCGATATGCAATTTGAACAGCGGGCGTCGTAAAGTCTGGTCAAACTTGATTGGCACAGGTAAGTTTTTCACACATTCAAAGTGATCAAAACATGCCGCTGGTAACCGTGTTACAATCGCGGAATACTGTCAAAGCCGACCACGTAAGCCGTGATCAACCAATTAACGACAGTGTGACGTGAAATCACAAAATTACTCTTGTTAATTGCCAATTTATTTTCGTGACATGAATCGAGCCATTTAAACGTGTCTGTGGTGAAGCCAACTCTATGGAAGCATGGCGGACGAAGTTACAAACCATTCTCCAAGACTATAGCCCTGACGACATATACAACGCCGATGAAACGGGCATCTTCTTCCCCGCCATAAATAGACAACATGCAGTACATGGGTCCGAAGTTGTACTGGAACGAGTTTATTGAAAAGTCCGAATCGGTACGTGGGCGTCTTGTATTTTTTTACAAGACACAAATGTACCGATTCGAACATTTCACTATTCGCGCCCCTGTGACACGCCCCTGTGATATGCAGTACAATAACCCATCAATGTCACGTGACTCACGACTGGTGGTGGTTGCTTGGTCACAAGCAATATGATGCTATTTATAGAATATCTCCACTCGATCACATCACGTGATCGCCGGAAAAAAAAAACAATGTTGCAAATTGTTGCGACCAATAAAACATGGAAATAATAACATGTCAACACTAAACACATGCAGTGCGTGTAAGAGTATTTTATTGTGTATTAATTAGAAGAATAAACAATAATAATATTGATACGTTGATAATCTATATTTTACGACAACCGTATGCCGGCACGAAACACAGGAAATTGACACATTCTTATCAGATTATACACGAGTGTTAAATGTACCGAATGTTTGGGGTGAATATTGATATTTTTTTATGTCGAACTACGTTTATGTCGACGTCATTCTCTGTCTCCCATCGATATCGACATAACGCGAGTTGACTGTATTTCTCTCCCACTGGAGTTTTGGATGAGGCTTGAAACCAAGGCCACATCTCTGTATGACCTGAACTGTGTCTAGGATGTTAAGTCCTTCATCCATCCTAGACACAAAGAAATATAGTGGAACCTTTCTAAACCGGACACACATGTGTGGTTAATTTTGATGAGTTTCTCTGTTATATATCCACGATGGCACTGTCTGTTCATGATCGCTAAATACTAAATCAAGTTTTGGAGTGGTCAGAACCCTGATTTACAGTGGAAACATCTCTATACCGGACACCCTGGGGGTACCTGCCAGGGTGTCCGGTTTAGAGAGGTTCAACTGTGCTTCTGTTGTATTTCTATCTCACTTTCAGAAGAGACTTGAAACTGAGACTCCGTCTCTATGTGACTATATATCCGCCTGCGCTAATCTTGCTAATTTCTATGTTAATGTTTAATTCCAGATTTCCTGATTCTGAATATTAAACCATATAACCGGACATACCAGTACCCGGATTTCCCTTTTTAGCTCACCTGAGCGAAGCTCATGTGAGCTATTGTTACCGCAATGTGTCCGTCGTCGTCCGTGTCGTCGTCCGTGAACATTTTCAAACATCTTCTCCTCGGTAACCATTGGGCCTATAGTCACCAAGCTTCATGGTCATGGTCCTTAGGTAGGGGGATTACAAAATTGTTAAAATGACGTCATTACGTAATCCAAGATGGCTGCCGTCTAAAAATAGCACAAATTCTTCAAAAATCTTCTCAAGAACCGCCAACCGGATTTCGACAAAACTTGGTAGGAATGATCGATGTACAATGCTCTTTCAAAGTTGTTAAAATGGTGACCCCGGGGTCAAAACTGGGCGTGGCCCGTGGGGTCAAATTGGGGTCAAATTTTATTTTTGACCGAATATGGTGAAGTCATATATCAAGTTGAAGGTATCAAAGAGGCGATCACTCTGGTGCATTTTTTGTCAAAATCGGTTGGTTATGTCATCCGAGATGGCCGCCGAAAGGTCAAAAGGCCGTTCTTTTATTAGAGATTTCAAAATTCTTCTCCCATGGTAGCCAAACTTACAAGTTATGGTCCATGGGTGAAGCCTTTTCAGATTTGTTAAAATGGAGGTCATCGCTAATCCAAGATGGCCACCATCTAAAAATAGCATAAATTCTTAAAAAATCTTCTTCTCATGAACCGCTAGCCGGATTTCAACGAAACTTGGTAGGAATGATCAATGTACAATGCTCTTTACTTTCAAAGTTGTTAAAATGGTGACCCCAGGGTCAAAAATGGGCGTGGCCCGTGGGGTCAAATTTTATTTTTGACCGAATATGGTCATGTCTATATCAAATCGAAGGTATCAATGAGGCGATCACTCTGGTGAATTTTTTGTCGAAATCAGATGGTTATGTCATCCAAGATGGACGCCGAAAGGTGAAAAGGTCGTTCTTTTATTAGAGATTTCAAAATTCTTCTTCACATGAACCGCTTGGCCCATGGTAGCGAAACTTCACAGTTATGGTCCATGATGTGAAGCCTTTTAAGATTTGAAGGTCATTGCTAATTCAAGATGGCCGCCATCTAAAAATAGCACAAATTCTTAGAAAATCTTCTCATGAACCACTGGCTGGATTTCGACGAAACTTGGTAGGAATGATCGATTTTCAATGCTCTTTCAAAGTTGTGAAAATGATGACCCCGGGGTCAAAAATGGGCGTGGCCCGTGGGGTCAAATTGGGGTCAAATTTTATTTTTGACCGAATATCGATGAGGCGATTGCTCTAGTGCAACATTTGTCGGAATCGGATGATTATGTCATCCATGTTGGCCGCCAAAATGTCCATTTATTCGAGATTTTGAACGTCTTTTTCTCAGGAATCACATGGCCGATGCTGGCCAAACTTCATAGTAAGTTAAGATCCTTGGGTGAAGCATTTTCAGATTTGGTAAAATGAGAGTGATCGCTAAATCCAAGATGACCGCCGTCTAAAAATAGCACAATTTTTTTAAAACACATAACTCAATCTCACATTCTCCTCTGGTGTTCATGGAGTCAGGTGAGCGAATTAGGGCCATCATGGCCCTCTTGTTTTTTATTTTTGTACCATTGTTCTAAGCGTCCAATTTTGGTGTCTCCCTTGGGTGGGCGCTTAATGCAAATTTGACTGTACATGTATATATTGTGTTTCTTCTTTCGGAAATGTTGAATATTGTGGCTGAAATTCAATCAGCTTGATTTACTGAGTCTGAGCTGTAGCTCAGTCTCAGTCAATCAACTGCTTGACTGCGAGTTGAGATTACCAATAGATGTTTAGACACGTTGACATCTGGGAAAGATTAATGCAGGCGGTTGTGTAGCTGTTTCTTGGACGTTAAGCCCCCTTTCACATTCCCGCCGACAGGTACGCGAGACGGCCAGAGCTCAAACAGTTCAACCACCCCGCCACCCCAGGGGACCCGGGCGCGATCTCGCACGGACAGCTCGGCCCAGTCCCAGACTGACGGCTCCAATTCCATGGACCTTGAGTGGGACCATGAAGAAGGTAACTAGTGGTCGCATCACCCGCCAATACACCAGCCGTATACCGAAGCTGGAAGATCACGAACAACTTTCAGGGCATCTTTGGTGTTGTTTGAATTGGCGGATTTTGTCGTTTTGAAGTCATGTTGCTGAGTTTAACTCTTTGCATGCTGGGAAATTTGTGGGCTATAAATAGTTCAAAAATAGAAGATGACAATTCATTAGATTTTCTTTTATTTCTCCTTATAAATGTCATGAATATGTCTTGGAATTTCATTAGAATTGTGTCCTCCGGACACAATTCTAATGAAATTTCAAGACATATTTACAGAGAGAAATAAAACATATACTCCTAAGTCATTTGGCGGATATTTTCGCCGCTAGCTTGCAAAGAGTTAAACTTAGTTAAACTCAGCAACGAGACGAGACGTCAAACTAACAAACTCCGCCAATTGTAATGTTGATGATGCCCCGAAAGTAATTCTAAGTGAAGTTAATCATTCGTTAACCTATTTATAAGATTGGTCAATACAAAAACGTTATGTTGAGATTTTGGTTTGTCTGTTTTTAGAGAACAGCAGGTTAAGAGCATACAAAATGACGATGCACCTGCACATTCTGCTCAGGATCTACACTGTTTGCCATTCCATCATGAAACACTTGCCATGCTTCTAACAAGCAACATTGATCGCTATCAGACTCCAATAGTGTACTATTTAATCAGGAGCTGCACGGGTCACAAATCCCATAAGCCCCATTTCTCCAGTCACAGCCACATATGACATTATGTAGAATATGTAAAGTATATATTCACGGATACCACATGTTGTGAGGGGTGTGAATTTTCAAGATATTTCCAGAAATCAGGATTTCATGTTCCTGATAATTGCAGATCCTAATGTTTCAACATGGGAACCACACTTTTACGCATTTGTGGGTGCCAAAATACGTTTGTTTAGCCATTTTCAAGATTTGGCATTTTTAACTGTTCCCACTGTTGTAGATGTAGGCGTGGCTCCCCAGAAAAAACCCCGGTCTTCCACAGAAGAGGATTTAGCCAATATAGCGAAGACGGGCAAGCGTGTCAGCCCACAGCTGTCCGAGGACTTCGAGTGGGACTCGGAGTTCACTGCGTCGGAAGACCGTGACACACAGAAGCTGCTCACTGCCGAACGCCGGATAGCCACGTCCATCGTCTCCTGATACTCATCGTGCAATAGCCCTATAAATAGGTTACCAAACATGGAAAATCACAAGTAACTTCCCTTATAACGACTTCGTGAGGCTCCATCAGCATTAGAACTGATGGAGCGTGTCAGTTTAGTCTTATTAACTCATTTCATGCTGAGAAACGTGTGGGCTATAAATAGTTCAAAAATAGCAGACGACAGTTCATTATACCGGTACTTTATTTTATTTCTCCCTGTAAATATCATGAATATGTCTTGGAATTTCATTAGAATTGTGTCCTCTGGACTCAATTCTAATGAAATTCCAAGACAAATTTCAGAGAGAAATAAGAAAAATGCTCCGAAATATGTCCGGTGTTATTTTCCCCGCTAGCATTAGAATTGGCGGAGTGTGTCGGTTTAGTCTTATTAAAAGGTTACCAAACTTGAAAAATCACAAGTACCTTCTACAAGTGACTACCTTTAGACTAAGAAACGGGACGTCAACCCGACAAACTCCACCAATTGGATGACAAAGATGCCCCGGGAGTTGTTCTAAGGGAGGTTACTCTCGATTTTCTAAGTTTGGCAACTTATTTATAAGACTGGTCTATACATCTTGAATACACACAGATGCTCTTTTGGGCTGCTGTGTAAAAATTGGTTATGCAGTTTCATAGCAATGTAATGGGCCGCAAGTGGACACATTAGGATTGGGATGTATTCTTTCACTGATGTCAGTAAGGATATTTCAATTTTTCCGAACAGCATAGGCACTGCGGTTATGCTGGGGGCCGTTTCACTAAACTTTGTACGACTAAAATGTTCAAATTTAGGATCGTGAGGAAATTTCAATTGATGGATTTACATTTATTGAACATAGGCTGCATATGCAGAGAGCATATGCAGCCTATGTTCAATAAATGTAAATCCAAATAATTGTTTACAAGAAAACGTTAATGTGAAGAACATTTTAGTCGTACAAAGTTTAGTTTGGCCCCTGGCCTATTCTTAGCTGTGGACTCCCAATATATATGCTAGCAGCAGTAATGATTGGTGCTTGTTGGAATGAAGCGCAGACAGTGTAGTCCCTGATCAGAATGCACAGATATAAATGATGATCTGGGGATAGACTGGGTGCAATTGTTAGTCCATGTTATGCCTTTTGCGGCAAACTGTACTATCACTGTCAGACTATGCAAGTGTACAAGCTGGACTGTAAATATGCTAGTTACCGATGACAATTATAATTCAGTGTATTCCCTTTAATAATTGCTGGAACAACTTCTTGTTAAAGCTGCTTTAAAAGAATAACTATTATGGAACAATTATCAGTATGTGCAGCCAATGGATGTCTCATTGTGTGAAAATGATCCCTGTATCACAATTTTACTTGAACATTCCAAGCATTTTTTCTTTTTTTTTTGCAAAATTATATTGTGCGATTCCGACTCGAAGTGCCTCCAGGTGACAGTTCAAATGAATGGTTGCAACATAAATGAGATAAATGGATAGTTTTCATTAAACAAATCAAATCTTTGAATGTTTTGTGATATATTTATTTTACCCTGCTATGGAACAAATATTACGGAATATGTCTCTTCATGTTTCGTACCAGATATACTGCTGGTGTATGTGTTTATGTATCTGTTCACATGGACATCTATAGTCTACAAACATGGTCTATATATGAGACAAGCCATGCAATTTTTAGCTCACATGAGCCAAAGGCTCATGTGAGCTATGGTTACTGCTTTTCGTCCACAATTTCAAAGGTCTTCTCCAAAGTTGGTCAAACTTCACAGAGATGATACATGGGTGGGGGCACGTTAGATTAGTAAGTAAAATTGGAGAAAATTGGAGGTCGTCGCATAATCCAAGATGGCCACCGTGGAAAAGTAGGTCATGTTATTTGAGGTTTTCTTCATCTTCTTCTCATGAACTGCTTGGCCGATATTGGCCAAACTTCGCAGTTATGGCCCATTTGTTAAAATGGAGGTCATTGTATATACCAAGATGGCCGCCGTAGAAAAGTAGGTAAATTTGTAAAAATAAATCTTCTTCTCATGAACCGCCAGACCGATTTCGACGAAACTTGGCAGTAATGATCGATAGACAGCACTGTTTCAGATTTGTTAAACTGGTGGCACCGGGTTCAAAAATGGGTGGGGTCAGAGGGGTCAAGTAGGGGTCAAATTTCACATTTGACCGAATATGGTCTGGTCATATATCAAATCGAGGGTATCAACGAGACAATCACTCTGGAGCATATTTTGCCGAAATCAGATAATTACATCATCCGAGATGGCCGCTGAAAGAGTTCAAACGTCTTCTTCTCATGAATTGCTTGGCCAATGTCCGTCAAACTTCACAGGGATGATCTATGAGGGTGGCAGATACAGTTCATAGTTATTGTCTTTCAGTGAAACATTTACAGATGTTTCAAATTGGAGATCGTCACGTAATCCAAGATGGCCGGCCGCCATATAAAGTTGGACAAAATGACAATGTCGTACCATTATAAACACCAGACTGGTTTCGACAAAACTACGTAGAAATAATGAATGTATAAAGCTCTCTCAGATTTACTTGCATATATATAATAACCAGGTGAGCGATATAGGGCCACAATGGCCCTCTTGTTTTTGAAAAATATTTACAAAATTTACAATATTTTCTGTAATTGATGTTGAAAGTTGACGAAATGTTCAAAGCAAATGCAGAATAGTATTGCACATTTTGTCTGAACCTTTCATTAACTTTATATCATTTAGAAAAAATATCACAGCTTCTGTCAACATTTTTCATGAAAACTTGAACACCTTGGGTTCAAAATGTCATGGCTCGTCTCGGATGCTATTTATCAGTGTTTGCAGTATTTTTGCAACTGGAATTACAATCTGTAATCATCTGTGGCAGAGATCTGTAGCCGATTTCCCCCATATTGCAAAGTATACTTATCTAGCAAAGAATACATTGAGGGAGAAATCTTCAATTTAATGATAAATGTATTAATTTTTAGCCAGGTTTTTTGAAAAAAAATCCAGGCTATTGGATTGGCGAAAGCCGGGCGGGCGGGCGGGCGACGGGCGGGCGGGCGGCGTCCACAATCAATGTTTAAGTTTTCGTGTTTGAGTCCATTTCTTTGTTACTGTACCACCTAGGACCACCAAACTTTCACAGCTTCATAATCAAGGGGTGCCCACCACATATCACTATCCAACATGTTACTTTTTTTTTAACTTCACCCATTTTTTCCGCGCAATCGACTTGGCCATTTTCAATGTTAAGTTTTCGCGTTTTCAATGTTAAGTTTTCGTGTTTAAGTCCATTTCTTTGGTACTGTACCACCTAGGACCACCAAACTTTCACAGCTTCATAACCAAGGGGTGCCTACCACATACAACTATCCAACATGTTGACCATTTTTTTTGCCTTCATCTATTATTTCTACGTAATTGACTTAGCCATTTTCAACGTTAACTTTTTAACGTACGTCTGGTTAAATTTTTTGGTTAAAACTTTTTTGTTATACTATATCTCTGCAACTGCTGCAACTGCTTCGCCCATTACCTTGAAACTTCACATGGGTGTTTATCATCGTCCATATTTTCATTCTAACCCCCAGCCGTGCGGCCCCTGCGCGCAATGTCAAGGTCAAATTACTTTGAATTTATTTGTTAAAGTTTTTTCGTGTACTATATCTCTGCAACTGCTTCACCCATTACCTTAATACTTCACATGGGTGTTTATCATCATTGTCGCACCCGCTTGTGGAAAGCGCGATATCGTCGCCATTTTGGCATACGTCCGTCCGTCCGTCCGTCCGTCCGTACGTCCGTGTGTCCGGTTAAAGTTTTTTCGTTAAAGTTTTTCCATCTACTATATCTATTTTGTTAGTGTCCATGCCTCGCCCCAAGGCGCGACATGCAGGCCACGGCCATCTAGTCTACAAACAGTGGGTATAATTATGTTATCCAAGTGTCTATGCTTGGAAAAAACCTGGCCTTCGTGGCTTTGCCTCGTTTCTTGTTATTATACTGAATTTATTACATTATCACAGCCATTCTGGCTGTGATAATGTAATAAATTCAGTATAATAATTCTGCATACTTTTAATCATCAACTATATGCAGTCGTTAGTTCTATATGACATAATGCATTTCGGGGAAAATAGATAAGTATACTTTGCAATGTTTGTGAAATAGGTTACTGGTACTAGTGCCTTATTGTAGGTCCTGTCCCAAACAAAATGGGAAATTAATGCACAGGTAACAAGTCTAATTTTAGCACATTCCACAGCCTGATCAAAGTCGGTATTTTACCAGCCTGAAAATTTGATATAAAAAAAATAGCCTGGTATGCTGTGGATTTCAATAAAAGCTACATTGCACTGTCATTTGTTAATGCCACGTGACAGTCTTCAACCAGCGTCCGTGTCTGACTGGTATGTCGTATGTAAACCAGCTTTCTAATAACACATAATAAAACTCATTTGGCCAAATGGTTCTTTAGATATAAAACACATTCCTAGAACTTTATGACCTCATCTCGTATGTCGTTATCCGGCTACAGGAGTGTGATATTTGATACTGAGCAACGCTGGTCAGAAATCCCATATGCCCCATTTCTCCAGTCACAGCCACATTTAACGATGGCTTCATCCTTGTCGGAATCCCAATCCCTGGTTAGGCCCTCAGGTACGGTTTTGGCTTCCATGTACTTGAGAGTTGCACCCGGTTATACCCATTATACAATTAGTAGGACTAATACTAATCCTATTACTTTTAGAAGCTGGGGCTAAGTGCTTCTGGTTTGGTGACGACCTGTAGCCAATTTCATCAACATTGCAAAGTATACTTTTCTAGCAAAGTATACTTTGAGGGAGAAATTTTCAATTTTATGATAAATTTATTAATTTTTAGCCAGGTTTTTTGAAAAAAAAATCCAGGCTATTGGATTGGCGAAAGCCGGGCGGCGCGGGCGGGTGCGGGCGGCGGCGGTGGGCGGCGGGCGGGGTGGGCGGCGGGCGGCGTCCACAATCAATGTTAAGTTTTCGTGTTTGAGTCCATTTCTTTGTTACTGTACCACCTAGGACCACCAAACTTTCACAGCTTCATAATCAAGGGGTGCCCACCACATATCACTATCCAACATGTTGCTTTTTTTTTAACTTCACCCATTTTTTCCGCGTAATCGACTTAGCCATTTTCAATGTTAAGTTTTCGCGTTTACAATGTTAAGTTTTCGTGTTTAAGTCCATTTCTTTCGTACTGTACCACCTAGGACCACCAAACTTTCACAGCTTCATAATCAAGGGGTGCCCACCAAATATCACTATACAACATGTTACTTTTTTTTTTAACTTCACCCATTTTTTCCGCGCAGTCGACTTAGCCATTTTCAATGTTAAGTTTTCGCGTTTACAATGTTAAGTTTTCGTGTTTAAGTCCATTTCTTTGGTACTGTACCACCTAGGACCACCAAACTTTCACAGCTTCATAATCAAGGGGTACCCACCACATATCACTATCCAACATGTGACCATTTTTTTACCTTCACCTATTATTTCTACGTAATTGACTTAGCCATTTTCAACGTTAACTTTTTAACGTACGTCTGGTTCGAGTTTTTTGGTTAAAACTTTTTCGTTATACTATATCTCTGCAACTGCTTCGCCCATTACCTTGAAACTTCACATGGGTGTTTATCATCATCCATATTTTCATTCTAACCCCCAACCGTGCGGCCCCTGTGCCCAATGTCAAGGTCAAATTACTTTGAATTTTTTTGTTAAAGTTTTTTTGTGTACTATATCTCTGCAACTGCTTCACCCAATACCTTGATACTTCACATGGGTGTTTATCATCATTGTCGCACCTGCTTGCGGAAAGCGCTATCCTGTGCCCAATGTCAAGGTCAAATTACTTTGAATTTTTTTGTTAAAGTTTTTTCGTGTACTATATCTCTGCAACTGCTTCACCCAATACCTTGATACTTCACATGGTGGTTTATCATCATTGTCGCACCTGCTTGCGGAAAGCGCGATCCTGTGCCCAATGTCAAGGTCAAATTACTTTGAATTTTTTTGTTAAACTTTTTTCGTGTACTATATCTCTGCAACTGCTTCACCCAATACCTTCATACTTCACATGGGTGCTTATCATCATTGTCGCACCTGCTTGCGGAAAGCGCGATCCTGTGCCCAATGTCAAGGTCAAATTACTTTGAATTTTTTTGTTAAAGTTTTTTCGTGTACTATATCTCTGCAACTGCTTCACCCAATACCTTGATACTTCACATGGGTGTTTATCATCATTGTCGCACCTGCTTGCAGAAAGCGCGATCCTGTGCCCAATGTCAAGGTCAAATTACTTTGAATTTTTTTGTTAAAGTTTTTTCGCGCATTTTTCTCTGCAACTGCTTCACCCAATACCTTGATACTTCACATGGGTGTTTATCATCATTGTCGCACCTGCTTGCGAAAGCGCGATCCTGTGCCCAATGTCAAGGTCAAATTACTTTGAATTTTTTTGTTAAAGTTTTTTTTCGTGTACTATATCTCTGCAACTGCTTCACCCAATACCTTCATACTTCACATGGGTGCTTATCATCATTGTCGCACCTGCTTGCGGAAAGCGCGATCCTGTGCCCAATGTCAAGGTCAAATTACTTTGAATTTTTTTGTTAAAGTTTTTTCGTGTACTATATCTCTGCAACTGCTTCACCCAATACCTTGATACTTCACATGGGTGTTTATCATCATTGTCGCACCTGCTTGCGGAAAGCGCGATCCTGTGCCCAATGTCAAGGTCAAATTACTTTGAATTTTTTTGAATTTTTTTTTGTTAAACTTTTTTCGTGTACTATATCTCTGCAACTGCTTCACCCAATACCTTGATACTTCACATGGGTGTTTATCATCATTGTCGCACCTGCTTGCGGAAAGCGCGATCCTGTGCCCAATGTCAAGGTCAATTACTTTGAATTTTTTTGTTAATGTTTTTTCGTGTACTATATCTCTGCAACTGCTTCACCCAATACCTTGATACTTCACATGGGTGCTTATCATCATTGTCGCACCTGCTTGCGGAAAGCGCGATCATGTGCCCAATGTCAAGGTCAAATTACTTTGAATTGTTAAAGTTTTTTCGTGTACTATATCTCTGCAACTGCTTCACCCAATACCTTGATACTTCACATGGGTGCTTATCATCATTGTCGCACCTGCTTGCGGAAAGCGCGATCCTGTGCCCAATGTCAAGGTCAAATTACTTTGAATGTTTTTGTTAAAGTTTTTTTGTGTACTATATCTCTGCAACTGCTTCACCCAATACCTTGATACTTCACATGGGTGTTTATCATCATTGTCACACCTGCTTGTGGAAAGCGCGATATCGTCAGCATTTTGGCATACGTCCGTCCGTTCGTCCGTGTGTCCGGTTAAAGTTTTTTGGTTAAAGTTTTTCCATCTACTATATCTATTTTTTTAGTGTCCATGCCTCGCCCCAAGGCGCGACATGCAGGCCACGGCAATCTAGTCTACAAAAAGTGGGTATAATTATGTTATCCAAGTGTCTATGCTTGGAAAAAACCTGGCCTTCGTGGCTTTGCCTCGTTTCTTGTTATTATACTGAATTTATTACATTATCACAGCCATTTTGGCTGTGATAATGTAATAAAATCAGTATAATAATTCTGCATACTTTTAATCATCAAATATATGTAGTTGTTAGTTTTATATGAAATAATACATTTCAGGAAAATAAATGATTACTCCCTCAAAGTATACTTTGCCTGAAAAGCATACTTTGCAATGTTGGTGAAATCGGCTACTGGTACCAGATCAGGGTATTCTAATTTCAGGGCTGACGATATTGTTTTTTGTAAATATTCGGTTCTTATTTGGATATTTCCCCTATCAGCACAGGTGAAATATAGGATTCGACCCCATTAACCCGGCCTAAGATGACCTTAGCTGTTGACAGGCTGTCAAACACCATTAAATAAATGAATAAATTGTCCTGTGGTTTCAATGGTAATGGGAATACGTTTTGATCGCTAATTTCAAGGCTGTATATGTTGACCAGTACAGGATGCGATATCAGAATTGTTGATGAGCCAACCGTATAAGATGTGCCATAGCGTTGTTCTTCCATGACCCACACACTGACAGTGGGATTTTAATATATAACCCTTTTCATGCTGATGATATATTTTTTTTTTTACTAAATTTATTAAATATTTTTTCTTTTTTTTCTGCGCAGAAGTATATGTTGTCACCACTCTTTTGAACGGTTCAAATGAGTGGTAACAACATGCACTTCAGCCCCGTATGCAGAGGGGCTGTGAAGGGTGCGTACGGGTGCGTACTTAACAAATATTTTTCACACATCCACAGACGGATGTGGATGTGTGAAAAATATTTTTTAGCAACTCCGGCCCTTCTCGCCGTTGATAACGCACCCCCTATATACATTCCTGCACCCCCTATATACATTCCTGCACCCCCTATATACATTCCTGCGTATGGGCTTGTACTTTCATTGCGAAATGAAGAAAATAACAAAAATGGTTGTCAATTTAGATACCCTTGAATGTATATCCCGCATTAAATGTGATGACTGGATTGGTGGCGGGGGAAATATATAATACACTAGTCATTCCAATGCAATCTACAATGCTAATGTTGATACATTTATATTGTATAATTATCATGATTATGGGCCACTGTATGTAATGTTCAAGTGTATGCTGCCAGTCGATGAAAATTTACCAAAATTGGTTTTGAAAATTTCCAATATTTTATGTAAATTTCGTCAAAATTAACACATTTGCTTTGAGGTGTTACATTGCAGAACATTACATTTGCCCAGATTAATGTCAATAATAATGCAAGTTGGTTGCTGCGTCGCAGATCATGTATTTTATTGTGATGCCGTGTTGGCTCTCTCAGGAGGTTATAAAAATATGGGCTGTTGTGTTTATTGTAGTAGAAGAACATTTATGTCTGTTTACAGTGCGTGGAGTCTGAAGGACAATTCGCCATTGTAAGTAAGGGGAAATCATAAGTGCTATAGACCAGTCGAATAAATAGGTTATCTAACTTGGAAAATCATGAGTAACCTCTCTTAGAATTGCTTCCGGGGTATCATCCCCGTTAGAATTGCCTAATTTTGCCCGTTTGTTCTGCCAATTTTAACGTCAAGAATGTCCACGAAATTGTTCAAAGGGAATTTACTTGTGATTTTTCTAGTTCAGTAACCTATTCAGTGTTGATCAGACGGTCTATATCAGTAACATTTGTACATATCAAGTTGGAGTGTATACAATCGGGGCCATTTAAAGTGGCCTCGTATGTTAGCAAGGTAAGATGAAGAATTGAATGTGAGGAGTATCCACTGTATTTAACCCTTGCACTGCTGTCGTCTGCTGTTTATTTTCTATTTTCCATTTTTATCATCAAAAACTTTAGAATAATTTACAACATGCTTTGACAGCACTTCAGAATCATTTCCGTTGGAAATGATTCTGAAGTGCTGTCAAACCATGTTTTTATTCGGAAATAAGGCAATATATAAAAGCAACAGCAGCCGACAATTGTTGTGTTAATATGTATGCACCAACTACATGTACATGTACTATAATTTGCCATTTTGTTATTTTATGCATTGGTTTTGTCTAAATAAATATCCATAGCATGTGTGGTGTGAAATAAAAAAATACACATTGCTGTTTGTAGATACATTTATCAACATACAATTACATACCCAGGCTTTTTTTAGTTCGGCATATCAACTTTAGTGATGTTTAACAAGTAGATTTTGTTATTTCATGTATTGGTCTAGAAATCCATTATGGGCAATGTGTTGCAGAACTGTTTCATGGCTCAAATGCAGTTGCAGTATATGTGACTTGCCCTGACAAAAAACAGAATTACTGTCCGTTTCATGAAAGCTGCCCAAATTTTACAGCTATATAAATAAGGCAAAAACAATATACTTTTCGATAATATTAAATTATAGCAAAATTTAAGAATGAGTCTACTTTTTATTTCGTGAAATTTGGTCCAATATTGATTTTATTGCGAAAAAACAATTTCCACATGTTAAATCCCCATAGACATCAAATTCTATGGGGATTTAACATGGGGAAATTTTTCTAATTTGAGAAATAGTTGACCGATTTTCAAAATGTACCTTTTGTTTTCTATTGGGTGGTGGTCGGGCGAATAAGACGTAAATTAACGGTATGGGTTCCTCCTTATAGGAATCACGATTTGCCTGGTTTGGCCCTCAGGTACATTTTTATCTTTGGCTCTTTAGTTACCTGGGAGTTTAATTTAGTTATTGCCCATTATAACAGTAGTAAGATTATTACTGATCCTACTGCTTTTGGGAGGGGGCCAAGTGATTCTGGTGTGGCGAGGACCTGGCATCAGATCAGGATTATTCTGATTTCACGGATGAATATATAGTTTTGTTATTGTAAATATTCAGTTCTGATTTTGGGATTTCCCCCCATTTGTACATGTACTTGAACATGTACATGTACTTGTACAGGTAATATATGGGATTTATTACTAAACCCATTGACCCGGCCTTAAATGACCTTAGCTGTTGATAGGCCGTTAAACTCCAACAAACAAACAAAACCTTTTGTTTTCTTAGTTAGATCATTTCCAAGCTATCTAGCTAGGTTTCAGAATCAATTTTCCAATTTTTAGCTCGACTATTCGAAGAATAAGTAGAGCTTATGTTGTCGCGTCGGCGTCGGCGTCGGCGTCACCGTCACGCCTTGGTTAAGGTTTTTAGTCAAGCTTGTATATGGAATACTACTGGCCCTACACCCACCATACTTGGACAACCTCATCTCCTAGTGATGTACATCAATAACCCCTGATCTATATTTGACCTTGACCTACATTTCCTCTTGAATTACTTGGTTAATTCCCCTTGGTTAAGGTTTTTAGTCAACCTTGGTTAAGGTTTTTAGTCAAGTTTGTATATGCAATACTACTGGCCCTACACCCACCATACTTGGACAACTTCATCTCCTAGTGATGCACATCAATAACCCCTGATCTATATTTGACCTTGACTTACATTTCCTCTTGAATTACTTACTTAATTCCCCTTGGTTAAGGTTTTTAGTCAACCTTGGTTAAGGTTTTTTTTCAAGCTTGTACATTGAATACTAGTGTGCATCCAGACACCATACTTCGACAACCTTTTCTCATAGGTATGTACATCAATAACCCCTGATCTATATTTGACCTTCACCTACATTTCCTCTTCAATTACTTACTTAATTCCTTTTGGTTAAGGTTTTTAGTCAACCTTCTATATGGAATACTACTAGCCCTACACCCACCATACTTGGACAACTTCATCTCCTAGTGATGTACATCAACAACCCCTGATCTATATTTGACCTTGACCTACATTTTCTCTTGAATTGCTTAATTCCCCTTGGTTAACGTTTTTAGTCAAGCTTGTAGATGGAATACTCCTGGCCCTACACCAACCATACTTGGACAACTTCATCTCCTAGTGATGTATATCAACAACCCCTGACCTATATTTGACCTTGACCTACATTTAACCTTGAATTACTTACTTAATTCCCCTTGGTTAAGGTTTTTACTCGACCTTGGTTAAGCTTTTTACTCAAGCTTGTACATGGAATACTATTGTGCATACAGACACCATAATTTGACAACCTTTTCTCATAGTGATGTACATCAATAACCCCTGATCTATATTTGACCTTGACCTACATTTCCTCTTGAATTACTTACTTAATTCTCTTTGGTTAAGGTTTTTAGTCAAGCTTGTAGATGGAATACTCATGGCCCTACACCAACCATACTTGGACAACTTCATCTCCTAGTGATGTACATCAACAACCCCTGACCTATATTTGACCTTGACCTACATTTAACCTTAAATTACTTACTTAATTCCCCTTGGTTAAGGTTTTTACTCCACCTTGGTTAAGGTTTTTAGTCAAGCTTGTAGATGGAATACTATTGTGCATACAGACACCATACTTGGATAACTTTTTCTCATATGGATGTACATCAATAACCCCTGACCTTTATTTTACCTCCACCTACATTTAACCTTCAATTACTTGGTTAATGTTTATAATCAAGCTTGTATATGGAATACTTCTGGGCCTACATCAACCATACTTGGACAACTTCATCTCCTAGTGATTTACTCAATAATCTGACCTATATTTCACCTTGACCTACTTTTATCCTTGGATTACTTAGTTATCTCCCCTTGGTTACGTTTTTTACTCAAGCTTGTATATGGAATACTCCTGGGCCTACAGCAACCATACTTGGAAAACCACGCATCTACGTCCAAGGTCAAGGTCACTGTTGAAGGTCAAAGGTCAAACCTATTGAAATTCCCTTCCGCTCCATATCTTCTACACCGATGCATGGATTATCAAATGGCTTGGCACAAATGTTTCTCATGATGAGAAGGTGTGTCGCCATCAATAACCATGCACCTACGTCCAAGGTCAAGGTCACAGTTGAAGGTCAAAGGTCAAACCTATTGAAATTCCCTTCCGCTCTATATATTCTACACTGATGCATGGATTATCAAATTGCTAACCACGCACCTACGTTCAAGGTCACAGTTGAAGGTCAAACCTATTGAAATTCCCTTCCGCTCTATATCTTCTACACCGATGCATGGATTATCAAATGGCTTGGCACAGATGTTTCTCATGTTCAGAAGGTGTGTCACAATCAATAACCACGCACCTACGTCCAAGTTTAAGGTCACAGTTGAAGGTCAAAGGTCAAACCTATTGAAATTCCCTTCCGCTCTATATCTTCTACACCGATGCATGGATTATCAAATGCCTTGGCACAAATGTTTCTCAGGATGAGAAGGTGTGTCGCGATCAATAACCACGCACCTACATCCAAGGTCAAGGTCACAGTTGAAGCTCAAAGGTAAAAAATATTGAAATTCCCAAATGGCTTGGCACAAATGTTTCTCACGATGAGAAGGTGTGTCGCGAACAATAACCACGCACCTACGTCCAAGGTCAAGGTCACTGTTGAAGGTCAAAGGTCAAACCTATTGAACTTCCCTTCCTCTCTATGTCTTCTACACCGATGCATGGATTATCAAATGGCTTGGCACAAATGTTTCTCGTGATGAGAAGGTGTGTCCCGATCAATAACCACGCACCTATGTCCAAGGTCAAGGTCACAGTTGAAGGTCAAAGGTCAAACCTATTGAAATTCCCTTCCGCTCTATATCTTCTACACTGATGCATGGATTATCAAATTGCTAACCACGCACCTACGTCCAAGGTCAAGGTCACAGTTGAAGGTCAAAGGTCAAACCTATTGAAATTCCCTTCCGCTCTATATCTTCTACACCGATGCATGCATTATCAAATGCCTTGGCACAAATGTTTCTCAGGATGAGAAGGTGTGTCTCGATCAATAACCACGCACCTACGTCCAAGGTCAAGGTCATAGCTGAAGGTCAAAGGTCAAACCTATTGAAATTCCCTTCCACTCTATATCTTCTACACCGATGCATGGATTATCACACTATGCCCAGGGTCAAGGTCACAGACTTGATGCGTTTGAAACCTTAACGCTCGTCTAAGTGGCTTATGATCAAAAATGCCTCGTTTTCTTTGGCTGCCAGTGGGGGTATTCGTGTGCCGACAGGCCACATTTCTAGTTTCCCTTGGTTAATGTTTTTAGTCAACCTTGGTTAAGGTTTTTATGTAGGCCGCAGCCACCTTCTTGGTCAAGCTATGTGTACATCGACACCCTCGTAGTCGAGCTATGCTGTTCTCCTACAGCTCTTGTTTTTGTTTTTCGACTGCTCCTCCAGGTTCTCCACGTCTTTTTCCCCATGTTCAATTCCCATAGAGAACTCATTTTTCGTAATAAAATCCATATTTGACCAAATTTCATGAAATAAAGAGAAGGCTCATTCTTAAATTTTGATAAAATTTAATATTAGCGAGAACAAAAATTGTTTTTGCATTGTTTATATGGCCGTAAAAATTGTGCAGGTTTCGTGAAACAGACAGTAGTTACGAGTTGTCTCATCTAGATCTACCGGTACATTGTTTTTACCCTTAGAATGCGGGAACCAAAAAGTGTTGTTCTCTGTTGTTTCTTAGTTTGTCTTTTGTCTCAATAAAAACATGGTTTGGCTGCATTTTAGAATCGTTTCCATAACCCTTAGAATGCGGGAACCAAAAAGTGTTGTTCTCTGTTGTTTCTTAGTTTGTCTTTTGTCTCAATAAAAACATGGTTTGGCTGCATTTTAGAATCGTTTCCATAACCCTTAGAATGCGGGAACCAAAAAGTGTTGTTCTCTGTTGTTTCTTAGTTTGTCTTGTGTCTCAATAAAAACATGGTTTGGCAGCATTTTAGAATCATTTCCATTGGAAATGATTTTAAAGTTCTGTCAAAGCAAGTTTTTAATAAGAAAAAATGGAAAATAAAAATGAAACACAAACAACAATTTGTAATTCAGCATTGTAAGGATTAAACATGGGCATTACAGAATGGTTTGACAGGGTTCACCAAATTCAGTCTTACACTGCCATTTATTTCTGTTAGAAAGCTACGACAATGTTGCTTATTTTCCTACAAATGTATACAATGTTTTGTCTAGAGTTTGCCATTGCAGGAATCATTTGACTTTCTTTTTTGCTGACGTCTTCTTTAATTCTGCCTAATTTCTATTGATAGTTGCATTATGTTTCAAAGAAAATCCTTCTCGAATCTGGGACTTGTAAAACAGTTCTACAACTATTGACCCATATATACATCTTTTCTACTCTCTATTTATTTATCTGTTATATATTTTATGACATTATTGTATACACATGTACTTACACATATCAAACCAGAAATGTGAATTTATCTTTGTGGCAGTTTATTATGTACCCCGGAAAAGATTTTGGGGCATATATAGTCGTTACCCAGTCCTGTTGAGATTTGCGTAAATGTTTTCGGCCACCAACTATCTCTTGTTGGATTGACTTGAAACTTCCTATACAGTAGAACCTCTCTAAAGGATAATTTAACCCTCACTATGCGGGAGACAAAAAATGTCGTCTACTGTTTTTCATTTTTGTCTTAATTCATAACAAAAAATCTGTTTTGGCAGCACATGAGAATCGTCTCCAGTGGAGACGATTCTCATGTGCTGTCAAAACAGGTTTATGTCAAGAAAAATTGAAAATAAAACATTTCCAGCAGACGAAAAAATTTAATGCAGCGTAGTAAGACGTTCAGGGTTCATCCTTGTCGGAATGCTGACTTACATGGTTTGGCTCATGTACATTGTCGGCCTTATGTTACTTGAGAGCTAAATCCTGTTATACCTATTAAAAAGTATTAAGATTAGTGATGATCATATTACTTTTGGAGTTGGAGCTAAGTGACTGGTGTGGAATGGACCTGGCACCAGGTCAGGATATTCTAATTTCAGGGCTGAATATATAGTTTTCTGTAAATGTTCAGTTCTGATTTTGGGAATTTCCCTCATGATGGACAGGTTAAATACAGGATAGTCCAACCCGTTGTCCCGACCTTAAATGACCATAGCTCTTGATAGGCCGTTAAACACCAATAATCAATCAATCACTCAATCCATGGCAGCAGGTTAAATGCAGGATCGAACCCGTTGGCCCGGCCTTAATGACCTTGTCTGTTGATAGGCCGTTAAACACCAATAAATCAAATGCCTGTTCACGGTCGCAAGCATCAGAAAACTGTCTAAATGTTCTCGAATGACAGATTTACAGTGGAGCCTCTCTAAACCGGAGACCCTGGGGATTCCCAGGGCGTCCGGTTTAGAGAGGTTTCACTGTACTTATTGGTCATCATACATATTATCTTTCTATAGCCCACGCATGCTGCACCTGTGCTCAATGTCAAGGTCAAATTACTTTGTTTTGCTGGATACATCCATCAGTGTTATATATATTTATTTCTTGTTTTTGTTATGACATGTTTATGCTATCATTCCAAATTCCATATTTAGTTTGTTGTAGTATAATGCTTAGTAGTTACTATTTTTGCATTAAAAATGCTACGTGAATAAGTTTGAATGTACACCTGGTTGAACAAACAAACTGCTGAAACATATAGGTATTAGGATTATCTGTATGGTGTGGAACTATTTTTTATATGTGTTCCGTAATTATAAAACTTTCTGATACAAAAATTTGGTCTACACCTTAAATATGTTGAGCCCACGGTTCAACTTAATCAAACTCGTAGCAGATGAGGTTATTTATAATTTATATCATCAGAAAGTTTTATATTCACGTGCCACAGTTACATTCTACAATGGAACCTTTCTAAATTGGACATCAGAGATGCTTAACTCATTGTAGATGGGATACCATTAAAGTACATGTAGTTCTAAAAATAAATCCCTATTTTCCTCATTTCTTCTCGAAAGTATACGTTGTCACCACTCATTTGAACCGTCTCGCAGAGACTGTTCAAATGAGTGGTAACAACATATATTTTAATTGAGAAATAAACTAGAAAATCAGATTTTTTTCACAAAAGTTTTTGTATCATTAGACTTCAATAGGTTAAGTGTGTGTTGTATGGGATTTGCTGAAGGATTAAACATTTTAGAGACATTATTGGGGTATAAACTGTTAAAGGTCCAACTATACTGGTTGACGGCCGGAAGGATGTCTGGTTTACAGAGGTTCAAATGTAATTGTGACTAGTGAGAAATTATACTTACAATGCCTGCCTGTCCATGCCTGCTCGATGTTCATATACATATCAATTGAACGTGATTTCCTGTATCGGGTATGGCTATGTGTGGCCTATTTCGTGTTAGATGTATTTTCTACAAGCGCAACATGATGAGGTTCTAACTGTTGTCATATTTTGTCATTTCCAAGCCACATTGTATTTTCATTATCGCTTTCTACCCGAAATAACTGGAATGGACTGTGATATGTTGAATTTCTGACCAATCCAATCGTAACTATTGATTTTCAGAGTTAATTTATACAAGGGTTTTTTTTCTAAGAAAATTACTCACAAGAGTGCTGATACTGATGAGGCAGCTCGTTAACCTGTTTGCAAACATGCTATAGAGGTATGTACTGTTGAAAGGGTTAATTATTGTGTATGGGCTGCAGTTTGGAACAATTAGTGCCTTCTTTACTGTAACCACTATTTATTTAGCACTGTGTTGCAGTTAAGTACAATTGTATGCTACTAAATCATGGAATTTGACCCAAAAGCTAACTAATCGTCATCTCTGCTTTTTTTGAAAGGGACTGTCTTGAGATTATGCCTGAGGTTTTCAATATGTGATATTAAACTTACCGTAATGCTTTTGAAAAATATCAATTAACTGTAATGGATGATGGAATGACTGCAGGCCTTAGCAATGAATCCATCAATAAAGATTCATATATGAACCCTTCCTACGCTGTTGACGGAAATTGCCGTCTGCTGTTTTTCATTTTTGCTTTAATTCTTAACAAAAACTGGTTTTGACAGCACATGAGAATCGTCTCCACTGGAGACGATTCTCATGTGCTGTCGAAACCAGGTTTTTGTCAAGAAATATTGAAAATAAAACATTTCCAGCAGACGACAACATTTAATTCAGCATAGTAAGGGTTAACGGTGAATCAAACCGGTGTAGTAAGGATGTCGGCACCAGTTGAAGACACTGTTGATCTGTAGCCTATTACGCCCAAATAGGTGGGTGGTTGGTCGGGCGAATGTGACGGCTTAAATGAACGGTAGGGGTTCCTCCGTATAGGAATCATGATTTGCCAGGTTTGGCCCTCAGGTACGTTTTTATCTTTGGCTCTCTTGTTACCTGGGAGTTTAATTTGGTTATTGCTCATTATAAAAGTAGTCAGATTATTACTGATCCTACTGCTTTTGGGAGGAGGCCAAGTGATTCTTGTGTGGCGAGGACCTGGCATCTGAATATTTGTACAGGTAATATATGGGATTTAGTACTAAACCCATTGACCCGGCCTTAAATGACCTTAGCTGATGATAGGCTGTTAAACCCCAACAAACAAACAAAAAAACATAGAGTCACCTTGAGCTGTTGGCTGATATGTATTTGGTCAGAGGTAGTTGCAATCCGCAGATGGATATTTTTGGGGCCACCTGCTGACAAAAGGTATTTTGTGTCCTGTGACTAGCATATCCCCAGATCATAGATCAGGATCTACAATTGTTGTAAGGTACCGTTCTCAACCGACGACCCATGGACCAGTTCCTGATATTTTCTGCCTCGTCTTATATGAATATTTTCCAGAAATTCATTTGGAAAATGTACGATATTTTCCATAATTGTATCCCCCGGACTCCGTCGGGGGATACTATGGATTTGACAGCGCGCCGCGTCCGCGTCCGCGTCCGCCGCAGACACTTCTTGTCCGGAGTATAACTCGAACACCCTTTGGAATATTTTCATGAAACTTCACACATGCATAGACCACGACCCGAAGGTGTGTCGCGCACAAGAATGACAACTCTTGCATAGCTAATTTTTGAGTTATCTCCCTTTTTTTTTCTCGCACTGATTTCGTGTCCGGAGCATAACTCCACCACCCTTTGGAATATTTTCATGAAACTTCACACATGCATAGACCACGACCCGAAGGTGTGTCGCGCACAAGAATGACAACTCTTGCATAGCTAATTTTTTAGTTATCTCCCTTTTTTGTTTCGCGCACTGATTGACCATAACTCGACCACCCTTTGGAATATTTTTATGAAACTTAACACATTCAATTAGACCACGAACCGAAGGTGTGTCGTGCACAAGAATGACAACTCTTGCATAGCTAATTTTTGAGTTATCTCCCTTTTTTGTTTTCGCTCACTGATTTCCTGTCCGGAGCATAACTCGACCACCCTTTGGAATATTTTCATGAAACTTCACACATGCATAGACCACGACCCGGAGGTGTGTCGTGCACAAGAATGACAACTCTTGCGTAGCTAATTTTTCAGTTATCTCCCTTTTTTGTTTTGCGCACTCTACAAACTGGACAATAATGCATGAAGACCTGTTTTCTCGTCTGCTCTGTATACCTTTTCTCGTGTGCTCTGTACACCTTACCTGTAGAGAGAACAATAGAAACTGGGAGAACCATGTGCTAAGCATGGGCTAGCATGTGCAGATGTCCAGTGCTTGACCACTGCTGACCAGGTAATTTATACAGGTAAATCACTACATTGGGTACTGTGTTGAAAATATTGTGGCATTATGTGGACCTCTGCAGATATATGTAGATAAATATAGGACTATTAAAAAAAATCTGGTCTCCAATAGCAAGCATTATTATTTTTAAACTTTTTTTTGTCATTTTTTTTTTTTTTTTTTTTCATTATTTTTTTTCATTTTATTTTTCAAATTATTTTTCAATTTGACTGGAAAAAAAATCTGGGCTCCAGTAGCAAGCATTATTATTTTTAAACTTTTTTTTTCCATTTTTTTTTTTCATTTTTTTTTTTCATTTTTTTTTCAAATTATTTTTCAATTTTTGTCCAGTAGCATAAGGTCGTAAGTGCTATATACAGACTATTCACCTGTGCATGTGCTAGCATGTGCAACTGACCACTGACCACTTACAGGTAATTTATACAGGTAAATGATTATATTACATTTCCGTAAACTGTGTTGAAAATATTGTGGCATTATGTGGACCTGTGCAGATATATGTAGATAAATATAGGACTATTAAAAAAAAATCTGGGCTCCAGTAGCAAGCATTATTATTTTTAATTTTTAAACTTTTTTTCCATTTTTTTTTCATTTTTTTTTTCAAATTCTTTTTCAATTTTTGTCTAGTAGCATAAGGTCGTAAGTGCTATATACAGACTATTATCATATAATAAAACAATTATTGACTAGTGAGCCATAGAATATAATCTGATATTCTATGGTTCACTAGTCAATAATTGTATAATATGTTCGGGCCAGTGAAAATTGCTTTCGGGCCCAGGCTCGAGGTCAAGGCGGGACAAGGCGAGGCATCTGATTCCGCGGAATTCTTGTTTACTTATCTCCCTTTGTTGTTTCGTGCTCTGATTTTGTATCCAGAGCATAACTCGAACACGCATATACGCATTGCTCTTTAATGGTCCTCTACCGCCCTGTGCCAAATCCACGTTCGTTCTGCCCCCGTCAAGCCCAGGGTCAAGGTCACATACTTAGTGCTTCAAGAACATTAACGCTTGGGTAAATATCTTATACTTTCTGTTTTCTTTCATGGATCATGGATCATCTTCATATTTCATATACGCATTGCTCTAATGGTCCTCTACCGCCCTGTTCCAAATCCACGTTCGTCCTGCCCCACCAATCCCAGGGTCAAGGTCACATACTTGGTTCTTCAAAAACTTTAACGCTCAGGTAAATATCTTATAATTTTTATTTCCATTCACGGATCAACTTCATATTTCATATACGCGTTGCTCTAATGGTCGTCTACCGCCCTGTGCCAAATCCACGTTCGTCCTGCCCCCGCCAAGCCCAGGGTCAAGGTCACATACTTAGTGCTTCAAAAACTTTAACGCTCAAGTAAATATCTTATAATTTTTATTTCCATTCACGGATCAACTTCATATTTCATATACGCGTTGCTCTAATGGTCGTCTACCGCCCTGTGCCAAATCCACGTTCGTCCTGCCCCCGCCAAGCCCAGGGTCAAGGTCACATACTTAGTGCTTCAAAAACTTTATCGCTCGGGTAAATATCTTATAATTTCTGTTTTCTTTCATGGATCATCTTCATATTTCATATACGCATTGCTCTAATGGTCCTCTACCGCCCTGTGCCAAATCCACGTTGTCCTGCCCCCGCCAATCCCAGGGTCAAGGTCACATACTTGGTGCTTCAAAAACTTTAATGCTCAGGTAAATATCTCTTATAATTTTTCTTTCCATTCACGGATCAGCTTCATATTTCATATATGCGTTGCTCTAATGGTCCTCTACCGCCCTGTGCCAAATCCACGTTCGTCCCGCCCCCGCCAAGCCCAGGGTCAAGGTCACATACTTGGTGCTTCAAAAACTTTAACGCTCAGGTAAAAGAAAATTTTGACTTGCAATTTGGCCTCATTTATTATCAAAGCGATATGTGGGACATCCGTGTTCTATGAACACATTTTCTAGTTTATTAAACTTCACACATGCATAGAAGACGACCCAAAGGTGTGTCGCACGTAAGAATGACAACTCTTGCGTCGTTAATTTCTTAGTTATCTCCCTTTGTTGTTTCGTGCACTGATTTCGTGTCTGGAGCATAACTCGAACACCCTTTGGAATATTTTCATGAAACTTCACACATGCATAGACCACGACCCTAAAGGTGTGTCCCGCAAGAATGACAACTCTTGCATCACTAATTCTTTAGTTATCTCCCTTTGTTTTTCCATCACTGATTTTGTCTCCGGAGCATAACTCGAACACCCTTTTTTCAAACTACTTATGTATCTGGGGAGGGGGATACACATGCGCTTGTCAACAAGCGTCCATTTCTAGTTGATTTTGAACATTAGCAGTGTTTTTTTTTAACTTCTAACCTTTTTTTTGTGACCGTGATTGGAGTATGATTATGCCCTTCGCCACCAGTGTAGCTCTTGCCAAGCCTGTGATCAGGGTCTGCACTGTTCGCCATTCATTCGTTGAAAAATCTGCCATGCGGTTCACACGTTACATATCTTTGTCTGGCTACAGTAGTGTAGCATCAAAAAGATCCCTTATGACGTTTTTCGATCAGCGTAGTCCCAGATCAGACTGCACATCTGTACAATCTGATCTGGGCCTACTCTGTTCGCCATTAGAAAAGTGGTTATATTATAATGCTATCAAGTGCATGTGCAAGATGGCCAGCAGATGCCATACAGTATATTGATAAATTTCTCATATATCATAAACTTGACGACAGATTAGGCAGAAACATTCATAGACTGGCCAAACTATAGTTTGATATTCAACTTCTTCAATTATTTCAACAGTACCACTGTAACCACATGCATACTGGGGGCCGTTTCACTGAACTTCGTACAACTAAAATGTTCGTAAGTGCAAAATTATGATTTCGCATTAACAATGTTTTCATGTAAACAGTTATTGGATTTACATTTATTGAGCATAGGCTGCATATGCAGCATATGCTCAATAAATGTAAATCCATTTTTTGAAATTTACAGACGATCCTAAATTGCACTTACGAACATTTTAGTCGTACAAAGTTTAGTGAAACGGTCCCCTGGTCCGTATCTTCTAGGTAACATTCTGCTAGAGTTGGTGACAAAAACAGTTGAGATAGATCAGTGAATGTTATATGAATACAGTCGCAACTTGTCCTTGTCATAAACATACATTTATCGGCTAATTATCATATCTGCATGTCCGCTTTCGATGTCCTAAACAGCAAATTGAGGAAATAACATGCTAAATGTAACTTGGCTGTATTGCAATTTATCTGGAAATACTCGCTAGTAGTGATATAATTCCTTTCACCGATTCAGTTACCACTGACTACCGCTTTACTGCAGTTAAGACACAAAGATGCACCGGCTTCAAACTCTTCAAAAGCTTTATTACAAGATATTTTCAACATTTTGCACTTCTATATAAGCAAACACTGTAATAGCTGAACACAAGATGTATGTGCACAGTAAGCAATATAACTGAATTTAACAATGCGCGAATTGAATGTTAGCACTGACATAGTCGATGACGTAGTGTCGGTCATGTGACTATAAGCACAAACACATCTGAGGGACATGAATGCTATATTCAGTTGTCGTAAATATAGTATTAGTATCAGTAGTATGAATTAGTACTGGCTATGGGCCAGTATATGATATTGATTCCTAAAAAAATGTGATTGTATTATTGCACTATGACTGTCACATCAGATCATCCTAACCATGTGTACTGAGGTATAAAGCAGAAATCTTCATACACTCGTCCTATATGATATTCATGTTCCATGAGTTTGATTACAACTTACATGTATGTGATAATATATGCGACATGTTTTGACGATGTGAATGCTGTTATTTGTAAAACCATAGTTGACTTGGGTCATTCTGTGAAATTCTATCAACGTCTGCATTGCAAGACCATTTTCATGACACATTTTATGCGCGATACTGATTCAGAATTATTTTCACCCCTAAGTATCTGGAAAGGATTTTGATATGTTATTTTTGCAACCGATCCAATCGTCGCAAAATGATTTTCAGACTCGTCCGTTTACGAAAAGGGTTTGTTTTTGTTCTCAAAAATTTGAAGAAAATTGCCTGCAAAAAGTGATGATCCTGATGAGACGGCCCGTCATGAGCCGGCTCATCTGGATCTACACTGTTTGCCAATACCACTATACAGGCATGCAATGTTGAAAGGGTTATTTTTCTTCATTTCTCCTCATAACTATAATTATGCTGCGATCATTCATTTGAACAGTCTTGGCAAAAACATGTTTCATTGAATGAATAGTGAACAGTGCAGACCCTGATCAGAATTGATTTGGGTCTATACTGGTCACAAATGCCATATATGCCCATTTCTCCAGTCATAGCCTCATTCAACTATGGTAAAGCATCCACGTTTGTCAAAATGGGTCTCAGATACATAATTATATTATTTGACAAATGCCGATGGGAAATGTACAATAAAATTATGATTTCTATTCTGTAGTCAGAGTTATAACTCTTATACGAGATAAGCCAAGTGAATTTGTACACCAGATGTGTGATTTTTCATGACAAATATTTACAAAATAATTTTCTATAAATGACGTTGAACGTTGACAAAATGTTCCGAGCAAACAGTTTGTCACCTTTTGACGTCATTTAAAAATACCAGTTTCTGTAAATATTTTTCATGAAAAATATTTACAGAAACTGTGGTATTTTTAAATGACGTCAAAAGGTGACAAAATGTTCAGAGCACCTGCTACATTAGGTTCAAAATCATGTGGTTTGTCTCGTATGAAGAACCTGTTTAGGAATGCCGACTGACAAACCACTGCCTCTTGACCAAGCTAAATGGAACGACAGATAAGATCAAAGTCAATCCCCGAGTTTTGTGGTGGTTGGTTGGAAGCATTTGATGGGTAATTAATGAGGATTCATCCTTACCGGAATCCCGACCTGGATTGGCTCTCAGGTACGTCTTTTGGCAATCTTGTATGTGTATTGTTAAGGTTAAATACCGGGTCGAAGCTGTTGGCCTGGCCTTGAATGACCTTAGCTGTTGATAGGCTGTTAAACACTAATAAAACAAATCAATCACTCTTTGAGTTCATCGAAGCCGTATGGAAGACGGGTGGGTACCTTGGCGACGAATCCATCTTTACTTGGAATCAAATGATGCATTCATCCATTGGTCAAATGATCTGGTATGGTAAGGACACCTGACACCAGATCAGAATGTTGTGATTTAACTGCTGAATGCTTCCCCCATACAGGTGTGTATTCCTGTATATGCTACCGCGACTGGAGAAATGAGAGTTCTGGTCTTTGTGACCATTCTCACTGTCTGATCATGGTCTGCACTCTTGTCATTCAGGTAGGGAATCCTCTGTTATACCGTACTTCTTTACAAACAGTATAGATCGTGCTGTAGGACATGACCAGCTCTAGATAGATTTTTCAAATTTTAACTCCAAATGCATTGGGTGGCTTGTTTGTTGTTCAGAGGACTGTCAACGGCTTCCGTCATCTAGCCCACCTCCGAGATTGTGAAGAAAATAACAGGCACATAAGTGCCTACCTCTCATTATCATATGGACCAGTCTTATAAATAACTTACCAAAATTGCACTTTACTTCCTTCAAACTAAGCAGTGACGTAAAACCGACAAACTCACGGTCAATTCTAACTCTGATGATTCCACGAAAGTAGTTCTAAGGGAAGTTACTCGTGAATGTTGGTACAGTGAAACCTTGCTAAACCGGACACCCAGGGAGGTCCCAAGGGTGTCCTGTTTAGTGAGGTTTCACTGTAAATCAAGAATTTGATTATTCCGAGCCATAGTTGTGTGCTATGCGATCACAAACAGACAGTGTCACCGGAGATAAATGACCAAGAAACCCATCAAAATTATGATCACATAATTTTATGTTTCTTCTTGTCCGGTTTAGAGAGGTTCCACTGTAACCTATTTTATTTATAAGACTCCTCTGTAGTCTTATCATGCCTGGATCCTCTTTTAATAAACATTTTCAACATTTCAGACAATTTCATAGCCCCAGGAGCATTTTTAAGAATAAATATGTGACCAAACATTTTCTAGGATCATATATTTTGCAACACTGATAATGGCAAATAACAAAAGAAAGGAGATGTTCATGTGCAGCAAAATATACATTTATTAACTGTAAAATGGAAACGCAATCAAAACACACATACACAAACTCGTTAATGAATGAAACAAACAGAAACAATGGATGTCTCGTTAATGAATGAAACAAACAGAAACAATGGATGTCTCGAGGACAACAAATGCCAACACACGTGTTCATGTGTAAACAACTTAAAACATGCACTCAAATTTTTTGAATAATTCATTTTATCCATTTGAATCGGATGAGAGTGAACAGACACGACCATCAAACTGCATCATTTCAAGTTCAAGTTTAGTATATTCTCAGTAAATTTTATAATCATAGTTTAAACATAAGCACTCTATGCAACATGATATTCTAGTATCAGGTCTCATTGGATGCATATGTTTATGATCATTACACATATTTGTATACAAATTAAAAAAAAAAATCTATTTCTCATCAAAAGAAAATGTTGTGATCACTCATTTGAACCGCGTCTCGATGAGATGGTTCAAATAGTGGTCACAACATAATCACCTGAAATAAAGAAATTATTTAAATTTTCCTGAAGAACAATGGTGTATGTTCAGAATGTAATTGGTTAACACCCTTTCAACCCTAAATAACTGGAATGGACTTTAATATGTTAAATTTGCAACCAATCAAATTGTCACATTTATACGACGGCGGTGTTTTTTCTCTCTAAAACATTTGAAAATTACTTGAAAAAGTGCAGATCCTGATGCACGGCTCATCATGAGCCGGCTCATCTGGATCTACACTGTTTACAAACACTGCTAAAAAGGTCTGTAGTGTTGAAAGGGTTAAGGAGTGGTCAATTAATCAAGTTTGCTTTTCCACCAAATCTTCTTTCTGTATGATTACCAGTGTGCAACGGCAGCACATAAGAATCGTCTCTATAGTATTTAGTTATTGCAGGGCATTGCTCACTTGATTTGCATTGCCCAGCATATTTCACTCCGTGTTCAAAATGAAATAATAGTTCAATATATACATGTATATATGTTAGTAAAACGAGTTGCCTTGGTCAATATTTCATAATTTTTTTGTGGCAATTATTTTCATAATGACTAACAATTAACCCATTATATTAGGAAAACACTTTTTGGCAAGTGGATTTTAAAAAAAAATATTTTCTAAATTATTCTTATTTCTCCACGAAAGTATATGATGTGATCACCGTTTAAACCGTCTCGACGGTTTAAACGGTGGTCGTAACATATACTTCTGATAAGAAATGAAGAATATATTTCTACATTTTTACGTAGAATGGCGTATCCCCAGAATGTAATGGGTTATCTCGTGAACTTCTATAAAGTATTCTTGTAAAATGAATTAACGCTGTTATAGTTAACAAACCCATTGATTACATTGATGAAGAATAATAATGGATACCAGACACAATTTGGATAAATACCATTATAACAGATATGCAACAGGCATAAACAAGTTATAAGTTAATGGCGGTGAACTATGGCAAGATTCTGGCATGGCTATGTGTGTTCGAGTGACTTCTGTCTGTTCCACGTTTTGCTGCCGAAGAAGTTTTGGCTATTAAACATATTAAATCTAAAAAGTACTTTTTCATCAATAACAAGTCACCCTCCCCAAATTTTTTTGTTTGATGAAATTCCATCAAATATTGATTTTATTGCGAAAAAAAGATTTTCCTATGGGAATTTAACATGGGGCAAAAAGGAGGAGGCTGACCAGGAGGGTCGAAAAACGAAAACAATTGGAAATTGACTCCGAAACCTGGCGAATTAGCTTGGAAATTACGTAAAAAAAAAACAGATTTTCAAAATCGGTTCACAAATAAAAAAATATTTAAAAAAATATATTTTTAGCCTCCATGTTAAATTCCCAGAGAAAAATCGTTTTTTTTCGCAATAAAATCAATATTTGAAGGAACAGACAGTAGTGTGAACACTGGTGCATGCAGCTACCCGAAAGTATTATGTTGTTACTACTCATATGAACCGTCTCAACGAGACGCTTCATACGAGTTGTAACAGTATATACTTCTAATGATAGACTAGTGAGAGTAACAGTCACATAAATTGCAGACAACATAGACGGGATTTTGTATATGAGGGGATGACCGAGTTTGAGTGAGGACGAGGTTCAACTGCCTGTGGTAACACAATAACAAGGCAAATCCGGTATAAACCCTTTCCCTGATAGAGACGACTTTTCACGCCTCTGCAGAAGATGTCTTTAGAAAACATTGTGAGAGAAATTGCTTGTAACAAGCAATTTCTCCTTTTCCCACAATGTTTTCTACTCTATTAGATAATTAACCATCATCTGACCCAGCATTTGATTCTTTTATTCAGATGTTTTTGATTTGGAAGTCGAAATATCGCAAAACAGGGAAAGGGTTAAGGCACTTATGTTGTGTGTAACATACATGTAATGTGATGTTGCATAAACACATACTGTAATGATTCTAATAGACGCCTATGCTCTAATAAATGCCCACCCCCGAGTTTTGACGTTAAAAATTATAATTTTTTTTTGCTGATTTTCTACAAATAATTGCCTCTAATAAACGCCCAGTGCATACTTGGAACAAAATCCGATGTAAATGTCCAACTAGATTTACTTAATTTCCAGTTTTTCGAAGGCAAATTTGAAAATCAAAAACAAAACAACAACATTTTACTTTTACTTTCAAACGCGGAAACAAAATACAACTATTTCCGGTGTCGGAGTAATTTCCTCATTGGCAGTAGCTATTTGCACGGATGCTGGTCGATTTGAATTTACAGTTACGAAGCCTTAGGGCGAAAATAATCGCACTGATACAGGCTGAAACGTCCAGTCTGAAACGTCCATAGGCATAAATCTGATCACTATTAATGCTTAACGCTGTCTTGATATATACATTACCAATATTTTAACTGTTTTACCGACTGTACCATAATGACCAAAAGTGGGCCGAAACTTATTGTTCTAAAATGTCCATAAACTGACAGACAGTCCAATCAAGTCTGGCAGACATTCAGAGTAACGTCCATGTGTTATGTTTTTTTTTGGTTTTGTTCAGAACTGAAAATTGTATATTTTATCATTTTCCCTTCACTGAATAACACTTGCCTCTATTAAACGCTCACCCAGGACTTTGGAGCCAGTGGTGATTGTAATAGATGCCCGGTATTCTGATTTATTCTATTGATCAGTCTATAGCTATAACAATCCACAGTATAACTATAGTATAACAATCCACAGAGTGATTGTCAAACAGTGTAGATCCTGCCAAGACTGCTCTTTGGCCATAAACAATATTTGTAACAGATTATCAGCCCCAACATACACACACACACAAAATAAATTAGGAAATCATTTTTTACTTGGCTATTCAAACTACAAATTATTATGTTTGTATGTTTGTAAAACATGGATACGCCCTAAAAAAATTGGGCACGGTCAAGGTGACCTTGTAAAGTTCTAGGTCATTATAGTGTCAGATATGCATCAAGTGTCCAAATATAAAAGTAATTCTTCAAGATATATTACTTAGTATTACGGCATAATGGAGAAACAATCACAAACATTTGGCGTAGAATTTGCGAAGTGTTACAGTGACCTAGTGGAGGTCAAAAACGTCAAGTTCATGGTATGAGTATGACTTTTGGCTACATACTCAGACAGTTTTACAAGTATAGATACGAGACTAAATCATTTTAGTCTGGTTGGAATATGTTCCCTGGCACAACATAACACATCAATGATTGAATGGCTGATCATGTTCACTGTAAATGGTGCAGGGGAACTTTTATCAAACAAAAGCCCATATTGCAAGATTTGTACATTAAATGGTTACTCGCCATATGCTGATGATACACCATTCTGCTTACATCGTCTAAGAGTACATGTATATGTTATGACCACCATTTGAACCAACTCATTGTTCACATACGGTAAGACGGTTCCAATGAGTGGTCACAAAATATACTTTCATAACGAAATACGGAAACCAGAAATATACAACACATACTTCTGTGCAGAAATATGTAAAATATTTAACATTTTCTATCAGCAAGATGGTGTATCCTGAATGAGAAACAAGTCCGACTGGAGAAATGGGATATATGGGATGTGTGACTAGTGTAGCTCCTGATCAAATAGCACACTCATGTAGCCTGATAATGATCTATATTGCATGTTAGACGCATGGCGGGTGTTTCATTGATGAAATGGTGAACAGTGCAGATCCTGATCAGACTGCGAATGCACAGGCTGATCTGGATCTGCACTGGTCACAAAACTCATAAGCCCCATTTCGCCAGTCACAGTCACAAATGTGTTAAGGAGACATTCTATACCTGGTCAGCCATTGATTCAAAGATAATTGATTTGTAATATAATTGATAGGAGTCCGTTGTCCTGGCTTTTCTATGTGTGATTAGCTACATTATATCATATGTTCTATTTTGTGTTGTCAGTTTCTTGTCAAACGCAGGAAGAGGTGAAACTGGCTGATGGCTGGAATACACGAAGATGGCTGAGTTGGCCAATCCATGTGCCGTATAGGATACAGTAACAAGGCAGTGTTCACATAATTATATGTTATACATATATTCCATCACATTTACGAAGCAATTATCTTTAAATCAAAGGATGATCAGGTATAGAGCGAGTCCTTAACCCTTACAATGCTAAATTAATTTGTGTCGTCTGCTGAATATTTTTTATTTTTCCATGTTTCTCATCAAAAACTTGGTTTGGCAGCATTTTAGAATCATTTCCAATGGAAATGATTTTTGGAAATGATTCTAAAATGCTGTCAAACCATGTTTTTACTGAGAGAAAAGACAAAATATGAATTATCAGCAGACGACTATTTTCGGTTCCCGCATTCTAAGGGTTAATGTCTACTAAATATATGCATATAATACTGACACAGTAACAAAGGGCGACACTGTATCCCTGAGGCATGGTTCAGCTGCATTGCTGGATTGGGGGCTAAATGTCTATAAAATATAACAGCATATCTGGCAGTGAAAGGCTGTGGCATTTTCATGTTACAGTTGGCATTTCCCTCATTCATAATATCAAAGCTGTACATCACTGGTACTACACTCTGCGCTGGCGGAAAATAGTTCACGTCAAATGCACCGGTTTCCTGACGAGATGCCACTCAGCTCTACTGAAACTCTTTTTCGTCTAGTAACTGGCGCAAATTGCTTGGGCCAGTTACTAGACGAAAATGTGTTTATGTAGTATCTTCTGCATGTAGCTGAATGGGAATTTGGCAGGAATATGATGCCTATTTCGACATGAAACATTTTATGCCAGCTCCAGTGTATATGGCCTTCAAAATTAATGGTCTCGTGATACATGTAGGTCAAGCACTCAGTCTCCGTGGAGACTTCAGTAATTTAAGTACTGCAAGTGCATAGAAATGTTCACTAATTAAGAAAAAACAAAACATCATTAACTATTAGGAACATATTATACAATTGAGGGACTTTCAATAAGTTCTGATACAGAGACTATAACGTTTCAATTCTCTTGCATACAAATTTGATATTTTGACCCCCCCCCCCTCCCCCTTTGCTTATTTGCATTCTAAATATGTTACTTTCACATACAAAAGCCACTTAAAACATTGTTTTAAATGGCTTATGTATGTAAAAAATAACATATTGTGATCCTATTTTCCACATTTTGATCCCCACGAATTGCCCCAGGGGCGTTTATTAGAATAAATACGTGTATCTGGCTGTGAGTGGAGAAATGGGGCTTATGGCATTTGTGGTCAGTGGTACCTCGGATCACCTACCAATATCGCGGATGCGCAGGCTTATCTGAATCTACACCTGTTTGCAAATGTCACAAACCACATATATAGACAATGAATTTAAATGAATAAATTCTTGACCACACAGACATAGACTGCCTACACAAGTTAAAAAGAATAGTAGTCTTCAGAAGATGCCACAGTGAAGTGGCAGTTGATATTGCGTATACTACTATACCTCACATTCGTTCGACCTAAAAGTCACCATCTACATCAATAAAATGTTCAACCAACATCTTAAAATCTTTGAAGTAGGTATAAAAAGCCTGTGTGCCTTTTATGGACCATTCTTACTAGCTTATGTACAGATGCAAAATTAATTACATTTAATTTAATAAAGTAAGGGATACAGCCTCTTTATCAGAACGTTTTGACTGGCCCGCATACAGGAAATGCATGTAAGCTGATGTTAACACTATTGTACCAGACTTTCATACACAGACGGCGGGTACTTCAGCTGACTGAACAAACCTGGCTCATCCTGAGACTTGTCATGTAACGACATATTAACCCATCACATCCCGAATATGATTCGCAAACTTTGAAATATTTTTTCTTCTTCTATTTTTCTTATTATTTTTAACGAAAGTATATGTCATGACCACCATTTGAATTGTCTCAGCGAGACAATTCAAATGGTGGTCATGACTCATGACATATACTTCAGATAAGAAATAAAGAATTTGTTTTGTTTGTTTGTTAGAGTTTAACAGCCTATCAACAGCTAAGGTCATTTAAGGCCGGGTCAATGGGTTTAGTACTAAATCCTATATATTACCTGTACAAGTACATATACATGTTGAAGTACATGTACAAATGGGGGGAAAAATCCCAAAATCAGAACTGAATATTTACAATAAAAAGTCTATATATTCAGCCCTGAAATCAGAATATTCCTGATCTGATGCCAGGTCCTCGCCACACCAGAATCACTTGGCCCCCTCCCTAAAGCAGTAGGATCAGTAATAACTACGTTTATAATAAAGAAGTCATTTGAAATGATCTGTCAGTAAAATAGAGTATTTTCCGATGGGAATAGGTTAACGAGACAGAAAAATAATGTGTAAATACAAATAATTAGCAATTATGGAACTAAGTTGAATGTCAGCCAACAGGTTATTTATATTGCTGGACAGCCTGCTGACATCTAACCCTTTGCATGCTGGGAAATCTGTGGGCTATAAATAGTTAAAAAATATCAGACGAAAATTCATTATAGTTTCTTTTATTTCTACCTATAAATACATGTATCATGAATATGTCCTGGAATTTCATCAGAATTGAGTCGGGAGGACGCAATTCTAATGAAATTCCAAGACATACATGTAATGTATTAAATTTTACAGAGAGAAATAAGAAACATGCTCGTAATTATTGAATGTTATTTTCACAGCTAGCAAGCACAGAGTTAAAGTACCTTACAATATAATGTGGCCTGCATAGACCCAGATCATACATCCATCCCCTGACCAAGACACAGTTGGTTTGCTGGTCAGCCAATAAACTGTAATTAACCACGCTGTATGCAGAAAATCCCGTAAAAACCTTTTCATGCGGGTAAAACAATCTAAATTTTCCCACAAAATGTTCTTATTTCTCAACCAAAGTACTGGTTATATGTTCTGACCACTCTAGAGGAGACAATTCAAATGGTAGTCATGACATATAGTTCCAACATGAAATATGTAAAATAGTTATAATTTTCCGTGGTGCGTCTTCAGTAACACAGGGCACGAAAATTCCACTCATCCGCTAGTCCTGACGAGTGGAAATGCCTGCAGGACGAGTGGAAATTTCAATTTTTGTAATGTAGATTTCTAAATTTAAGAAATGTTCGTACCCTTCGTACCCTATAAAATAGGAGGATATGAAATATTGGATCTAAAATGGCTCCGAATATAACCTCAATTATAACCTCCAATTTGTGCACCAGTCATTCAGTTGGAACGCCAGTTGACAAAAGGGACCAAATGGCATTTGCAACTATTGTAGATCCATATATGAACAGAGTTGGATTAACCCTGTCAACACCTCAGGCCTGTATAGTGGTATTGGCAAACAGTGTAGATCCAGATGAGCCGGCTCGCGACGAGCCGTCTCATCAGGATCTGCGCTTTTTACAAGTAATTTTCATATTTTTGACAAACACAAACACCCCCTTTTCATAAATGGACTAGTCTGAAAATCATTTTGTGACGATTGGATTGGTTGCAAAATTAACATATGAAATTCCATTCCAGTCACTTAGGGGTGAACAAGTTAAAATATAACCTACATGCATAATCTCTATAGACGTTACACCTGATCCAGAGCCTGTCTAGTTTGCAGAGGTTACACTGTAATTGTGTGCTGACAATAGTAAGATTGTTTCAGTGACTGAATGGCAGGCAGTTTAGACCCTGATCAGACTGTGGATGTAGCAAGTTCCATTTTGCCAACCAGTAGTCCATTTACAACACATGCTGTGAACATCATTGAGATAACAATTCAAACAAGGATATTTACTATTGTGAGAAGGTGCTCTAAACGTTAAAGGTCATGGGAAAGCATGTGATGTCATGGGAGAATACAGAGAAAGGCAAGCAAACATTTAGTCCAGTGTCACAAAGCATTACAACTAGATACTCACTGCAGTGTTGTGTGCCTAGAGCGAGTCAGGGGGGCATTTTCCCACCTAAAATTGCCCATGTCCCTTAAAATTTCAAAATCTCCCTATTATTTTAATACAAAAAGGGTCCAACTCTTAAATTGTCCCTCTGAAAGTGAGACCTAGGCACAACCCTGATACTGTGTTTGTGTAACACAGGCAATCATATGTCCCTCAGCATATGGCACAATCTGCACAAACAGCAAAACAGCTGTGGACTGCCAATATGTTTATGCTCCAGAATGACTTTTTGAAAAAGTAAATATATGATTGAGATAAGCAGGGATTCCGCTGGCGATCGTCACTTTCGCAATTGGCGATAAAAAATTACAATTTTCGGAAAAAAGAGAAAAAAAACAGATTTTTTTTTTTGTTTTTTTAAAAATGGAAAAAAAAATTCGCCAATTTTTTTATTTTACTCAGCGGAATCCCTGATAAGGCACAAACCAAATTTGAATACAGAGAAAGGCAAGCAAATATGTCAGTCCAGTTTCACACAGTTTCACGTACAGAAGAACCTCTTTAAACCAGTCACCCATACAATACTTAATTGTATGTGTTTATTGACATCTCTCACCGTTGATAACGTCTGTTCATGATCGCAAACCACATATACCTGTTTCAGGTGCGAATATGCCTGATTTACAGTGGAGCCTCTCTAAACCGGACACCCTGGGAGGTAACCGGACACCCTGGGTTTAGAGAGGTTCCACTGTATACACAAGCAATCATACATGTATGTTCCTCAGCATTATGGCACAACTGCACAAACAGCAAAACGGCTATGGACTGCCAATATGTTATAAATGCTCCAAAATTACTTTGAAAAAGTAAATATATGATTGAGATAAGGCACAAACCAAATTTGGTTGAAATCTTTTGATGTGTATGTATGATTAACCACTTAGTTAAATGGTGACAGAACCATTCGTCTGTTTGTAGCTTGAATTGGCCTTGAATAACGGCGGATCAGGCCGCTATATGGCACACCTGGGTAGAACCAGCTAGTAGAGCGGGAAATACGAGGATTGAACCCGGGCCGCCGGAGTGACAGTCGGAGGTCGTAACCTCTCGACTACAATTCCACTCGGTGACAGAACCGAATAACCAAGCAATATCAGAGCTCCAGATAAGGTGCGTATTGTCGTATCTTACATAATTATTTTAGCTGAATACGCATTGATTATCAAAAGTGGGAGTAAAAAATACTCACAGCAATATGAAAATATGCATTGATTTTCAAATTTAGTAGTGAAAATACTGTCATAAAGTTGAAAATTCACTTAGTTGAGCTGCAAAAAGCAAACAGTGTTCGCTTTTTTCAGCTCAAATAAGTGAATGTTTAATTTTTTTATATATTTTTTATCCTTTATTCCCTATTTAGTAATGAAGAAAATCGGTAATTCATTTGTAAAAGTAAAATACGCAATGATTTTGAAATCAACGGGTATACATGTATTACGCTGTAGACACAAAGCTTATCTGGAGCTCTGAATATGCCCCATTGTTATCATGGAAGTGGACTTCAACCTTTCCCTGTTTTGCGATATTTCGACTCATCCAAATCCAAAACATCTGAATAAAAGAATGAAATGCTGGGTCAAATGATGGTTAAATTATCTGATAGAGTAGAAAACATTGTGGGAAAAGGAGAAATTGCTTGTACAAGCAATTTCTCCTTTTCCCACAATGTTTTCAAAAGACATCTTCTGCAGAGGCGTGAAAAGTCGTCTCCATCAGGGAAAGGGTTAAACCTTGCAATCCTACAGATCATAAAATCAACATTTACAAACACTATATCTCCAGATGTATTGGCTCATAACAAGCCATCTCATCAGGATCTGGGGGGCCATTTCACTAAACTTCATACAACTAAATTGTTCGTAAGTGCAAACTTATAAATTTGAAATTAACAATCTGTTCTTGTAAACAATTACTGGATTTACATTTATTGAGCATAGGCTGCATATGCAAATACATAAATTGAAATTTACAGACTATTCTAAATCTGCACATACAAACATTTTAGTCGTACAAAGTTTAGTGAAACGTGGCTGGCCCCTTGAAGTGTTTACCACTACTTTTAAGATTTTTGAAACACTACCACTTTTTCATGTCAGAATGGAAAAGTCCAGAATTGATGTTGAATCCATGTTGTATATTTAGGAGCGAAAGGGTGAACCTTTTCTACCCTACAGACCACGGTGCCTATATTTGCAAACACTGTAGATTCCGATGAGGCGGCTCAGTCATAACGAGCCGTATCATCCTGATCTGCAGTATTTGTCATAATTTTTTTGAAAAAATACTCGTTTGAATTAATGGAATGGTTAAAAAAATTAACATGGATCAGTCAATTCTAGTTATTTGGGGGTGAAATGGTTCATAAGAATAGCACACTACCACTGATGCCATCACAGCATAATAGAATTGGCCGGATAGTAGCAGTTCATTGTAATACGAGACCCGCCATGCCATTTTGTACCCAAGAACATGTGCGATATGGATATCGCACATGTTCTTGGGTACAAAATGGCATGGCGGGTCTCATTGTAATACGAGACCCGCCATGCCATTTTGTACCCAAGAACATGTGCGATATGGATATCGCACATGTTCGTGCGATATGGATATCGCACATGTTCTTGGGTACAAAATGGCATGGCGGGTCTCGTATTACAATGAACTGCCAATTCTATTATGCTGTGATGGCATCAGTGGTAGTGTGTGCTATTATTATGAACCATTTCACCCCCAAATAACTGGAATTGACTGATCCATGCAAACTATTTACAAAATTTACTGTATTTTTCGTAAATGATGTCGAAACTTGACAAAAGTTTCATAGCAAAAGAATTCCGCATTTGTTATGAACATTTTGTCATCTTTCGATGTCATTTACAGAAAATATCACAGTTTCTGTGAATATATTAAAAAAAAAAAACATACATGTTCTTGGGTACGAACATGGCATGTCTCATATATATGGCTGTGACTGGAGAAATGGGGCTTATGGATTTTGTGACCTGTGTAGCTCCTGATCGAATAGCACATTCATGTAGCCTGATAATATATAATATTGCTTGTTTGCAGCATGGCGGGTGTTTCATTAACCAAATAGCGAACAGTGCAGATCCTTATCAGACTGTGATCTACACGGGTCGCAAAATGCATAAGCCGTATTTCATCAGTCACAGCCACATAATATATGTTAACACATTAACAAACGAATGAAGAAATGACTGGAAGTACAAACAAACGGTTGAACAAATGCTTGGAATTGTAACTTGCTAGACAAATACATGAAGAAATGAATGATTAATGGCATGATGTACATGATGTATGGATATTTACAAATGATTGGAAGACGGAATAATTTTAGAAAAATGAATAAAGAAATGGTTTGAAGTGTGAATAAACTGACAACCAAATATTTAACCCTTGCACTGCTGAATTAAATTTAGTCATCTGTTGGTTGTGTTTTATTTTCCATTTTGGTTATCAAAGACATGGTTTGACAGCATTTTAGAATCATTTCCAATGGAAATGATTCTAAAGTGCTGCCAAACCATGTTTCTGTTGAGAATAGTGACAAAATATTAAACAACAGCAGACGAACATTTTTGTTTCTCGCGTTCTAAGGGTTAATGATAAATGAACAATTGGTTGGGACATGAATGGAACAATAAATGGTTGGACAACTTGGTGAACAGATGACTGGGTTATTAATACTGATAGATTTCTGACATGCCCGACGACACCCCATTCACTCTTCAGGCACATACTTCTCGTCGATTCTCAGTCCGGGCTCAACTATGTTCTCAGCCTGGCCAATGGGAGAATTCTTATTCTTGGAGATATTCTTATGCATGTTTACTTCATCTTTGAATGCCAGTAAGCCAAGTTGTGCGTGTGATGCCTCAGTAAGGGCTTTGGAACGTATACAACTGCGGTACTGGTCGGAATTCAACTTCGGGTCACACTGTTTCTCATGCCAAAGGTGGAATATACCAGGATCAGTTGCCCTAACCACCATGTATTGGCTCTTCACATACTTCTGATAGAGAAAGACGTCCTCACCACCCCAACCCGATATATATTCATCGAACCCATTGACTGCCTTGAAGTCGCTGCGATACTGACACGTCATGCCGTAGCCGAAGTCGCGCCAGAAGCCCGTGTTTCGCGAGATCACCAGCTGCTCCCTCTCGGCGGGTACGGGCAAGTCCTGCAGGCTGTAGACGACACTTGGGTTGTACAGGCTGAACACGATCGGGTAGTACACCCGCTTCCCCTGTTCTGTATTCACCCGACAACGCTCGAGGAAGTCCGCGGTGAAGACGACATCCACGTCACACAGGAAGAGGAGGACGTCGACGCTCTTCCAGCTGAGGACCCCAACCTGTAGCCCACGCCCCCGGGAGAACGTTTCCTTGAGGGCGATCAGCTTCAGGTGCTTGTACTTGTAGTCGCGCGCCGTCCCCGTCATCACCTCCTTCACCTCACCCAGCCCCGCCGTGCCAAAATACACGACTGTGAGGAACACCCTCCGGTCCTGACTGATGATGATTTTAATAAAGCGATTCATGAACTGGCGAAATGCGTCCACTCGGCCCGACAACGGCATTATGAGATTTATCCATGTTTGAGAGGTATTTTTAAATTCAGCACCAATATTATGCAGCTGACCAAATGGTCTCATCAACATGACTTTGGTGTAGGAATGTTTCTGAGGTTTGTCCAGGTTGCGGAAGAAGAGTTCGTAATGTGTGCCCGTTGTTGGTTCTGTCCGGTACATGCCTTCTATGAAATCTTCTCCCGAATACTTCTTGTCACTAGAAGCACGATCTTTATTCAACTCATCCACAGCATATAGCACAACATCCACAATATCTTTACGTTTATATCCTATCGGTTTCTCCACCACTCGCTTTCCTAATCCCGGCTCAACAAGAAATATCTTAGTGAGAGTGAATTTTGTAAATGGAATAATGTCATACTCTGTATTCAAAGATACACCATGCAATATTTCAGCATTTTTGATCTGCTCATCAACAAGTGAAACGTTTTCATGTGTGGGATGTGTATTTTGTTCGCGCAGTTCGGCCAGTTCGGCCGGCTGATTCCTGTACTCCTGCAGGGAACGTATCACCAGGCTCTGATCAGACAGTTGGTTAGACAGGTTTTGTGCTTTCTTATCTGATAAATGCAACACAGATTCCAGACTTTGTATTTTCTCCTGCAGTCCTTGCACCTCGAGCTTAAACTTCCTGTGTATACCGTCATCGATGTCGCTCGGCTGCTTACTGGAAAACTCGAGCCTGCCGTCGGGCTGGAAGTGGTTGTCGATGTAGAGCCCGAACTTAGCGATGTACATCATCGTCATCATGCACAGGCTGAACAGCAGCAGCAGTACCCGTGGCATCGGCCGCATCCTCACAGCATGGGTATGGCCACTTGTGTGGTGGACGTGGGCAATGGCTCCCGGCTCGTGAATCTCGGAGGTGAGGGCAGCAACTCTAGTTGACCTGTGTCATCTACTCGGCTCCATTATCTCTATTGTTAAGGTACCACTGATGCAGCCAGTTGCTGATATCCCAGTATGGTCTTCGGACGCAGACTTAATGTTCACCATTTTTACATTTTCGAACGTGTTGTGTCTACTCTACGTCATCCCACTGCCAACAAGTGATTGCCACGGAGAGAACAGTAGACCGTGGTCCTACCAGATGCCAGCGTCCATGTGTGGCTGTACCAGGGGTCTGTCACCAGCTGACACCATCAGCGCCGTGTCTCCAGCAGCATCCACCTCATCAAGGTCACGACCTTACCACCAGTCAACCTGCAAACATAAACATGAATAGAATTACATATTTTAGCTCTTTCCACACTGCAGACCTCTTTAGCAGTGTTTGCAAACATTGTAGATCCAGATGAGCCGGATCGTAACGAGCCGTCTCATCAGGATCTGCAAAGTAATTTTCACATTTTTTTAGGAAAAAAAAAACCCACCCAATTATAATAACTGGAATAGTCTGAAAATCATTTTGTGACAATTGGATTGGTCCCTGAATTAACATATCATAGTCCATTTCAGTATGTTATGGGTAAAAGGGACTGAGGCTCAGGTACGCTCTGAAAGTGATGAAAATGATTACTAAAAAGAATTGAATTTTAGATTTGTATCGTGTTTCGGAACAAAATTGCACCAAAAGTTACCTGACAGAAAATTATTGTCATATTTCTACGGGTATTATTATAGGAATGAATGGCCTTTTTGTGGAATTTATCGGGGTATAAACTTGGAAAAGTCGCGGGAATACTGGACGAAGGCCGGAAGGCCTCGTCCAGTATTCCCGCTACTTTTCCAAGTTTATATCCCCAATAAATTCAACAAAAAGGCCTCGTCCAGTATTCCCGCTACTTTTCCAAGTTTATATCCCCGATAAATTCAACAAAAAGGCCATTCATTCCTTATAATTCCAGCATTTGAAATAAATTCATAAAAAAAAATGTGTTTATTTTCCGTTTTCTTAAGAATTATTTTAACTGCGCCTCACGGTTACGGAAAGTAGTTTGACGTGGGAGTTTACTGGGATATAAATTTTAGACAGAGACTTGCTACGGGCCAATCAAATGTTAGGGAATTGTGTAAATGTTTTTGTGATGGAATTATTTCCTGGTACAATTATAGCAGACATGCATTACCAAATTATATCAGTCTTTGATAATATATATAGGAAAAACACCAACTCTTTTGATTTTTTTTGTCAACTAATATAGTGCGTTTGGTTAACCCTTACTACGCTGAATTAAATGTTGTCGTCTGCTGGAAATGTTTTATTTTCAATATTTCTCAACAAAACCAGTTTTTTGTTAAGAATTAAAGCAAAAATGAAAAACAGCAGACGGCAATTTCCGTCAACAGCGTAGGAAGGGTTAAGGTCATTCACAAAAAAATACTTGAGACATCATTTGAGACACGGTGCCTTTAAAGACGTTCCTTGCATAGAGGAAATAGAATGCCATTGCTACATTTAGATATAATGAGTACTGGAGCCACAGAACATCCCCGCCCCGGAATGGGGGAAGGTCAGCATAGACTGAGATAAACATGCATCTCCCTTTAACCCCTAAGTAACTGGAATGGAATTTGATATGTTAATTTCACAACCAATCCAATGGTCACAAAATGATTTTCAGACAAGACCATTTATGAAAAGGGTGAGTTTTTTGTTCTCAAAAATATAAAAATTACTTGCAAAAATTGCAGTGAGTGAGTGAGTGAATAGGGTTTAACGTCCGCTTTTCTGACATAGAGGTACAAGCCTCAGGGAGTCTACACGCAGACGGGTCAACGGGGTCGAGTCCCATATCCACCTGTCCAAGGGGGGTAAATCCCAACTTCAGAACTCAATATTTACAATCAAAATATATATTCAGTCCTGAAATTAGAACAACCTGATCTGGTGCCAGGCCCTCGCCACACCAGCATCATTTATCCCATCCCCTAAAAGTAATAGGATTAGCGCTAATCTTACTTTTATATATGGGGCATAGCCCGACTCAACTCTCACATACAAGAAAGCCAAAAATGTACATGAGGGCCAAATCCGGTATAGTGGGTTCCGGAAAGTATGAACCCAATCGTTAAGCCAGTTTAGTCGCCTTTTACGACAAGCAATGGCTACTGCAGCACTATCCGCCCCGGTGCCTGCACGGGGCAGTGCAAAAATTGCAGATCATCTGGATCTACACTGTTTGCCAATACCAATGTACAGGCATGTGGTGTTGAAAGGGTTAAGGGTTTGTCAGAAACATATTATATTGTAGCCCCAATTCTCATGGATTCGTGCCTTCTCATTGATTCATGCCCCTAGAAAACAAGTGAATAAGCATATTCTAAGAATAGTGTTAATTGAACATTATTTTAAAAATATATTTTAAGTTGTTTCCCAAGGTTTTCTAAGTTACAGTTACATACAATTGTGATTTACCACCAATTTTGTGATTTTTCTACATACTTCCTTAATTTGAAGAGGGTCTGTTCACAAATTATGCATAAAATGTGATTATATGTTGATTTCTAGGTGAATCTGGACTTCACCATATTTAAATTTGATGCATCTAGGTAGCAACACTTCTTTATTGTATGAGTGATCAAGGAATTGCCACTCAAATGTGCAAAAAGGTGTAGGGCACAAACCTGATGAGAAGTTTCAAGATCAATGAGGCGACTTGGGTGGGTTATTTCTAGGGACTCTAAGACTTGCATAAACAACAATTTTGGCGAATTCCTTACGTGCACTCATAGTCAAGTGTTTGAACTTTATGTTGATGTATACATTTTCAGGAATTAATCAGAATTAATATAACACACAATATGAATTTATGTGCTTAGGGGGCACAAATCAATGAGAACAGTGACTATTTTTCTAACCAATACATTGTGACATTCATTTGAAGCACCTTGACAAAATGATTCAAATAGTGGGTGCAACGTATACATTTCATGAGATCTCAGAAAATACTTGTTTTTCATAAGCCTCCTCAGTACGGAGCCTTGCAGGGGACGTAGAATTCTTTTTTTTTATTAATTCGTTCCCATGAAATAACAATTCCCCACAAAATAACAAATTGTTCCCTCAATTTAACAATTCGTTCCCACAAATTAACAATTTGTTCCCACAAATTAACAATTTGTTCCCTCAATTTAACAATTTGTTCCCACAAATTAACAATTCATTCCCTCAATTCAACAATTTTGTTCCCACAAATTAACAATTTGTTCCCAATTTAACAATTTGTTCCCACAAAATAACAATTCGTTCCCATGGGAACGAATTGTTAATTTGTGAGAACAAATTGTTATATCATGGGAACAAATTGTTAAATTGAGGAACAAATTGTTATTTTGTGGGAACGAATTAATAAAAATAATCCATGCCCCCTGCAGGGCTCCTTACTTCAGCATACAAGCTGGGAACAAGGGCCATCAATGAATACCATGACAACTTCACAAGCCACATGATTTATGGCACATGGATATAGTCTGTTGGCTTTTTTTCCACATATCTTTTTTCAAGTTTGCTTTTCAGAATGGGCAACATTTGCATAAATCTGACATCTACATATATGTATTGCTATATGATTACGATACATTTAATAGGCAATGAAATTGCAATCTGTCTACATAAAAGCTGACCTAGTTATTTTACTGGATAGGAAAAGCTGAAGGTTTTCTCCCAGTTGAAAAATGAATGAAATAGAATCAATTCCCCCTCCCTATTTGTTGCTGTGACTGGAGAAATGGGGCTTATGGACTCTGTAGCTTGCAGATATCTAGATTTGAGCCATTCAATCAGTAAAACGGATCAAGAGATAATCAACATTTGGACGTACATCCAAATTTATTAACACGAAAGTCAAGCTCACCAAGGTGACAGTCAAGGTTACCAGAATGACACTGGATGGATGGCTATCAATGTGAGGAAGCTATATATGAAGTTTAATAATGATATGACTAACGTATCAGGAGATATTAAGCATTTGGATGTATGTCCGAAATTATTGACACTAAGGTGAAGGTCACCAAGGTGAAGGTCACATGAATGACAGTGAGTGGATTATAAGCCATCAATGTGAGAAAGCTTTGAATCGTCCAAAATTTACGTCTTAAATTGCTGATGATACAGACACTGACGACGCAGACAACGCCGGAATTGTGACCGCTATGTCTACCTTTCCACTATCGTGGGTGAGACAAAAATTGCATAGCCCTTAGCTGGAGGCGGGGACATATTTTAACAATGAATATGACGAATCCATAGCAGGCTGCAGGGGTGCGTTTAAAAGGCAACAAATATCATAGGCCCCATTTCTCCAGCCACAGTCACATTTCTGAATTCATGAAACTATGCTGAAGGGCTAGAAAAACTTGCCGGGCTCTAGATGAAACTTGTGATCCATCATGACAAACATGGAGCACGGTTTTATCATTTATTCAGTATTTTGAATATCAATAAATAATTTTTTTGATATTGATAAATACTGTATAAACAGTAAAACCGTGCTATGTTGCATGGTTTTACTGTTTATTCAGTATTTACTGATGTAACAAAAATGGTGCATCTGGAATAATTGACATAATAAAATCAAATTATTGATATCAATAAATTCTTTAAATAAATAGTAAAATCACGCCAAATACAAACAGAGAGGTACAGAGATTTAACCTGTGTGAGTGGATACATATCACATTGTTGGGTACAGGCACAAAGAATGTTTCCCCAATACAAAATAAGCGTCGGCCATGAACCGACTGCAAGGTTGCACAAATTGATCTGGGACTACTCTTGTTGCAAACTCAATAAGCCAGTTTTCTATCATGCTGAGTCACGTCATTTTATCTACTGATCTATCAGTAAGCAATTACCAACCCTGATCCAGCAACCACACCCCATGTTGCAGTACTAATTGTGACTCACTGATAGTGATGCAAATAATTTCCTTCCCACCTATACAGCCCTTGTATAGTCATGGTGAGGCATAATTACAGTTTAGCACAGGTTTCTACCCATTTCATGCCAATACCACTATACATGAGACATGCCATGTGAGATTTGTACCTTCGGACAGCTGTGTAATTTTGTTAAATAAGTTTACAATATTTTTCATAAATAACTCCGCATGTACTCAACTCTGAATATTTTGTCAACTTTTGACGCCATTTACAGAAAATATTTCATAAAATTACGCAGTTGTCCGAAGGTACAAAATCACATTGTATGTTTCATATGGGTTATGAATACCTTGAAATATTCGCTATTTTTCTTCTTATTTGTATTCATAAGTATATGTTATGGTCACTCATTTGAACCTTGTCGGTGAGACGGCTCACAGGAGTGGTAACTACATATACTTCCTTGCATAATTAAGACAATTACTGTTATTCTTTTGTATGAACTAGATGGACTCGGCCCGCGTGTCAAACCCGCCGAGGCTTTGATAGCAACTGTTACAACGAGCGTTGTTTAATGCTATTTATTAATTTACTTTTACTTATTTTAGACTTGGGGAATTAGGCTCAATTTGATTGAAAGATGAAAGACAAAGACACATGCTGATTCTATAATGTAATATTCCCAAGAGCTCCCTGGCAACCCAAACAATGCCTTTTATACTCAGCAACGGTGGACGTTATAGAAAGCACCTCTGACCACTCGGCTCAAATGCAGACTTTTCATGAGAACTGTGTTTGTTCAACACAGTTCAAATTGCTATATTTAATTACCAATTGAATGCAAACCTTAGATATTTTACATGCACATTTCATCCATTCATCTACATTCACACAGCAAATATCAATGACAACATGACATTAGAACTATGTCTAAATTGGCTTTTAATATGAATATCAAAGTCAATTTAGACATCGGAGTGCCTTTTGAATCATATTTGGAACTAACTGTAATATGCAAATGACTGTAAACAACTACATAGTATTATGTTTTGACTCAGTGTAGCTCAAATACTAGTCATCAATGTACAGTCTCAAAAGAGTTATTACATGATCTATGAAATTTCACAATACTTGCATTGCAGACAACAATTCAGAATTGCAACAGCGATCCTGCATTCATTGTGTGTGACCCCAAGCTATTTGACTGGGGCATAACATAGCATAATATTTCATCTCAGCACCATTAATATAGTGAACAGTGTAGGTTCTGACCTCAGACCACTAACCTATTCAACCATTTTGTTCTCAATACATAAACAAATCAACTACCATTCCTTTGCAACCAGTCTAGTCCCAGATTTGATAAATGCATCTGCATGGTTCAGTCAGGGTTTATACTGTTTGCCATTCAGTCCATCAAATTGGTATACTATAACACATACCAAAAAACGTATGCCAATGTGCCAACTATATCGTGCTGTCCGGAAGCAGGCGCGACAAAAATTGTGTAGCCTCAGCATATAATGGGTCAAAATATTATTAAACACCTGAAATCATACAACAAATATAATTAAAATAATCACATAAAACTTTCTTGGTACATATAGTAAATGAAGAGAATTACCCAAATACCCAAAAATCTCACCTTTCACAGCTTTATGAACATTTCTATAGTTCCACCACGATTTACTTCATTAATCACAGCAGAAACAATACATTAGACAATTAATTACACAGGAGGGTGCATTTCTGGGTAATTATCCAAGTTATTGGTAAATTTCAAAGGTTCCCAGACAATAGTATATGGCTGTCACTGGAGAAATGGGGCTTATGGGTTATGCGACCAGTGTAGCCCCAGATCAGCCTGCGCATTCGCGCAGTCTGATCTGGGCCTGCACTGTTCACCATTCTGTCAGTGAAATACCTGTAATGCTTATAATTTATATTTTTGATCCTTAGGCCAGTTTTTTTTTATTAGTTGGTTTACAGATCCGCCGACCCGATTTGTTGACAATGTGGAAAAAAATAAAAATTTTAATTTCCGATTTTTTTTTAGATTTATTTACCTCCGATCCAAAAAAAAATAAAAAATTGCTGTGCCGAGAAAAGTAAGTGGCGGAAACCGGATCTCAGCAGCAGCGACAACAACAACAACCTGCGAATGATGGACGATTCAATATGATTTGATATATCTCCAATATGATTTGATATATCTCCATTTCAGATTGAATGCAAAAATTCAAAACCTTAACGCTCGGGTAAATGGCCTATATTTTCTGTTTTCTTGCTCCGATGTGCTTCATATTTCATGTTGCTATGTAGAATATAAAGAAACTTGCTGAACCCCCTACGTTAACCGACTCCCTACTAACCGACTCCCTACGTTAACCGACAAACTCTTGGTCCGAGACGATGCCGGTTAACACAAGTTTCACTCTATCACAATCACTGGCCTTTTTGTTTTTTACCGACCACAAACCGACCCAACCATGAGCCTTAAAAAAGTGAACCGACCCAACCATGTGCCTTAAAAATGTGATTTTTATGGTGTTCGGACCGTCCGTCTGTCCGTCACACGTTCGGTTAACCACTGCGTAACAGTTTCTCAAACCGGCCATATCTTCTACATAAGTTGCTCAAGTTCTTTAATATTTCAACACATCATTCATTGGTATGTGTGCTATACCTGCCTTGTCATACTTTATATTACCTTGACCTTTTGACCTTCACAGGGCTGCTGAAAGGACTTAGCAATTTCGGTTAACCAGTTTGTCACAGTTTCTCAAACTGGCCATAGCATCTACATAAGTTGCTTAACTGCTTCAATATTTCCATACTTCATTCATTTGCATGTATGCTACACCTGCCTTGCCATACTACATATGACCTTCACCCTTTGACTTAACACTTTTGGTTCACCCGTTTGTCAGTTTCTTCAATATGCCGCCGGTGGCATCCGCGTTCGACACTTTTTTTTTATTTATTTTTTTTATTTCCCCGACCGACCCAACCCTGTGCCAAAAAGAATAAAAAAATTGAAAAAACTTGTTTTTATTTTTATTTTTTTCCGACCGACCGACCCGATCTCGCGGAAAAAAAATCCGTAAACCAACAAATAAAAAAAAACTGGCCTTATCAGGCTTGAAGAGTGCTGTAGAAGATCAGAAGTTTGAATATCCACAAAACCCATACGCCTTATTTCTCCAGTCAATGCCACATAAAGGTAACTCCCGGTCGACATCAGATAATCTCCGGTTTCCATTAACCCTTAGAATGCGGGAACGGCAAATAGTCGTCTGCTGTTAATTCATATTTTGTCTTTTCTCTCAGTAAAAACATGGTTTGGCAGCATTTTAGAATCTAAAGTGCTGCCAAACCAGGTTTTTGATGAGAAAAATGGAAAATAAAAAATATTCAGCAGACGACACAATTTAATTCAGCATTGTAAGGGTTAAAGGCCCTGGCTCTAATGTGTTGAAAATTAAGAAACTGTGCAGTAACAGAAAGGTTTGACCGGCGGCAGATTGGAGAAACTCCAATGGAAAAATTCTTGAACAGACCACACACGGACGGACGGAAACACAGTCCAAACACTATATGCATTTCGGCTCCAGTGAGACCAGGGGAGCATAGCAAATAAATTCATTGTGGATTTGTATCGAATTTCTGTACCCAATTGTACATCTCACAATCACATAAAGAAAATTGGGATTTGGTCAAATAAACTTATAGTTAATAGTTTGTTTGTTGGGGTTTAACGGCCTATCAAAAACTACAGTCATCTAAGGCCATAAATAAATAGTGCATGCTAGTTTTTTCTGCAAGTGATGATGATAACTCATTTTATTAACTTAAATTAATTCAATTAGTTTATAAAACCCGTATTCCAATAGGTAGTATTTATAAGCTAAAACACATCATATTTTGCAAAATATGTTTCCTGGTATAATAGAGGAAATGCATTATCTATTATTATCTCCCCTGTTTATCACACTTTCTGGTAGTAAATAGAATATAGCTGAGACATACGTGCATGCTAGGAAACTTGTGGGCTATAAATAGTTCAAAACTAGCGGACAAAAATCATATTTTCTTTTATTTCTCCTTGTAAATACAGTCGAACTTCGATGGGTCGAACCCTGGTAAACTCGTCAGCCATGCTTGCCTCGAACTAGCCTTTAGGTCCCGGCAGAATTCCTATATAAATACGTTAAAACTACCCGGTATAGGTCGAACTTGTGAAAGTCGAACAACCCTCAATGCCTCGAATCGCTGTCACGCCCGGTCGTGTATAAATCCACTATAAACACCACAAAAACTCGAACATGTCAGACGATTGTCTCCAGACTAGTTGATTGACTTTCACACCTATTGTTAACCGGTTGTCAAACAAATCTCAAGTGGTCATTTGAGCGTATACAATAACGGAAGTCGTGACCAGCATACGTGGTAATTATGCATTGACCAATGTCGGCGAAGTTGTTAGTTAATTAAAGTGGTAATTTATGGGACTGGGTTCCATGTGATAGTAAATTATGATATGCAGTGAATGTGGTTCCGGGTCCGACGTAGTGATGGGGCGACTGGGCATGCATCTATTGATTTATCAGTGTATGACGAGAGATGTAATTTTATACCTACAAGCATGCGCATCATTTTATGGCAAATACATATTCACTCACAAAGATTTATATTTGATTAGATAAATATTTGTCATGAAATTACGCAAATGCCAATAGGTACAAAATCAGAGATGCTTTCACATGATCGTATCGGACGGGGCAATCAAGTCCGCCAATTGTATTTCGTAATCATTTTCTGTTGTTCTCATGTTCTATTGCTGTATAATGGCTATGTAAATAAAAACACACATGAGTTTGCCGCTTTCTTTATTTTATTAAAGCCTGTTTCTGTTAATAAACGACTGTGACAATCAACCGTAAATGCAAATGTAAGCGCATTTATATGAAACAACGTGTCGTAATGACGGCTTGTTTCACTTAGTACACTGACCAACTCGTAGACCTGAAATGGTTACAGTAGAAAATCCCGATGGGTCGAACAACGGATGGGTCGAACTAAAACTTAACCCCGCAGGCTGTTCGACCCATCGAAGTTCGACTGTATCATGAATATGTCTTGGAATTTCATTAGAATTGAGTCCTGAGGATTTAATTCTAATGAAATTTCAAGACATATTTACAGAGAGAAATAAAACATATAGTCCTAATTTGTTTGGCGGATATTTTCGCCGCTAGCATGCAAAGAGTTAAAACAGAATAGCACAAAAAGGCAATTTTCATTTCCCCAGGATTCACTGTTTTTAAGCATCAGGATGGTTTCAATTACCAAATGGCACCAGTTTAGATCAGACAGGGACGTAAGTGCAAGACTGGTATCTGCACACCTGGGGTTACACTGATCGTACATGCAGTTGGATGTTTTCCTGCTGGCACAACATCAGTCAGTATCAGTGCACAATGCAGTGTACAGCAACTTCAATAAATGCCACACCAGAGCACACAAACACCAAGCGCCTACAGATGGTAGTCAGCTGATAAAACAAAGCCAGACAATAATTGTGCCTGACAAACATGCCTACATGTTCTTGAAGAATAAGCACCATAGGCTAAGTGTAGACAGGCATACAGAAAGCCTTTTCACTAAACTTTGTACAACTAAAATGTTCGTACCGATAAGTGCAAAATTTTGATAGTCTGTAAATTTCACATTAACCCTTAGACCGCTACTCACAACAATGGAAATGATTCTGAAGTGCTGTCAAAGCATGTTGTAAATTATTCTAAAGTGCTATCAAAGCATATTTTTTTATGATAAAAATGGAAAATAGAAAACAAACAGCAGACGACAAAAAAATTAAGAAAACGGTCTACGGGTTAACAATGTTTTCTTGTAAACAATTATTGGATTTACATTTATTGGGCATGCAGCCTATGCTCAATAAATGTAAATCCATCAATTGAAATTTCCAGACGATCCTGAATGTGCACTTACAAATATTTTAGTTGTACAAACTTTAGTGAAACAGGCCCCAGATGACAGTTCAAAGGTCCTTCTTTATCTGGCAGCGCCAGTTCTAGAATGATTACATCAAGATAAACCGGCCATATTTACAAACAGGACATTGTAATGGTGTGACTACATGCTAGAAGGTAAGCAACACAAAACTCTCTCACATCCTAGTTCAACTTTATGATGAGGATAAAACATTTTCCCTATGAAATTACCAATTTTCTAATTCTTCACAGAAGAATATGTTGTGACCATCATTTGAACTATGGAACTAACCACATTCAGTTCCAACATCAATTATCTATATTTGCCAACCCTCTGAATTAAATCAGTGTCTAATTCCCAAAATGGCTGAGCAACATGTTCCCTAGCTAAACATACTACATTATGATTTGTGGACACCTGCTATCCTACCTTTGCAAACCTTGCTTTGTCTAATTCCTGATAATTTTAGATTTCAGCTGTCTAATTCCAATGTGCACTGGCCGCTCATTCATAACTCCACTACAACTGTCATTTATTAGTTATAAAAATTCTGATGCCAATAATGAATTAACCCTTGGACCGCTACTCACAACAATTGTCGTCTGCTGTTGCTTTTATATCCTGCCTTATTTCTCAATAAAAACATGGTTTGACAGCACTTCAGAATCATTTCTAATGGAAATGATTCTGAAGTGCTGTCAAAGCATGTTGTAAATTATTCTAAAGTGCTGTCAAAGCATGTTTTTGATGATAAAAATGGAAAATAGAAAATAAACAGCAGACGACAAAAAAAGATAGCGGTCTAAGGGTTAACACATGAAGAATGTCGCCTATATTCAAGGGCTAGGAACTTGACAAATACCTGACTGGAAGGAAGCGTCATTAAATCGGTACAGTTCATTAGCAAAGACAGTAGAGAGAAAAGTCTCTCACCAGGTGTGACAAAGCCTGAAGAGCAAACAGAAATGTAACTGTGACTGGAGAAATGGGGCTTATGGGATTTGTGACCAGTGTAGCTCTTGATCAAATAGCACACTCCTGTAGTCCCGATATATATTGCCTATAAGAAGCATGACGGTGTGCCCTTTATGGAATGGCGAACAGTGCAGATCCTGATCAGACTGTGTGGATGCACAGGCTGATCTGGATCTGCACTGGTCACAAAACCTATAAGCCCCGTTTCTGCAGCCACAGCCACAAATCAATTAGGTAAGACAACTATGGTGTAGACAAACACAATATAAAACTGATACTCAATATACATTTGACAATTTAATTGTGGTACCGTTTTAAGAAACAGACGAGCTGGTCTAGTGATTTGCAATCAATTAAATTACAGGTTATTCTACCGGAAGAGAAACAGACTGCCTGTTGACGGAAGACACAGTAAAGTATATCAGCGGCCAGTGTAGTCCCAATACAAGGCCATGCCATTATTTTTCTCTGTTAAGCGTCCACCCAGATGGCCAAAACCTACATACGTATCAGGTAAAAACAAATGAACGCAAAGGGTTGAGGAAGTTTTTAGCATAAATTTACATTTCCGCCACAAAAAATGAGAAAAAAATACTCTAATTAAACTTATTAAGTGTAAATTCATAAACGGATATAAAACATGCACACGTCTCCAATCAGTTTTCATATTACTTCGCCAGTAAATAGTGTCAAATAGCATACAGAGTTTTTAATATTTTTTTTAACAGAACCACTCTTAAAAACGTAACCGCACGCAGACGAGAAAGAACTTTGTATGGCCTGAGTCAATCAGAACCGACAACAGACTGCCAGGCACTGACATATACATATTGCCACAAACCAACACCATTATCACACTTCTCATGCAGAAGACACCAGTGTTCTGATTGAATATTTTAACCCTTACAATGCTGAATTAAAATTTGTCGTCTGCTGTTTATTTTTTATTTTCCATTTTTCTCATCAAAACCATGTTTTGACAACACTTTAGAATCATTTCCATTGGAAATGATTCTAAAGCATTGTCAAACCATGTTTTTATCGAGACAGAAGACAAGACATAAATAGCAGCAAACGACATTTTGCATTTCCCACATTCTAAGGGTTAGATATTTAGGTTTTTTCTGCACAGAAATATCTGTTGTTACAATTCATTCGAACCGTCTCGGTGAGATGTTTCAAATGAACGGTAACAACAAATACTTTCATTGAGGAATGAAGAGAAAGGAAAACAAGAAATGAAACCTCTGAATGGGTATCCCGCATGAATTGGGTTAAAATCAAGATTATGCTGTGCCAAGCTAGTTGACACTGGTCAGTCTGAAGTTGACAAATAGTCTGTCTGCCACATTTTGAACGGTACAAAAGTAAAATCATAATCATTTCTAAAATACTTACTAATTACAGAAGTACTATCCAGTATCCTATCATATCAGTATTGTATTCAAGGTTGGTGTTTGGCTCCATGTCCATCCATGTCCAGAATACTACCCCTGTTGACCACTAACATGTATCCATGTGGCCAGTATATGGTTATTCACCATAAACATGATAAAGCCAGGTGTCATAAAATCTCTGGGCTATCTGTCAATAAATTAATGCGAGGTGTAATCGCCCTGGCACCCTGCCCACTTGGAATGCTAATACATTCAATTAATACATTTCTCCTTGATACTTACATGCTACATAGATAGCTGGGTTATATTAACATATTTCTGACTAAATTTGACAAATACACCTTCATAATTATTGTAGAAACCCAATGCATTCTGAGAATATAACTATACAGTGGAACCTCTCTAAACCAGACACCCTGGGGGTCCCCAGTACAGTGTGGGGGTCCCCAGGGTGTCCGGTTTAGAGAGACTCCACTGTAATTAAGAACTCGATAACAAATGTTTGTCATTTTCTGTGTTGAACAGACAGGATAATGACACACATTACATTGAAATCCATCTAAATTAGATACAATGGGGTCCCCAGGGTGTCCGATTTAGAGAGACTCCACTGTAATTAAGAACTCGATGACAAATGTTTGTCATTTTCTGTGTTGAACAGACAGGATAATGACACACATTACATTGAAATCCATCTAAATTAGATACAATGGGGTCCCCAGGGTGTCCGGTTTAGAGAGACTCCACTGTAATTAAGAACTCGATGACAAATGTTTGTCATTTTCTGTGTTGAACAGACAGGATAATGACACAAATTACATTGAAATCCATCTAAATTAGATACAATGGGGTCATCAGGATGTCCGGTTTAGAGAGACTCCACTGTAATTAAGAACTCGATGACAAATTTTTTGTCATTTTCTGTGTTGAACAGACAGGATAATGACACAAATTACATTGAAATCCATCTAAATTAGATACAATGGGGTCATCAGGGTGTCCGGTGTAGAGAGATTCCACTGTAATTAAGCACTTGATGGCAATTTTTTGTCATTTTCTGTTATGAACAGACAGGATAATGACACAAATAACATTGAAATCTATCTAAATTACCCCAGGGTGTTCGGTTTAGAGGGCTCCACTGTACCACAATTCCATACAGAAACAAAGTATAACATTTGCAGTACGTTTACTGAGTCACTGATGCTTCTAATGACATTTAAACATGCCAACGTCAATGTCACATCATTGCTTTGTCGCGTCATCAGTAACATCTTCATTTAGGTTGTTTGTATTACGTGCTAATGTTATGCCACAACATTAGAGAGTAATACAAATATGTAATTACAATTATGCGGCCAGTCAATCAAATTCACTCCAGTTATTATTACACGCGTGTCCTATCACTTTTATGAAATGGGTTACAAGTCGTCATAACTTGTGATAAAAAATGTTTATATGTTGTGAAAGGAGCACAAAACCTGTCAAGCTTGTACATCATAATCCTGATCACATACCAGATTATTGGGTGTAAGAATGTAAATACCCGAAATACTTGATCAAGCCATGATACCCCGCAGTGATGTAATCAGTAGAATTTTCAGTGTCACCGCTAAGCCAAGAACATGCTGAGGATATGCAAATTTGTTGGTGGAAAATCATAAATATTTTCTTTATATGTGCTCAGAAGTATATGTCGTCACCACCATTTGAACCGTCTCATCGAGACGGTTCAAATGAGTGGTCACAACATATACCTTCATTGAGAAATAAAATATTTCCTACCCATAAAGGTGTATTCCGAATGTAAGGATTTACTATTACCCAGCCTACTGGGAAGGACATCACACTACTGCATAACAGTTATAAAATACTGATGCTGAGTTCTTTCGAATCATCCCAACACTTAACCCTTTCCCTGTTTTGCGATATTTCGACTCAGCCAAATCCAAAACATCTGAATAAAAGAATCAAATGCTGGGTCAAATGATGGTTAAATTATCTGATAGAGTAGAAAACATTGTGGGAAAAGGAGAAATTGCTTGTTACAAGCAATTTCTCCTTTTCCCACAATGTTTTCAAAAGACATCTTCTGCAGAGGCGTGAAAAGTCGTCTCTATCAGGGAAAGGGTTAAATTAAACATCCAACTGCCATGGTTTAGTGAACAAATATTAAAGAAAACCTATATTTGAAATTGGAGCACTGGGGTCCGTTTCACTAAACTTCGTACAACTAAAATGATCATATTATAAAGTGCAAATTTAAGAAAATCTGGAAATTTCAATTGATGGATTTATATATAGTGGGCATAGGCTGCATATGCTCAATAAATGTAAATTTAATAATTGTTTACAAAAAAACATTGTAAATGTGAAATTTACAGACTATCATAATTTTGCACGTACAGAACAATTTAGTCATAAGAAGTTTAGTGAAACGGCCCCCTGCTGTTTAATGGAGAACATCCCCTACTGGGATTAATAATAATTATCTTACAATTTATGTTATCACACACTGAGCCATGGTTGAAAAGAGATACATTGAATGAACAACCCAGACCGAACATTGTAGCACATATCAGATATACAAATCAAGACCTCCTGCTTTATAACAACTATTACATACTGTTGTTGTGTCTACCATAGGAGTCTATGATCTTTTGTCAACGACTGTGTGTGGTGCCAAACTGTCGATGCAAATAACCATGAATATGCTACTGTTAACCCTTAAATGGCTGGAACTGAAAATTGTCATCTACTGTTTTTCTGTTGATATTCGTCATATTCCTCAGCAAAAACATATTTTGGCAGTGCATGAGAATTGTCTCCATTGGAGACGATTCTCATGAGCTGTCAAAAGGTGTGTTTTCATAAAAAAAAAACAACAGAAAATAAACAGCAGAGGACAAAATTAAAAAAAATGGTTTTTAAATGTTAATTACCGTACTTCTGTAGCCGATTTCACCAACATTGCAAAGTATACTTATCTAGCAAAGTATACTTTGAGGGAGTAATCATTATTTTCCCCGAAATGCATTATTTCATATAGAACTAAAGACTGCATATATTTGATGATTAAAAGTATGCAGAATTATTATACTGAATTTATTACATTATCACAGCCAAAATGGCTGTGATAATGTAAAAATTCAGTATAATAAAAATTAATAAATTTATCCTTAAATTTAAAATTTCTCCCTCAAAGTATACTTTGCTAGAAAAGTATACTTTGCAATGTTGGTGAAATAGGCTACTGGTATGAAATAGGCACAGATACTTGTAGTGAGTTGCTCCCCTTGAAATTACATGATACGTCATGAAAGATTATTTAACTTCATTCAGATATCTATCTCACTTGTGCAGCTTGATACAGCACTAAACTCTTTCATTACATTCACCATGTTTTTTCTACAGGATATCTGCACACAATATAACACAAGAAATGGCATCATTAAACGAAGCTTATCCCCTCTCTGGCAGCGTTGATAATAATAATAATAATAATAATAAAAAAAAAAACAAAAAAAAACACAAAACACAAGTCCTCGGTGACCTTGGGCAGTCTGAAAATAAAAAGAAGGAATTTTTTTTTCTCAACATTTTCGCCTTACAAATTTGCCTCAGAAACAAGGTGAACATAACAGGCATGTAGCCAGGGGGGGTCGGAGCGGTCGGACGACCCCCCCGCCCAGCCTCGAGGTCCACTTTTTTAACCTCGAGGTCCACTTTTTAGACCCCCCTAGATACCTCAGGCCCATTGGGCCTTCGAAACGACCCCCCCTTCAAACAGGTCTGGCTACGGGCATGCATAAGTCCTCAGTGACCTCGACCTTGGGCGGTCGGACGTGGGTCGCATGCAAAACAAAGCACCATTCTTACACACACACTGTGGCTGAATATTATCAAAATCGGTGTTTCGGTTCACGAGTTATTGAAAAATGAAAAGTGTTACTAACGTACGCAATGCACGTACGTTCGTACATGGACTGCGCTATATCTCCTCTTGCCATGTATCGGCGAGGGGATAATAACGGTACACAACAATTACTGTTTTCTGCATTCTAAAGGTTATCAATGTTGTAATTGTTATAATTGTGCTTTACAATCGATCATTACATTCAAATTGAATTCAATTACTATAAACTACCTACCTTAACCCTTAGACCGCTACTCACAACAATTGTCGTCTGTTGCTGCTTTTATATCTTGACTTATTTCTCAATAAAAACATGGTTTGACAGCACTTCAGAATCATTTTCAATGGAAATGATTCTAAAGTGCTGTCAAACCATGTTGTAAATTATTATAAAGTGCTGTCAAAGCATGTTTTTAATGATAGAAATGGAAAATAGAAAATAAACAGCAGACGACAAAAAAATTATGATAGCGGTATAAGGGTTAATTTAGCAAATCCACAAACTTTATTGTCCAAATTACACAAAAAGAAATGCAAATGTGAATGTTATTGATCTATTATAATCTAATCCTGACCATAAACTGTGAACCCTGATCATTACAATGATACTTGATACTGTGCCTTTATCAAAGCCAGGTTGACATAAAATCAGCATGAAGTGTCGTTTACAGATGGACCAACACTGTCCTTGTCCATTAATCAGTATGCATCTGTCAACCTGTTAAATATGGCGGTAACTTCAGAAATTGGGCGTTACAGGTGCATACCCACTCAGTATAGGCACTTTATAGGAATTAAATAAGTGTCACTATTCCACCAGTTCTAAATATTACGAGTGGCCGCTATACAGGTATAATCATTTAGTAATATGAGTGGCCATGTAACTTTAACCCTTACGCTGAATTTAAAAAAATATTCTCTGCTGTTTGTGTTCTGTTTTCCATATTTCTTATCAAAAACATGGTTTGACAGCACTTTAGAATCATTTCCAGTGGAAATGATTCTAAAATGCTGCCAAACCATGTTTTTGTTGAGAATAGCGACAAAATAAGAAACAGCAGACGACAATTTTCGTTTCCCGCATTCTCTGGCTGTGACTAGAGAAATTGGGCATATAGTATTTGTGACCAGAGTTGACCCACATCTGATCAGGGTCAGCATTGTTCTCCATTTAGTGATATACCCATCATGCTTCTAACATCTAGCTCCTTATCAGGAGTCTGCTAGAAGATCTGGGGCCGTTTCACTAAACTTCGTATGACTAAAATGTTCGTAAGTGCAAAATCATGATAGTCTGTAAATTTCACATTAACAATGTTTTATTATAAACTATTATTGGATTTACATTTATTGACCATAGGCTGCATATGCAGCCTATGCTCAATAAATGTAAATCCATCAATTTAAATTTACAGACGATCCTAAATTTGCACTTACAAACATTTTAGTTGTACAAAGTTTAGTGAAACGGCCCCCAGCACTGGGTCCCGTTTTACACTAAACTGTGTACATCAAAGCAAAAAGTTTGTAAGTGCAAAGTTGAAATCCAGAATAACATTTGTTTTGACAGCCGATTTTTTAAAATCTTTTGTGGATGTGCTACAATTAATGACACTAACCCGTGGATACAAAATAGTAACATTTGAGAACCATGTTAATGTGAGGAGCAAATTCATAGAAATCTTCAAACAAACATTTTTATCATACAAAGAAAGTTTAGTGAAACGGGCCCCAGAAGTCTTAGATGGGCCACATATACCATAAGCCCAACTTCTCCAGTCAGAAACACAAATACAAGAAAAGTGAGAATTCTGCAATTTTACCGAAGGCATTCACAATTGTTGCTTTTCAGATCTTTTCTAAATCCTTACATTGCTGTATTAAATTTCTCAATAAAAACATGTTTTGACAACACTTTAGAATCATTTCCAATGGAAATGATTTTAAAGTGCTGTCAAACAATGTTTTCATTGAGAAAGAAGACAAAATATTGAGAAAAACAGACAACAATTTACATTTCCAGCATTTTAAGGGTAAATCTACACATTATAGTTTGTACAGTGGACCCTCTCCAAACCTGGACACCCTCGGAGGTCCCCAGTACAGTGGAACCTCCAAACCAGACACCCTGGGAGGTCCCCAGTACAGTGGAACCTCCAAACCAGACACCCTGGGATGTCCCCAGTACAGTGGAACCTCCAAACCAGACACCATGGGAGGTCCCCAGTACAGTGGACTCTCTCCAAACCAGACACCCTGGGAGGTCCCCAGTACAGTGGAACCTCCAAACCAGACACCCTGGTTCAGAGGGGTTCCACTGTATAATGAACAATCTTACCTCTGTTTATGTCACACACCTTGAACATTTTAGCCAGTTGCATCACCACACACACAAAACACATTCTTGAAAATCTTGGGGCAGAAGAAATTAGATACGACTGTATGTCCCAATTTACATAAAAGTTGTTTCAGTCCATGAACACAAGAAAACCAATTACATGCAGAAAAAAAACCTTTATGGATATACAAAAATCAATGTTTTTACACAAGTGTTTTCTTTTTTCTCATCTAAAGTATATGCTATGACCACTCATTTGAACTTCCGACATGAAATAAAAAAGTGTTTTTAATAATTTTCCATGGTACTTCTTTAACATGTACATGTAAAAGGTTAAGTGAGACTGAAATTACAGTATAAAGGTCATGTGAAACACAATTGGTCCCCTGTGCATACCACTTAACCACAACTATACCGTAAATAATGCTCTTTTGTTTCCAGCCATTCGCCTGATGATAAAAAGGGTAACACATATTCAAATATATACAACAGCCTGTAGCCGATACGTATTATTACATGACTTCGGGGATACACGAGAAGTCGATTAAAACTTGCTTTCTTAATTAAAGGCCCCGTTTCTCAGATATGCCTAGAAAGTGATAAAACAGAATTGGAAAAAAATAGTTTAATTGTAAATTTGTATTGTATTTCTGAAACTAATCGTACCTATAAGTCACCTGTAATGAATTGAGGATTGGTAATTTATTTTTATAATACTGCAAACTAAATAGCTTTGCAACGCTATAGTTATTTTTCAGTATTAAACATGTTTTTTCAATCAATGGTTATTTATTTAACTTAATTATACTAGCATCTAAAATTGGAACTTCCTAATAAATTTGGTATAGTACAGTCGAACTTCGATGGGTTGAACCCTGGTAAACTCGTCAGCCATGCTTGCCTTGAACTAGCCCTTAGGTCCCGGCAGAATTCCTATATAAATACGTTAAAACTACCCGGTATAGGTCGAACTTGTGAAAGTCGAACAACCCTCAATGCCTCGAATCGCTGTCACGCCCGGTCGTCTATAAATCCACTATAAACACCACAAAAACTCGAACATGTCAGCCGATTGTCTCCAGATTAGTTGATTGACTTTCACACCTATTGTTAACCGGTTGTGAAACAAATCTGCAAGTGGTCATTTGAGCGTATACAATAACGGCAGTCGTGACCAGCAAACGTGGTAATTATGCATTGACCAATGTCGGCGAAGTTGTTAGTTAATTAAAGTGGTAATTTATGGGACTGGGTTCCATGTGATAGTAAATTATGATATGCAGTGAATGTGGTTCCGGGTCCGAAGTAGTGATGGGGCGACTGGGCATGCATCTATTGATTTATCAGTGTATGACGAGCGATGTAATTTTATACCTACAAGCATGCGCATCATTTTATGGCAAATACATATTCACTCACAAAGATTTATATTTGATTAGATATATATTTGTCATGAAATTACGCAAATGCCAATAGGTACAAAATCAGAGATGCTTTCATATGATCGTATCGGACGGGGCAATCAAGTCCGCCAATTGTATTTCGTAATCATTTTCTGTTGTTCTCATGTTCTATTGCTGTATAATGGCTATGTAAACAAGAGGGCCATGATGGCCCTAATTCGCTCACCTGACTCCATGAACACCAGAGGAGAATGTGCCATTGAGTTTATGTGTTTTAAAAAAATTGTGCTATTTTTAGATGGCGGTCATCTTGGATTAAGCGATGACTCTCATTTTACAAAATCTGAAAATGCTTCACCCAAGGATCTTAACTTCCTATGAAGTTTGGCCAGCATCGGCCATGTGGTTCCTGAGAAAAAGACTTTCAAAATCTTGAATAAATGGACCTTTTGGTGGCCATCATGGATGACATAATCATCCGATTCAGACAAATATTGCACCAGAGCAATCGCTTCATCGATACCTTCAATTTGATATATGGCATGAGCATATTCGGTCAAAAATAAAATTTGACCCCAATTTGACCCCACGGGCCATGCCCATTTTTTACCCCGGGGTCACCATTTTCACAACTTTGAAAGAGCATTGTAAATCGATCATTCCTACCAAGCTTAGTCGAAATCCGGCCAGCAGTTCATGAGAAGATTTTTTAAAGAATTTATGCTATTTTTAGATGGCGGCCATCTTGGATTAGCGATGACCTCCATTTTAACAAATCTGAAAAGGGTTCACCCATGGACCATAACTTTTAAGTTTGGCTACCATGGGCCAAGCGGTTCAAAAAATGTACCAGAGTGATCGCCTCATTGATACCTTCGATTTGATATATAACATGACCATATTCTGTCAAAAATAAAATTTGACCCCACAGGCCACGCCCATTTTTGACCCCGGGGTCACCATTTTAACAACTTTGAAAGAACAATGTAGATCAATCATTCCTACCAAATTTCGTCGAAATCCGGCTAGCGGTTCATGAGAAGATTTTTTAAGAATTTATGCTATTTTTAGACGGCGGCCATCTTGGATTAGCGATGACCTCCATTTTAACAAATCTGAAAAGGCTTCACCCATGGACCATAACTTTTAAGTTTGGCTACCATGGGCCAAGCGGTTCATGTGAAGAAGAATTTTGAAATCTCTAATAAAAGAACGACCTTTTGACCTTTCGGCGGCCATCTTGGATGACATAACAATCCGATTTCGACAAAAAATGCACCAGAGTGATCGCCTCATTGATACCTTCAATTTGATATATGACATGACCATATTCAGTCAAAAATAAAATTTGACCCTAATTTGACCCCACGGACCACGCCCATTTTTGACCATTTTAACAACTTTGAAAGAGCAATGTACATCGATCATTCCTACCAAGTTTTGTCGAAATCCGGTTGGCGGTTCTTTAAGAATTTGTGCTATTTTTAGACGGTGGCCATCTTGGGATTACGCAATGACGTAATTTTAACAATTTTGTAATCCCCCTACCTAAGGACCATGACCATGAAGTTTGGTGACTATAGACCCAATGGTTACCGAGGAGAAGACGTTTGAAAATGTTCACGGACGACGACGGACAACGGACACATTGCGGTAACAATAGCTCACCTGAGCTTCACTCAGGTGAGCTAATAAAAACACACATGAGTTTGCCGCTTTCTTTATTTTATTAAAGCCTGTTTCTGTTAATAAACGACTGTGACAATCAACCGTAAATGCAAATGTAAGCGCATTTATATGAAACAACGTGTCGTAATGACGACTTGTTTCACTTAGTACACTGACCAACTCGTAGATCTGAAATGGTTACAGTAGAAAATCCCGATGGGTCGAACTAAAACTTAACTAGGCTATTCGACCCATCGAAGTTCGACTGTATTATCATTTTACAACAAAAAAATAAAGAAATTTAACTTTTTTAATTTCTGGTACATATATATAAATAGCGAAAATACCAAATTATCCCCGAGACAAATTATCTCCCCTGCTTATCACAGTTTTTGATAGCATGTGCTTGAATATAAGAAATGTTTTTGGGAATGTTATCATATAAACTGGTGCAATTGATTTATATATGTCATTTACTGTGCATGATGCAAAAAAACACAAATCGGATATCCGAGACATCATCTGAGACGCGGTCACTTTAACCCATTTCATGCTGATTGTGAAAAATCCTAAATATTGTTTATATGAGCTCAGAAATATATGTCGTGACCACCATTTGAACCGTCTCATCGAGACGGTTCAAATGAGTGGTCACAACATATACTTTGATTGACAAATAACAAAAATAAAATATTTAAAAAACTTTATACCTGTAAAGGTGAAAGACAGTGTTCTGATCTGGTGTCAGGCACCCTTACTACACCATATCACTTAGTTCAAGGTGTGAATATTGTTAAGATTCACCATTATGGTGTGAAACCTTAACGATGAGTTCATCATTAGGATACATATACTCTCCCAACTAATCAAAGTAACACATAATGTATTTGATAGTAAATGTTTGTTTAAATAGCAAGTACTTGAAATTGTTTAACCCTTTCAACACTACAGACCTATTTAGCAGTTTTTGCAAACGGTGTAAATCTAGATGAGCCATCATTTTCGTATTGTTTATGAAAAAAACAACACCTTCTTATAAATGGTCTAGTCTGAAAATCAATTTAGGACTATTTGATTAGCCCTTAAATTAACATAGCACAGTCCATTCCAGTAGCCGATTTCATAAAAATTGCAAAGTATACATGTACTTTTCTAGCAAAGTATACTTTGAGGGCGAAATTTTCAATTTTAGGATAAATCTATTAATTTTTATTATACTGAATTTATTACATTATCACAGCCATTTTGGCTGTGATAATGTAATAAATTCAGTATAATAATCCTGCATACTTTTAATCATCAACTATATGCAGTCGTTAAGTTCTATATGACATAATGCATTTCGGGGAAAATAAATGATTACTCCCTCAGTATACTTTGCTAGATCAGTATACTTTGCAATTTTGATGAAATCTGCTACAGATATGTAGGATTGAAAGGGTTAATCAGTGTGAGGGCATGACTGTAAGATGAAAGGCATGGTAGACACTGTGGCTTTTAGTTGGAAAATAAACCATCATCAGTAGACTAAATAATGTTTGAGGAATAAGCAAAAATAAGATATACATAATCTGCATCTAAACAGCTGACGTATATCTGCACTATACCTGAAAGCAGTTAAGTGTTTTGTATTTATGTTTCAAGTAAACCGATTACCAGCTTCTATATGAACAATCTTGCACCAGATAAACGATAACATCCATCACATAATTATGCCCAACAGCTATATAAAACATTTCACTAAATATTATTTTGAAAATTGGACACAGTTATACAGTGAAACCTCTGTAAGCCGAACACCCTGGGAGGTCCCCAGGGCATCCGGCGTAAAGAGGATTCACTGGAGGTCCCCAGGGTGTCCGGCTTAAGGAGGATTCACTGGAGGTCCTCAGGGTGTCCGGCCTGAAGAGGATTCTGGAGGTCCCTACCCACGGTGTCGGACTTAAAGAGGATTAACTGGAGGTCCCCAGGGTGTACGGCTTAAAGAGGATTCACTGGAGGTCCCCAGGGTGTCCGGCTTAAAGAGGATTCACTGGAGGTCCCCAGGGTGTCCGGCTTAAAGAGGATTCTGGAGGTCCCCAGGGTGTCCGACTTAAAGGGGATTCACTGGAGGTCCCCCAGGGTGTCCGACTTAAAGAGGATTCACTGGGGGTGTCCAGCCCGAAGAGGATTCACTGGAGGTCCCACCCCAGGGTGTCCGACTTAAAGAGGATTTACTGGAGGTCCCCAGGGTGTCCGGCTTTAAGAGGATTCACTGGAGGTCCCCAGGGTGTCCAGCCTAAAGAGGATTCACTGGGGGTCCCACCCCAGGGTGTCCGACTTAAAGAGGATTCACTGGAGGTCCCACCCCAGGGTGTCCGACTTAAAGATGATTCACTGGGGGTCCCCCAGGGTGTCCGGCTTAAAGAGGATTCACTGGAGGTCCCCCAGGGTGTCCGGCTTAAAGAGGATTCACTGGGGGTGTCCAGCCTAAAGAGGATTCACTGGAGGTCCCACCCCAGGGTGTCCGACTTCAAGAGGATTCACTGGAGGTCCCCAGGGTGTCCGCTTTAGAGGATTTCACTGGATGGTGTCCAGGGTGTCGGACCTAAAAAGGAGGGGGTCCACCCAGGGTGTCTTTACCTAAAAAGATTTCCACTGGGGGTGGCCCAACCCCAGGGGGTTGTCCGAGAGAATTTCTAAAGGTTAGGATTCACTGGGAGGTCTCAGGGTCCCACCCGAGGGGTCCCGCCTAAAGAGGATTCGGGGAGGTCCTCCCCAGGTGGCCTGGCCCTTTAAAGAGGATTCACGGGGGGTGTGCCCGTTAAAGAGGATTCATGGGGGAAGGTCCCCTGGCCCTTAAAGAGGATTCACTGGAGGGTCCCCTCAGGGGTGGTCCCTGGCCTAAAGAGGATTCACTGGGGAGGTCCCGGGTGTCCGGCCTAAAGAGGTTCTGGAGGTCCCCCCCAGGGTGGGGGTGAATTAAAGAGGATTCACTGGAGGTCCCCAGGGTGTCCGGCTTAAAGAGGATTCACTGGAGTCCCCAGGGTGTCCGGCCCCCTCCGTTAAAGAGGATTCACTGGAGGTCCACCGGGTGGTCCGGCTTTAAAGAGGATTCCATGAGGTCCGAGGGTGGCGGCCTAAAGAGGATTCTGGAGGTCCCTCCCCCAGGGTGTCCGACTTAAAGAGGATTCACTGGAGGTCCCCCAGGGTGGTCCCCGGGGCCGTTAAAGAGGATTCACTGGGGTGTCCCCCTTAAAGAGGATTCTCTGGAGGTGTCCTTCAGTGGGTCCGGACTTAAAGAGGATTCACTGGATGGTCCCCCAAACCCAGGGTGTCCGGACTTAAAGAGGATTCACTGGAGGTCCCAGGGTGTCCGGCCTAGAGGATTCGGGGGCCTGTTCAAACAGGGTGTCCACTTAAAGAGTTCACTGGAGGGGTCCCTCCCCAGGGTGTCCGGCCTAAAGAGGATTTCACTGGTGTCAAAGGCTAAAGAGATTCATGGCGGGGTGTCCGGCTTAAAGAGGATTCACTGGGGGTGTCCGCTAAAGAGGATTCACTGGAAAGTCACCCCAGGGTAAAGTCCGAACTAAAGAGGATTCACTGGAGGTCCTCAGGGTGTCCGGCCTAAAGAGGATTCACTGGGGGTGTCCGGCTTAAAGAGGATTCAGTGGGGGTGTCCGGCTTAAAGAGGATTCACTGGGAGGTCCTCAGGGTGTCCGGCCTAAAGAGGATTTCACTTGGGGGTGTCGGCTTAAAGAGGATTCACTGGGGGTGTCCGGCTTAAAGAGGATTCACTGGGGGTCCCCAGGGTGTCCGGCTTAAAGAGGATTCATTGGAGGTCCCACCCCAGGGTGTCCGACTTAAAGAGGATTCACTGGAGGTCCTCAGGGTGTCCGGCCTAAAGAGGATGGATTCACTGGGGGGTGTCCGGCTTATAGAGGATTCACTGGAGGTCTCAGGGTGTCCGGCTTAAAGAGGATTCACTGGGGGTGTCCGGCTTAAAGAGGATTCACTGGAGGTCCCACCCCAGGGTGTCCGACTTAAAGAGGATTCACTGGAGGTCCCCAGGGTGTCCGCCTTTAAGAGGATGCACTGGAGGTCCCCAGGGTGTCCGGCCTAAAGAGGATTCATTGGGGGTGTCCGGCTTAAAGACGATTCACTGGAGGTCCCACCCGAGGGTGTCCGACTTAAAGAGGATTCACTGGAGGTCCCCAGGGTGTCCAGCCTAAAGAGGATTCACTGGGGGTGTCCGGCCTAAAGAGGATTCACTGGGGGTGTCCGGCTTAAAGAGGATTCACTGGAGGTCCTACCCCAGGGTGTCCGACTTAAAGAGGATTCACTGGAGGTCCCCAGGGTGTCCGGCCTAAAGAGAATCCAATGAAGGTCCCCAGGGTGTCCAGCCTAAAGAGAATCCAATGGAGGTCCCCAGGGTGTCCAGCCTAAAGAGAATCCAATGAAGGTCCCCAGGGTGTCCAGCCTAAAGAGAATCCAATGAAGGTCCCCAGGGTGTCCAGCCTAACGAGAATCCAATGGAGGTCCCCAGGGTGTCCAGCCTAAAGAGAACCAATGAAGGTCCCATCCAGCCTAAAGAGAATCCAATGGAGGTCCCCAGGGTGTCCGGCCTAAAGAGAATCCAATGGAGGTCCCCAGGGTGTCCGGCTTAAAGAGAATCCAATGGAGGTCCCCAGGGTGTCCGGCTTAAAGAGCATTCACTGTAAAATTACAAAACATAGTACCGGTATGTAAGTTATGCAAGTATACAAGCACTCCTGTCATGTTTTATGTTTTTTAATCCTGAATTTTTATGATCATTATAGATAAAATACAGTGAACCCCTTTTAAAATCAAACAAATTAAGATCCCCAGGGTGTTTGGTTTAGGATAGTCATACCCAAAAGCTAATCAGTTCTACAATTATCTCACTTAAGGTCATGAAAGAAAAGTACTTTGCGTTACAGCATTTTACCATCATCTTCAGGAATAAAATCATACTGTAAATTCGCCACATGATCCATCAAAAACACTACTATGCAAAGATATACTAAATCCAATCATGTCTGACGGAAATCTGGTGATATTTCACATCTAAAGAGGTTATAGTAACTTCTTTCAAAACATCTCTAACAAAAAAAGATATCATTGCTCCAGATAAACTGCGTATTTGCTTAAATACCCAATTAAAATTGTCAAAAACCCAATTGAAATCTGAAGTAGCGAGTATCAAAAAGCAATAAAAAAATGATGGTACCTTTATCATGCTGCAGAAAACAATAAACAGACCACAAATATAGCATATTTTTCTTAGTTTCCATGAAAAGACATCTTAGTATTTCATTAGAATTAAATGCCAAGACATGTTTTCATTTCGAAGCAAATTATTAAACACGTGCTGTCTTATTTCTTAATATGGTTCGACACCACTTTAGAATCATTTCCAAAGGAAATGATTCTAAAGTATTGTCCAACCATGTTTTTGATGAGACAAATGGAAAATAACAAATAAACAGCAGACGACAAAATGCAATTCAGCATTATTAGGGTTAAGGGTCAATAAACAGCCAATCATAATGATTGATGAAGAGGATAGAGGCAGATTAGGACTTTGTTGTCAAATTATCAAGTACCATCCATTTGATAAGGTTACAGAAATAATCACATAAAACTGTAGGCAAATCTGAGATAAGGACATTATTACAGCATATGCAACAAAGGTCATACTGGAACAGCTATAATGTGTACATGTATGAAATTAACTTGCTATGTTTTTAGAACAATTATTGTATTAACCCTTAGACCGCTATGCAGCCAGCTATGCTCAATACATATAATTCCAACTATTTTTTACAAGAAAACATTGTTAATGTGAAATTTACAGACTATCATAATTTTGCACTTACGAACATTTAAGTCATACAAAGTTTAGTGAAACGCTCCCCATTCCGAGCCATAGCTGTGTGCAAAGTGGCAGCATACAGAAGTGACAGATACAGTGGAACGTCTCTAAACCTGACAACAAGAAACACATGTGATCATAATTTTGATGGGTTTCTTGGTCATTTATCTCTGGTGACACACTGCCTGTTTGTGATCACATAGCACACAGCTATGGCTCGGAATAATCAAATTCCTGATTTACAGTGAAAACTCGATAAACCGGACACGCTGGGGACTTCCCAGGCAGGGCACGCCTCTGTGGACAGCCAGCCCAGCAATGGTTGGTGGTACACCTGCATTTCAGGCCTGTTTCAACCTATATTTTCCTATTTTATGTTCTATGTTAGTCTCTTATAATTCTTACACAGAATGGCAATGTACTATTTTAACCCTTTCACCCCTAAGTAACGGGAATGGATTTTGATATGTTAATTTTGCAACAAATCCAACCGTCATAAAATGGTTCTCAGACTAGTCCATTTATGAAAAGCCTGAGGGGGTATTTTTTGTTCTCAAAAATATGAAAATTACTGTGCAGAATCTGATGAGACGGCTATTTACAAAAATATCACAGATTCTGTACAAAAGTAGGTACAAAATCACAAGGCGTGTCTCATAGATATAGCTGCTTCAGTTATTTTCAGAAAGTTTTCTAAAAATAACCCTGAAATGACTACTGTTATGAGCGAGGTATCTGTATTTTACTGCATCATATTTGATCCCAGTAGTTGCCGAGACACATACAATTTAATGCTGTTCCAATGAGGGTTCGTAGCTAGTTTATATCTCCTGTGGAATTTATTTATATACATCCGGTCCAAATTGTATATTTTATTATTTTAGGGCCTTATTGTTTGTAAAAAGGGCGAATGTACATGTAACTTGAATTGTTGTGAAAAGGACTCATTATGTACAGTGTTTTCGACTAGCATTGATCCAGGTCATCCTACATATCTGTGCAATCTGATCAGGGACTGCATTATTTGCCAGATTCATATTTTCACACTTATTATTGCAATCAGTGTAGACTCAGATCAGACTGCACATCTGTGCAGTCTGATCTGGGTCTACTCTGTTCGCAAAACTCTTTTTTTTTGCTATTCAGTAAGAAATAAACGCTGAAATACAGCATAGGACTGGATCGCTATAAATAGATTTGCAAAGGGAAATAACTAGCTACAATCCCTCATTGGGTTTCAACAGCTGGAGCCCGTTTCACTAAACTTTGACTAAAATGTTCGTAAGTGCAAATTTAGGATCATCTGGAATTTTCAATTGATGGATTTACATTTATTGAGCATAGGCTGCATATTGAGCATAGGCTGCAGCCTATGCTCAATAAATGTAAATCCAATAATTGTTTACAAGAAAACATTGTTAATGTGAAATTTACAGACTCTTAATTTTGCACTTACAAACATTTTAGTTATACAAAGTTTAGTGAAACGGCCCCCTGGTGTCTATGATATACATTAGCGTCAGCACCGGTACATAAATAACAATATATAACCCAATATAAACAAACACCAGAGTATAAACAAACACCGCCTCCACACAGGAGCTCATGCTGATTGATCCATAGATTTACCATGCAGACATTTTTACATCTGTATTTATTTCTGTATTTTCTTTATTTCCGCCTCGTTAAAATGTGTTTTGGAAGTATAAATGAGAATCAGTTCTGTAGTTACTTTATTTCCACCTCATAGGAGACAAGCCATGTGATTTTGTACCAAAGAAGATGTACGATTTTTCCTGAAAATTATTTACTGAAACTCTGATATTTTCTGGAAACGTCGAAATTTGACGACATTTTCAGAGCAAATGCATTTAATTGCTTTGAACATTTCGTCGATTTTCATTTACATATAAATATCATGATAAAATTTGTAAATATTTTTCATGAGATATTGCACCATCTGCTCAGGTATAAATATCATATGGCTGGTCTCATATGTGTTTTGGCATTATACATGAGAATCATCTCCACAGTAGACCCTGACTGGCTACAGGAAGTTACAGACAGAAATGATCAAGTGGCGATCATGAGCCATGCAAAATCAGATCTGTAGCCGATTTCATCAAAATTGCAAAGTATACTTTTCTAGCAAAGTATACTTTGAGGGAGAAATCATTTTTTTCTTTCCGAAAAGCATTATTTCATATAGAACTAACGACTGCATATATTTGATGATTAAAAGTATGCAGAATTATTATACTGAATTTATTACATTATCACAGCCATAATGGCTGTGATAATGTAATAAATTCAGTATAATAAAAATTAATAAATTTATCCCAAAATTGAAAATTTCTCCCTCAAAATATACTTTGCTAGAAAAGTATACTTTGCAATGTTGGTGAAATAGGCTACAGATGACAGACAGATCAGATTCACTAAACTTTGTAGGGTAAAAATGTTTGTACTGATGCTTTCTACTAAATTTGCCCGTCACATTTACTGGCAACCATGTTCCACTTACAGTACACATACAGGAAGTAATAGCTTAGATAATCTCAGCTATACGGAGGTGGGTATTCTTTCTAGTTGAGACACCCGCTGTGTAAGTTTTTGTCACAAAAACAGCCTAATCTCAATGATTTTTCGTAACAGTTTTGCAGTCTTAAACTTGGAAGTATATTCGAAAAACATCCATAAACCAACGGGAAACATGTAAGTATACATATTTTCACCTTGAGCATCAGTTTGTTTGTTTGTTGGGGTTTAACGGCCTATCAACAGCTAAGGTCAGTTAAGGCCGGGTAAATGGGTTTTGTACATGTACAAATGGGGCGAAAATCCCAAAATCAGAACTGAATATTTACAATAAAAAACTGTATATTCAGCCCTGAAATCAGAATAATCCTGATCTGATGCCAGGTCCTCGCCACACCAGAATCACTTAGCCCCCACCCAAAAGCAGTAGGATCAGTAATAATCTTACTGCTTTTACATTAAATGGGCAATAACCCAATTTAACTCTCAGGTAACAAATTAAAAGAGCCAAAGATAAAAACGTACTTGAGGGCCAAACAAGGCAAATAGTCATTATAATAAGGAGGAACCCCTGTCATTAATTTACGCAGTCCCGTTCGCCCGACCAACCACCCACTCCCCCCTTGAGCGTCAGACCACGTTGCAAAACGAGAGGATAGAATCACAGAGAATGTGATATTATCGTGACAGATAATTACGCAGTAGATGTCTCAGCTAGAAGGATACAGAAAGTATAAAAGACATAAAATAGTACCAGACATCCGTATAGCTGAGATTATCTAAGCACGGTAATTAATTATGACCGCACCCACTAAACATTTGCAACATCAGCTGTCAGTGCAATTGTTATTAACCCTTTCAGCACCACAGACAGGCCTGTATAGTGGTTTTGGCAAACAGTGTAGATCCAGATGAGCCGGCTCGTGACGAGCCGTCTCATCAGGATCTGCACTTTTTGCAAGTAATTTTCATATTTTTGAAAACAAAAACACCCCCCTTTTCAAAAATGGACTAATCTGAAAATCATTTTGCGATGGTTGGATTTGTTGCAAAATTAACATATCAAAATCCATTCCAGTTACTTAGGGGTGGAAAGGGTTAAGGAATTTCAATTATTCACTTGCAACCTTCTTAGTTGTACAAAGTGTAGTGCAACAGGCCCCAGGTATATGCAGGCTGATCTGGATTTACACTGGTCGGACTAATAGAATTCAGTTTGGCTTTTGTAAAATGAAATCCTCGCCTGTTTTGCCATGACAGTTTTAGCGAATGATTGGTATCATAATAACAATACAGCTATTAAAATATGCAGCATCACATTTCCAAATCACATACCATTATACATGACCTTACCATTAAAATGAATAAAGCATAATTACGGTCATTTAACTATATTCTTGATGCATAAAATTGATTTCTTTCAGGCCACGTCCCGAACACAATAGTTAATCACAGGGCCCATGAACTGTTTGAACTTCTGGTATGTTCATTGCTGCATGCCTCAGTAATAAGGCTGGGAGATGACTATAATCACGAAGGACACAAAACAAGCCTTTCCATACGAAACACGCCATGTAAATTTGTACCTAAGAACATGTGCAATATTTCATGAAAAATATTTACAAAATTTAATGAAGCCGAAAATTAACAAATTGAATTCTGCATCTGCTATGACAATTTCGTCAACTTTCGACATAATTTACGAAAAATATCACATATTTCAACTACATGGCCTCGGCACGAATGCGAAGGCTTTGATAGTATATAAAACAACAAATGCGTCTGTCGAACGCGGATGCCACCTGCAGCATATTTGAGAAACTGTGACAAAGTGGTTAACCGAAAAGTGTGACGGACGGACCGGACGGACAGACGGACGGTCCAAACACTATATGCCACCCGTTTCTTCGAAACCCGGTGGCATAAAAAACTTAAACCAAAAACTATCCCCCGGACGCACGTACGTACATGAATTGCACAAAAGGTACAAAATCACATGGAGTGTACCATATATGTGGCTGTGACTTGAGAAACGGAGCTTATGTCATTTGTGACAGTTATGGCACTCATGTAGCCTGATAACAATCTGTATTGCTTGTTTAATGCATGACAAGCGTTTTATTAATGGTATGGTGAACAGTGCAGATCCTGATCAGACTGTGCGGATGCACAGGCTGATCTGGATCTACACTGGTCGCAAAACCCTGTAAACCCAATTTCTCCAATCAAAGCCACAATTAATATGTTCGGATTTACCGAAAGATATCATAGTGGGAGTATGCATTTTACAAATTAGAGTACACATAGTGTTCTGGTACGGCTGAGGCAGTAATCACAATTATAATGACATTAAATAGAATAAATTATTACCCTTTTGAACCATTCCAGGTATTTTGAAATGGCTGCACGAAATGAGAAACATTATCCAAGCCACATGGAAACATACACAAGAAACTTAGCAAAAACAAGAAAATGTGGCTTGTCGGCACACAAATGCCCCTGATAGCAGATTGGAGAAACTGTGGCGATGTTAATTAACCAAACGTGACAAGTATTCATAAGCACAGTTGTGAAGGCCAAATGGTGAAGGTCATATTAAGGGCAGCATGATTGTGTGAAATTTTAGCACAAGTATGATGTTTTGAAATATTAAAGTAATCCTTCAAGAGGTATAGAAGATATGACAGAATTGAGAAACTCCGGTAAAGTTCTTAGTGTGTGAAAAAGTTAATATAGGAATGAATGGCCTTTTTGTGAATTTATCGGGGTATAAACTTGGAAAAGTCGCGGGAATACTGGACGAAGGCCGGAAGGCCTCGTCCAGTATTCCCGCGACTTTTCCAAGTTTATATCCCCGATAAATTCAACAAAAAGGCCATTCATTCCTTATAATTCCAGCATTTGAAATAAATTCATCAAGAAAATGTGTTTATTTTCCGCTTTCTTAAGAATTATTTTAACTGCGCCTCACGGTTATGGAAAGTAGTTCAGCGTGGGATTTTACTGGGATATAAATTTTGGACAGAGACTTGCTACGGGCCAATCAAATGTTAGGGAATTGTGTAAATATTTTTGTGCTGGAATTATAAGTTGTAAAAGTCAAAATGTCAAGGTGATATTAAGGGCAGCATGAGTGTGTGGCATTTGTCCACAGGTATACAGGGATCCTCTAGATTATCGGACAAAAATGGCAGTTGTTTTATGATATTTTTCTTAAAATCGCAGCTACAGGCATACAATTTTCACAGAACAATCGTCGGTTCTTGCTTTCTCAACGCATGCAAACTATTTAGCAAACTGTGCCATCTTTCTCACCTAAAATTGGGTCAGATCATCAGTCGTAAGATTGCCCCAAAATTAACATCGACAATCAATTATCCGGACAAATGTATAACCGTCTTATAACTTGTATTCTCGCCTTAAAAATCATAATGTTATCACCTGAAAACCAGTGTAAACAGCATTGTGTAGTTCTGCAGAAAAAAACAATATCCATTCGCTTCTTGGAAAACATAGTATTTATAGAATTTATTGTATTTATAGAACAACTCTGCAATGACGTATTGGGCGCACTCGATTGACCTCCTCATAATTTGTTAGAAAAATCCGCGGTAATGAGGCCCATAAAGGAAATTCTGACCGTTTCGTACATTGGTGTTTTGGCACCTGTCGATTTTACCCACGAATTAATATGGGTGTGAAATGGTGTGTAATGGCTTGGGTCCGAAATGGCTTGCGGCGATTTGGCCTTGAAACAATTATTATTTGTTTTTGGATAAGTAGCTCTTCATTCTTTTTCTATCATGATTCATTTCCGCATTCCTTCCTATCTGCTCTGTATTGCACATGGTGTATTAAACAGTCTGAAAATGATATTGGAGGAATGTATTGTATCGTCTGCATACTTCACACAACAGAATATTGAAAACCTCTATAGGGAACTCAAATTATGCGCATGCGCAGTGACATATACAAGCCCCCGCGCGACGATTGACGTTGTAAAAAACTTGTGGACATAGTTGGGGGAATGTTTTCAGCAAATTTTACTAAAATGTTTACATTGGCGATATATTATTCACACTGGCATGGAAACAGCAAGCACCTGAGTGACTTAGATGTGTTCGTTGCAAAATCGGATCAAATGAATGCGTTTAATTAACAGCTATTTTCAGTTGTCCGATAAATTGATTGTCCGGATAATTGGTATGACCCCTGTACTGTGTTGAAATATTTAAGTAATCCTTCAAGAGATATATAAGTGATGACAGAATTGAGAAACTCCAGTGAACTTAATGTGGGAAAAAGTTCAAAGTTGTGAAGGTCAAACGGTCAAGGTCATTTTAAGGGCAGCATGAGTGTGTGGCATTTGTCCACAGGTATATTGTGTTGAAATATTTAAGTAATCCTTCAAGGGATATAGAAGTGATGACATTGAAACTTAGAAATTCTGGCATAATTACCCACCTGTCACTATAATCCAGTCACACCCAAATATTGATGACCACCTTTCTATGCTGGATTTGTCACTAATCCAGTCACACGCACAAGTTATCTTTTGATGATCACCTTTGTGTGCTGAATTAGATTGTCATATATTTTCTCCTCAACAAGAAAATGTGACATGTCGGCACACAAATGCCACTATTGGCAAATTGGAGAAAAATCCAGAAAAATTCTTTAACTGAAGCCATGGACACACAGACAGACGGACACACAGTCCAAACACTATATGCCTCCAGGCTCTACTAGGACCAGGGGTATAAAACGGGGTGTTCTCACTTTCCCAACATTCTGTTTTTTCAGGTAGAAAGTTGGCTTTTGGTATGTTGGGAAAGTGAGACACTATTGTTAGGTTTAACAATGGACTTAATTGGTGATAATTGGTCAAAATTGCTATTCTGCACAGCGAAAAGTTACATCCCACATTTTGGATAAAAGTAAAACAAACATGTGTATAAACAAGACTTTATTAGCTTTTAAACTTAAACTTAAACATTTACATTGTATCCTGATCAATCCTGATCAATAGTACTGCTTTATAGACATATACATTTACATTGTATCCTGATCAACCCTGATCAATAGTACAATCCTGATCAATAGTACTGCTTTATAGACATATACATTTACATTGTATCCTGATCAATCCCGATCAATAGTACTGCTTTATAGACATATACATTTACATTGTATCCTGATCAACCCTGATCAATAGTACTGCTTTATAGACATATACATTTACATTGTATCGTGTTCAGCTAGAAGTGTTAGTGCAGACAAACGTGTAGATCCTGATCAATAGTACTGCTTTATAGACATATACATTTACATTGTATCCTGATCAATCCCGATCAATAGTACTGCTTTATAGACATATACATTTACATTGTATCCTGATCAACCCTGATCAATAGTACTGCTTTATAGATATATACATTTACATTGTGTTAGTGCAGACAAACGTGTAGATCCTGATCAATAGTACTGCTTTACAATCATGTAAATTTTACCATTTATATGCGTGGAATGTGTAGATCCTGATCAGTCAAAAGTTTAGTTTTAATGAAACAAAATTGTAGATCCTGATCAATAGTACTGAAACAACTCCTGATTAATAACACTGTCAACTATTAGCACATTTGATGAAATGACATTACTAATTCTACTGTCCTAGTTTGATCAAGTACGATGCTGCATCGGCGTACTCTGTCACTTCCAGCTCAGTGTTCAATAGTTGCTGCTTCAGCTGTACGAGGCGGTCTTCGATGACGCGGTACTCATCTTCATTGGACGCCGCCTTCCACCATTCGCATGCTGAAGTAGGCGTACTTCATTCACGGCCTGCTCCTTCTGGAACAACTCTACCAGAGTGTAGATGTTTGGATGGGAATGGGTAAACAGACCATTGACCTTGTTGTGCCATCCTTTGACGTGGTTCGTGGTCCTGGATTGTCGAAGTGGTTCCACATCGCCTTGTCGCCGTCCACCCAATGCTCCGTTATGTAGTCCTTGAACGCGACTACGGATCCGTGTCGTCGTCGTTGTTTTCTAGGGCATGGAACCACACGTCTTCAACCAGTCCGATCGGCACAAGAGGCAGGACACTAGCACGGCGCACCAACATTCTGAAGTCGTCGTTGTCTCTGTCTGAAGTCGTCGTTGTCGTTCGTCAGGTTGTCACAAGTCCACATGACTGAACCTTCCTCCAGATGCACTGTGAATAATGGAAGAAACATCCCTTCACTGTTACGTCCGGGTAGACAGCGATAACGGCACGTTTCGCTGCAACTTCGAAGTCCATCATGACAGTTTCTGGTTTGAGTTCGATGTTGTGCCGGTCACCAGCGCCCTGAACAAGTTCAAACAGCCGTCTGTAGGTGGTCTTGCGTTTGTTCGGTAGCAGCGCATATATAAGAGTACACATGTACCCATCAACCATACCATGGATTGTGTACATCTGGTAGAAGTATGATGGACTGGAGTAGAAGGTCCCATCGACATACCAAATGTCGGCTCTCGAGAGTTCCATTAAGTTCTCCAACGTAGCGAACACGATGATGCGGTTTTCTTCCCCATCATCCGCGAGTAGGAACTTATCGCCCGCCGTCGTCTCGGTCCATTTTTTATAAAATGAAAAATAAAATCATCATTTACCTGTACAAAGCAGGACGAGCAGAATAGAATGTCGGTAATTTGATCGCGACAGCCTCTGTATCCTCATCCCATTCTGGTGTTCGGAGAGTGGCTAATATATCGTCGTATATGGCAGGTATCGGCTCAATGGTACCTCGCACTCGTTTCCGAATGTTGCTCATCATTTGTTTCGCTGTAACTCCGACAGGGTCCTGTGGGTGGTTGTGATTCACCATTATCTTAGTTGGAATCCCATTCCGTGTGTTGATCTTCGCTGTACAATCCCGGTTCACACAGTTCCAGTAGCTGCGGTCGCCTCTTCTTGTCTTCAAACTGAACAAGTATTCATTGTGTACCAGCGTCTGAGATCCACGACTGTTCTCTATAAACCGTACTCCGACTTGAGCGTTTGCCATGATGCAAGTGTACAGTCAAACATATTTGGTGGAATATATATACACTTTCACAGTAGAGTTACAATTATATGTAATTAAGGTACACACATTTATTGTAATTAATTAATCAAGTAATGTGAAATGTAGTCACTGTAATCACTTGCCTGTATTTAAACCTAATTGTAATTAATTAATCAAGTAATGTGAAATTTAGTCACTGTAATCACTGTAATCATATGTCTGTAGTTAACACTAATTGTAATTGAAACTATTGACAATATATTAATTAATCAAGTATTCAATCATCAAGTATGATTCATTTGATCTTGTCTGATACTGATCACCTGTTAAAAGTAATAATTTATTATTAAACAAGTGTGTAACGCAACTTTAAGCCCAGCAGTATACTTACCACACAGGTAAGGCAAAGGTGTGAAAGTTGAATGTTGGGAAAGTGAGACAGTCTAGACAGCCCAAAAATCAAAATGTTGGGAAAGTGAGATACAACCTTTAAAACACGTAAGTCTTTAGAATGGAAAAGATTCTAATGTGTTGTCAAACCAGTACACATATTCCCAATGCTTCTCAAGTGCTGTTTGTATTGAGAAAGAATACACGCTATTAACCCTTTCAACCCTAAGTAACTGGAATGGATTTTGATACGTTAGTTTTGCAACCAATCCAACTGTCACAAACTGATTTTCAGACTAGTCCATTTATGAAAAGGGGGTGTTTTTGTTCTCACAATTCTGAAAATTACTTGTAAACAGTGCAGATCCTGATGAGACGGCTCGTCATGAGCCGGCTCATCTGGATCTACACTGTTTGCCAATACCACTATACAGGTATGTGGTGTTGAAAGGGTTAAATTTACAACAGTAGACATCATGTTTTGTTTCCTCCTTTCCAAGGGCTACTATTACCAGCAACATGACTCCGAGTATTATGGCTCAGTAAAAGTCTAGATACAGATTAAATTGTAGACAAAGGTCTACTATGGGAGCCCAGGCATAAAACTGTTCTGACAAAAACAAACAGCTCCAGCTCAGCCATAAAATGTTATGTAGAAGCCTTGAGGCAATTTAGAAGACACTCGAAATTAATGTACCAGACACACAGAACATCAAAGTACTGAAAATGTATTGCCATAAACAAAATGTAGGAAAGTGTGCCTGCCACACACTGATGATGCCCCCCCCCCCACCCCCACCCCCACCCCCCTTTAATTTGATACATTTACCATCAAAATAGGTATTATGAAATATGAATTTTAACCATTCATAAAAGTTCTGTTTTCTTTTACCACATAATAATTACACGAGTTCTGGCGAATAAACTTGTCCGCCAAAATGGTGACCGACAGCCATAGTTAATGCTTCTAAAAATAGATAAATAAAATGGTGATACCTAAAAGTAGTAACATACATCGGACGTGGACTTAACTGGTGTCTGACGATACAGTAAAAAATGGTTGACCAGTTCCATGCGCGGATACAGAAATAATTGCGGGGGGGGGGGGGAGGGGGGGGGGGGGGGGGGGGTCTGTAATTACAAATCGGCATAGCCGAACTCCACGAGCGTGAAATCGTAAAGTAGGGGGGTCTAGGGGTCCTCCCCCAGGAAATTTTTAGATGCCAGATCGCCGCAGATGGGATTTCCTAACACCTAGGCCACAAACAAAGTCATCCAACTATTCGAGTATTGTAGATTTTCGTCTTTTTTTATTTTTTTTGCCAGGAGCAGGGGAGTGGGTCCGGACCCCCTGGACCCCTCCCCCTGTATCCGCGCCTGAGTTCCTGCTAAACAATTCTACCATCTCCAGCACACCAACCCAAACATGGAGGAACCTAGTTGGGACTGAACTGTTCTTGCTCTATGATCCAGCGCTCCAGATAAGGTGCATATTGGCGTATTTTACACACTTATTTTAGCAGATTACTCATTGATTATCACAAGTGGGAGCACAAAATACTCACAGCAATGGGAAAATATGCATTGATTTTCAAATTTTGTAGTGAAAATACTGTAATAAAGTTGAAAATTTACTTAGTTGAGCTGAAAAAGCAAAGTGTTGAATTTTTAATTTGTTTTATCTTTTATCATTTGTTCCCTATTTAATAAGGAAGAAAATCAATAATACATTTGTAAAAGTAAAATACTCATTGAATTTGAAATATGGGGGTATAATACTCTTTAGATACAAAACTTATCTGGAGCTCTGAGGATCTAAACTGTGTCACTAAGTGACAAGAGGACAACTTGTACATGTTGTAAGCACAAATACATCATTGTGCACATGCACAGGCTTCAAATTGTTTGAAAAATAAATGTTGTTGTCATTATTGAATATATAAGGCTGGTTATGTTGTGTAGTCTTTCCTTTGAGAAAGTCCAAAAACACTTGTACCCTTTGATAAAACAACCATGTCTAATTCAGTCAGTGCACAAAAAAACCCATAGCTCATGTGGCACACCAGAAAACTGGGTCACACATGTCTACTCACTATAATATAGGTCAATGCCAACAATACAGTGTTAGCTGATTATTGTTGTCAGAATAACCTGTCCATTTGAACTGTGACCTGACAACTCGTGAGGATGTTCATGTGTATTACCCCATTACCATTTTGTTTGTGGATATTCGAAATAGTTTCTTTATATGTGGCTGTGACTGGAGAAATTGACCAGTTTTTCGATCAGTGCAGACCAGTGTAGATTGATGGAATAGCGAACAGTGCAGATCCTGATCAGCCTGTGCATCCGCAGTCTGATCAGGAACTGCACTGTTCGCTATTCCATCAATGAAACACCTGTCATGCTTCTAACAAGCAATATAGATTGTTAGCAGGCTACAGGAGTGTGCTATTGGATGAGGAGCTACACTCAGGTCACATATCCTACAAGTCTGATTTCCCAGTCACAGCCACATATTATGTGCTTAGAAAGTATTTGTCATAACCAACATTGAACCGGCTCGTTGGAATAGCCTCGTTTCTTATAAAAACTGTAAATCATCACTCATGAAAGATCGCTATGAGGACAGCTGTATCGAGATATGTATACAGTACCAACAGCAAGGCCATGTAACATTTCCTACTAAAATAGGGCCATTTCCGGGGGGGGGGGGGGGGGGGGGTGGGGGGCCTGTTCGGGCGACATTTCCGGGGGGGGGGGGGGGGTATTTTTGGGGCACCATTTATGTGCGTCATTTCCAGGGGCCAATTCCAGGTCCCATATCCGAGGGCGATTTCCGGACACCATTTCTGTGGGACATTTCTCCACCTCAAACATCCACAAGTGTTAATTTCAAGTCACATTACCTGACAACTGAACTATTATTACATTCTGGGCGGAATTCCATGGTGTAACCCCATTAAGTATACATATGACATAGGACCTGTTACCATAATGCTGTAATCCTGTAATCTGACAAGATAAGGAACCCCCTTTATCTCTCATAGATAGGTGTATTAGAATGTATGGCTGTAACACAAGTACACATTCACATTAGCAATACCCTGACAGAACATAAATCGGATACAACCTGGGCCTGGTTGCTCAAAGCTTCTGTTAGCTTAACAGACTGTTAAATCCTTAGCAATGCTAAGGATTTAACAGTCTGTTAAGCTAACAGAAGCTTTGAGCAACCGGGCCCTGACAATCACAATGCCTGTATTTTTTAACCTGTCACCTGCATGCATCATGAGATTGGAGTAACCAAAATGCTCAGGAAGTATTATATTAACCCTTGGACCGCTATTTTTTTGTCGTCTGCTGTTTACTTTCTATTTTCCATTGTTATCATCAAAAACTTTGACAGCACTTTAGAATAATTTACAACATGCTTTGAAAGCACTTCAGAATCATTTCCATTGGAAATGATTCTGAAGTGCTGTCAAACCATGTTTTTATTGAGAAATAAGGCAAGATATAAAAGCAACAGCAACGACAATTGTTGTGAGTAGCGGTCTAAGAGTTAAATGCCCTCGTTCCAAGAAAATGATGAAACAGAATAGGAAAAAATATTTAATTCTACAATTGTTTCGTATTTAATAATCTATTGGTACATATCAGTCGCTTGTAAAAATTGGGGATTGGTAAAAATAACGTTTATAATACTGAAAAATAGTGCCGAAAGTTACAATATTAAAGCCATTGGCCAGTCAACAAGGCGAGATAACTTACTGAAAATCGATACACCCTTCCACTTGCCATGATCGACAAATATGTGTACCAAATTTGAGTTATTGCATGGAATACGATACAGAAGGCGAAAATTAAACATGGCCACCAAGGGAAATCACTAATCAGAAAACTTAAAAAAAGATAAATAGGGTTTTTCGTTTTACTGTGGAGCGCGAAGTATAACGCGAGTTATTGTGAGGACAAGGATAGACAATGGGAAAACTAAAATGGCCACCAATGGGAGGTAAGTCATCCGAAAAGTTTGAAAATCAATAGGGTTAATCATCTTTCCATAATAAACATGTATACCGAATTTGATTGCGATCTGTGAGTAGAATGTAACGATACAGAACACAATTTTTTTGAAAAATTCAACTGTTTCTTCGTCTTGTCGTGATAAACATGTATCCCAGATTTGGAAACATCCATCAAACAGAAGTCTAGCTATTGTGTTGACAAGCTATGCCTGCCCGACCAGAGGGCCGTTTCACTAAACTTCGTACAACTAAAATGTTCGTAAGTGCAAATTTAGGATCGTGTGGAAATGTCAATGGATGGATTTACTACCGTGATAATTGTTTACAAGAAAACTTTGTCAATGTGAAATTCACAGACTATCATAATCTTGCACTTACGAACATTCCCAGTATTGCGGTCAAATATGTTTTTTGTCAACCAGTGGTCCATATCCATACATTCGCCCATACCGACATTACCCAGCAACAAAAGGAGCAGGTGTCATATAACACACACCCCTTGATCATAGGGCACAACTCAACTAGCCCAAAATGCATAATTCTTTTATAACTAGCTGTAAACAAATTCTCTCTTAACAAAAAACATATAATTATGAATATTAAGTTTCTCAATGCATGTAATTTCACTATTTTAGTCTTTATATCTGGAGAAAACGTCCATTTAGAATTTTATTCCAGTGCTAACCATTCATTTGATACATTGTTAACTTGTACAGTGTTTAAATGTGTACATTCATAAATTCTTCAGAAATAATTAAATATTATACTAAGCAAAGTACTTACAATTCAATGTCTGCATGTATGTCCAAATCGTATTAACTATCTTTTACTTCAAAAAGGTTATTAGGTGTAGTTCTTTTTAACCATTAGGCATTACATTCTGCGGATACACAATTTTACAGATGGAAAACTGTAAATATTTTCTTAACTTCTTATCGTATATATTGTGACCACCATTTGAACCGTCTCATTGAGACGGTTCAAATGAGTGGTCACAACATATACTTTCATTGAGAAATAAGATAAATGGAAAAGAAATACTTCAAAAGTTTGATACATCCAAAGGTGTATTCCGAATGTATTGGATAAATATATAACACAGTTTTCAATACCTCCCTTAGACCGCTACACGCAACGATTGTCTGCTGTTGCTTTAATTCTAGCCTTATTTCTCAATAAAAACATGGTTTAACAGCACTTTAGAATCATTTCCAATGGAACTGATTCTAAACTGCTGTCAAAGCATGTTGCAAATTATTTTAAAGTGCTGTCAAAGCATGTTTTGGTGATAAAAATGGAAAATAGAAAATAAACAGCAAACAACAACAAAATAATATAGCGGTGTAAGGACTAATACGAATTTAGCACATAAAATGTACAAACAACTAATGTATATATACCTGGTATAGCCTACTAAGATTCCCTATGAGACTATGAACTAAAACTGACTGCTCCAATACAAACTCCTGAATCGTATCCACATATGCACTCATTCATAATATCACCTCCCAATGATAATTACAATATCGGCCAGAGTATGAGATTTTCCACATTATCGCATATGAAAATCTTCCAAAACTGATTTCTGACAAACGTCTGATAATTTATTTGTAAATGACTTTGAAAGCTGATGAAATTTACATTAATAATATAAAAATTTTGTTTTCAATTTTCTACGTTATTTTGTGATGTTATTTATTTGTTTTTAATCAATTTTAACAAGAGCTGTAAAAACATAGTACCGTATTAACCCTAAATATTTGGACACAATTTGTTTTGGGAAACATTATGTCCGAATACATTGTTATTGTGATTAGACCACTACTGCCAAGCTAACCACATTGGCATGCTCACCATTGTGGGGCAGCCAAATATTTATATGTTTTTCCAAATAAATGTTGACCAAATTTTTAGGGTTATTACGGTATTTGTTAAAAAATCAGCTAAAAGTGAAAAAACAGCAGACGACAACAGTTCCCGCCATTGAAGGATTACTGGCCGTTATCTAACCAGGACACTGGGGAGTCCTTCAATACTTCCTAAACTGCTTTACAACCACTCACCATGGGATAATCTCATAAGCATGTGGATCAATGAAGCACATGGCAACTTGTAAAGTTACAAGATCCAACGATCAGATCAAGCAGTGGCAGAACCCCACGGAGTCCCGCAGGGACGTAGAATTCTTTTTTATTAATTCTTTTCCACGAAATAACAATTCGTTCCCACAAAATAACAATTCGTTCCCTCAATTTAACAATTCATTCCCACAAATTAACAATTCGTTCCTACGAATTAACAATTTGTTCCCTCGAATTAACAATTTTGTAAATTCATGGAAACAAATTGTTATATCGTGGGAACAAATTGTTATTTTGTGGCAACAAATTAATAAATTGAGGGAACAAATTGTTATTTTGTGGGAACAAATTAATAAAAAATAATCCATGTCCCCTGTGGGGCTCCGTAGAAGTCAGGGGGCCGTTTCACTAAACTTCTTACGACTAAAATGTTCGTAAGCGCAAATTTAGAATCGTCTGCAAATTTGAATTGATGGATTTACATTTATTGAGCATAGGCTGCATATGCAGCCTATGCTCAATAAATGTAAATCCAACAATTATTTACAAGAAAACAGTGTTAATGTGAAATTTACAGACTATCATAATTTTGCACTTACGAACATTTTAGTCGTAGGAAGTTTAGTGAAACGGGCCCCTGATGTTTCAACCATGTAGATTGTGGCCGTTTTGTGTGCCAAGCTGAATTGGGAAGGCTGTGGGGAGGGTGGCATTATTGGCTTGTTTTTATTTTTATCGTTATCACTATTTCTTGTCAATTGTTATTTGAACATTTTATTGGGGGTTATTTTGTCAGCTAAAAATCTCCATCCCCACATCCCAAAACACGATTCATGCCCACCACACAAATATATGAGACGCACCATGTGATTTTTTACCCAAGAAGATGTGCGATATCTCATGAAAAATATTTACAAATATACGGTATTTTCCGTAAATGACATCGAAAGTTATGTTCAGAGCAAATTTGGAATAGAATTCCGCATTTGCTATGAAAACATCGTTAACTTTAAAGGTCATTTACAGAAAACATCACACAGTTTCTGTAAATACTTTTCATGAAAAATCGCACATTTTCTTCGGTACAAAATCACAAACTCAAAACAGCCTCTGATCAGACTGCAGTGATGCACCGTACTACTGCGCATATATCGATGGTCTAGTAACATAAGGTCGTAACTGCTATGCTTTAGCATAGCAGTTACGACCTTATGTTACTAGACCATCGATATGTCAGCAGCTAATATTGCTGGTCATAAAACACAATACCCTGATACTCTTTAGGCAAAAAACAGGTACAAACTGTTGTCATAGATTTTTATACCTCATTTTAACCCATTAAAGACGGGATACACTTATAGCAGTATGAAACTTTTTAGGGGGCAAAATCCTATTTTCTTCATTTGATCTTGAAAGTATATGGTGTTACCACTCATTTGAACTGTCTCGTCAAGACGGTTCATATGAGTGGTAAAAACAACATATACCTTTATGGAGAAATAAACAAAAGAATGAGATTTTTCCAATAAAAATTATTGTATCCTTAGACTGAAATGGGTTAAACGTTTCATCTCTTATTATTTGTCATAGATTCTTCCATGTCAGATAATTTCGCTAATTCAAAAACATAATTTTGCAAAAATCAGGAAGTATTCACAAATAGTGCAGATCCTGATGAGACGGCTCGAAAGAGCCGTCTTATCTGGATCTACACTATTTGCAAATATTGACTGTATGATATGTAGTGGTGAAAGAGTTACTTTGATATTTGAAACATAAAGATCGTGACATTTCAAGCCAGGCCTGATAAGCAGCGTGTGCCATGACAATTCAGAACTTAATCTATGATGATAAGCCACAAATTAACCCTTTCACCCCAAGTAACTGGAATAGAATTTGATGTTACTTTTGCAACCAATTCATTCGTCACAAAATGATTTTCAGACAAGTCAATTTATGAAAAGGGGGTGTTTTTGTTTGCAAAAGTATGAAAATTACTTGCAAAAAGTGCAAATCCTGATGAGACGGCTCGTTACTAGCCAGCTCATCTGGATCTACACGTTCTGCAAATACCACTATACAGGCTTGTGGTGTTGAAAGGGTTAACGCATAAATGGAAATTAATGGTTTGTTTGCTAAATATTTCAAAATACAAGAAAGAAAATATACAATATAAAACTAAAGTAGTTAGTGGACAACATACATATGATAAACGGTCCATGATGGATGTACATTATGTACGGGGAAACAAAATGCTTCAATTCACTATCAAGATAAAGACTATTTGAATTACAAATACCAGACATTTTATTTATTTTTTTCCCACAATCTCATATCACCCATTCAACCCTACAGCCAACATTTTCAAACACTGTTGATCCACATGATCCGGTTTGTAACAAGCCATCTCATCAAGATCTACATTGTCTGTATTTTTCAGATTAAAAAAAAAATATCCTCACATGAGTTATTTAGTGGTGAAAGGTTTTTAGCCTTTCCCTGTCTTGTGATATTTCGACTCTTCCAAATGCAAAACATCTGAATAAAAGAATGAAATGCTGGGTCAAATGATGGTTAAATTATCTGATAGAGTAGAAAACATTGTGGGAAAAGGAGAAATTGCTTGTTACAAGCAATTTCTCCTTTTCCCACAATGTTTTAAAAAGACATCTTCTGCAGAGGCGTGAAAAGTCGTTTCTATCAGGGAAAGTGTTAAATAGTGTCCAATACACTTGCATTGGCTGCAGAACTTTTAGACTACTTGCAATCATGAAATTTTGTCAATAAAATTCTCATAAACATTATACAGACTTACATCTATTCATCAGTTTCCATGACATTCCATCTTTATTCAGAAGTACTCATCACATGCCAAACAAGTAGTCCAACCAGTTATGTATTGGCGCTCATTTAACCCTTTCAATAACTAGAATGGACTGTGGTACCTTATCCCTTAAAAAGCGGGAACCGAAAATTATCACCTGCTATTGTGCCATATTTTCTATTATTTTGTCAATAAAAACATGGTTTGGCAGCACTTTAGAATCATTTCCACTGGAAATGATTCTCAAGTGCTGTCAAATCATGTTTTTATGAAGAAAAAAAAGGAGAGAAAAAAAGAGCAGACAACAAAATTTAATTCAGCATTGTATGGGTTAAGGATCAATCCAATTGTCACAAAATGATTTTCAGACTAGTGCATTTATGAGAAGGGGTGTTTTTTCTAAAATATATGAACTTTCTTGCAAAAAATGCAGATCCTGATGCACATCTGGATCTACACTGTTTGCAAACACTGCAAAAGGGGTCTGTAATGTGTGCTGAAAGGGTCAACTAACTAGTCAACACATGACGATGTGACAATCCAATCCTACCTCAGGTGTTCCGTGTCCACAAACCAGGCACTACAATAGTCATCAGTCCAGCTTGATCAACCAGCGGTCAGGTTGGCAGGTGACCGAGAACTGACCGAGAACTGACCGCGAGGAGCTCATTGTGACTTTTGTTGTTCGTTCAATACAATCCAGTAAGCCGAAATAGAAGGCTGGAAGGTTTACGCCACCAATAATTGATGCTTTCACGCAAGACAAGTCGCGGGACAGAACGACTCAACACAAACATAATGACAATGATTCACAATAGCCTGAAGTACAATGGAAGATCGTATTATACAATGTTCAAGGAGGGCAAACAGCTAACGCTTGATTTCTTACCTAAGAAAGTATTCACTTTGCACTGTAATTATCACTTTACATCCAGGCAAACATGCTTTGGTAGCACCTTCAAATTAACCCTTCCTACACTGTTGACGAAAATTGCCGTCTGCTGTTTTTCATTTTTGCCTTAATTCTTAACAAAAAATCTGTTTTGACAGCACATGAGAATCGTCTCCAGTGGAGACGATTCTCATGTGCTGTCAAAACAGGGTTTCATCGAGAAATATTGAAAACTAGAAATGTGGCCTGTCGGCACACGAATGCCCCCGCTGGCAGCCAAAGAAAACGAGGCATATTTGATTATAAGCCATTTACCCAAGCGTTAAGGTTTTGAACGCACCTTGACCCTGGGCTTAGTGGTAGAGGACCATTGTAGCAATGCGTGTGTGAAATGTGAAGCAGATCTGAGCAAGGAAACACAAATTATAAGCCATTTAACTGAATGTTAAGGTTTCAAACGCACCAAGTCTGTGACGTTGACCCTGTGCTTAGCGGGGGCAGGACGAATGTGGATTTGTCACAGGGCGGTAGAGGATCATTGGAGCGATGTGTGTGTGAAAGTTAGTGTAGGATTGAGAAACGCGCACGTAGATTTGTCCCAAAGTGGCAAGTAAACAATTAAAGTGGAAAAGGTGAAGGTCAAAGGTCAAGGTCGAAGTAGTGGGTGGTGGAGTGTGTAGGGCATGTTCATATGTATCATGTGTATAAATATTGGGATTGGCAAAAGTATTGAGAAGTTATTGTAGGATTGAGAAACGTGCACGTAGATTTGTCCCAAAGTGCTAAGTAAACATTTAAAGTGGAAAAGGTCAAGGCCAAAGGTGAAGGTCGAAGTACTGGGGGGCGGTGGGGGGGGGGGGGGGGGGGGGTGGAGTTATATATTGTGGGTATAAATATTGACATAATATGTGAAGCCATGTAGAAGTCACTAAAGAATATGGTAATATCGGGACGTACGGACGGTCGTATGGGACGGACGTACGGACGGACGCTGGTAACACTATATGCCCCCGTACCTTTCGGTAGCGGGGGCATAATAAAACATTTCCAGCAGACAACAGAATTTAATTCAGCATAGTATAGGTAGGGTTTTAACCCTTTCAACACTACAGAGGATATAGCGGTATTTGCAAACAGTATAGATCCAGATGAGCCGTCTCATCATGATCTGCACTTTTTGCAACTATTTTTAGAACCAAAACAACCCCTTTTCATAAAAGGACAAGTCTCAAAATCATTTTGTGACGATTGGATAGGTCGGAAAATTAAAATATCAAAATCCATTCCAGCTATTTTGGGTTGAAAGGGTCAACCATACACAAAAATGATAAACACCAGAGCTCCAGATAAGCTGCGTATTTGCGTAAATACCCAATTAAATTGCCAAAAACCCAATTGAAATCAGAAGTAGCGAGTATCAAAAAGCAATAACAAATTTGTGGTACCTTTATCATGCTACAGAAAACAATAAACAGACCACAAATATAGCATATCTTTCTTATTTTCCATGACAACACATCTTGGTATTTCATTAGAATTGTCTCCAAGGAGACAATTCTAATGAAATGCCAAGACATGTTTTCATTTCGAAGCAAACTATTCAATAATTGCTGTCTGTTGATGTGTAAACAGTAGTGTGATTTTATTTTACCCAATTAAAATATTAAAATACCCAATTGTTTCAGATATGATGGAGTGCAAATACTCAATTACTAATTCCTTATCTGGAGCATGAAACACTGAATATTCATAGCTAGGCTTCTTAGACTTGAGTTACAGAACATTGATGTGTTGTGTGTGTCACATTTGGACAGGTTTCCTCAGTATATGTTGCTGCGGCTGGAGAAATGGAGCTTATGGGATATCATTTGTGACCAGTGTAGCTCCTGAACAAATAGCACTCCTGTAACCAGATACCCATCTATATTGTGTGTTTGAAGCATGACAGCTGTTTCATTTGTGGAATTGGTGGAGCAGTACAGATCCTGATCAGACTGGGCAAATGCACAGGCTGATCTGGATCTACACTGGACGGAAAACCCATAAGCCCCATTTCTCCACTCACAGTCACATATAGAGAAGTATTATTACCCCTGATCTCAAGAATGACCATTCATTTTGTAACATAATGAAATTTAACCTCCCAATGGTAAGGAAAAATTAACAGTTATTGTACAAATAATGACTGGCCCAAATAATGACAAAAGTGGAAGTGAATGTGTTTAACGTCCCACAAACAGCTCAGGTCATATAGAGACAGGACCACAGTTTAAAGTTTCATCCGACAGACCAGTGGGATGGAAATACTATGAAAGTATTTTTGATGCCTAAGGCGAGGTTTGAACCCACAATCCAAAATAATGACAAAATAATTTGCTTCCTGACAGTAAAACCAATGAGGCAGTCTAGGTTTATTTATTAATTAATTTTAACATGCCTTTGATGCTAATTAATGGCGCAGTATCTGGCACCAGAACACTTTCTTCACCGAAATTGTGTGTCAAAGTGTATAAGGCAGATTTTCTTGCCAAGTCTGCAGAGCTGATCTTATCTGCATGTGGTATCAACAAACATGTTTCCTGTGCCAATTAATAAAGCTAAAGAGCCAGTTTACAAGAACACTCTTTGATCAAATGTACCATACGCCATTTCCCAACCAGTGTAGCGTCGAACCAGCATCCACGTAATGCAATCGGATCCATCATTCACTGTGTGTGTTCAGTCATGCTGTGATCAGGGAAATATTCGAGCAGGTTTCCACAGTGTAACACCAGTCAGGTCAGCAATTGCTGATCTGACTGGTGTTTCACTGTGGAAACAGTTACAACGTCATAAGGTCCTTTCTGTCCTCCAGCAGCCATCGTGTTCCCAGCATGAGTGGCCGGGTGCCATGCTAGGTGAACCCAAGAAAGCACTGAAATTCAACCTACTTCAAAATTCATGCCAATTATAACATCAAGTAGCAGGAGACCATTATAGGTTTCCAGTCTGATGTCAATATTTTGATTACTAGAGAAAATGAGCAGAGGCTCACATATACACCCGGCTGCCGTCTCCACCGAAAAACAATAAGTTTAATGTAAATCTTATGGACGGACGGACGAACAGACGGAAATACGAAAACTATATACCCCTCGACATACTTCATATGCCGGGGTTATAATAAGACTTGAAACAAGATGGCCACATGAACATCAATCCTCAGCATAGCCTTGTTTCTTATGAAATCGGTCAACAAGTTTAATAAATCACCCTTCATGTATGTAAGATCCTCTAATTAATTAATTTTACTTCATTTAATGGTCCCAATTGGCTCTTGGGCCTTAAATACCTTTGCTTAATTTTCCTTACTGACACATTCAGGTCTCCAGATAATCTAAAGAGTATTAAAACCCCAAATTTCAAATTCAATGCGTATTTTACTTTTACAACTGCATTATTGATTTTCTTATAGGAATGAATGGCCTTTTTGTGGAATTTATAGGGGTATAAACTTGGAAAAGTCACGGGAATACTGGACGAAGGCCGGAAGGCCTCGTCCAGTATTCCCGCCACTTTTCCAAGTTTATATCCCCGATAAATTCCACAAAAAGGCCATTCATTCCTTATACCGTAAAGATTCTAATAGACGCCCATACTCTAATAGACGCCCACCCCCTACTTTTTACGTTGAAAATTACACATTTTTTGGCCGATTTTCACGAAATTAGTGCCTCTAATAAACGCCCAGTACCGACTTGAAACAAAATCGGAGCTAATTGTCCAATTAGCTTTTTTTTATTTCCATTATTTCGAAAGCAACTTCCTTTAAAATGGGGGAAAAAACATAATTGCTACTTTCACTTTCAAAAGCGGAAGCGAAATTCGACTGTTTCCGGTGTCACAGTAAATTCCTCATCAGCAGTAGCTATTTGCACGGACACAGGGAGATCAGAATTTACACGGTTACGGAGACGCCATTTTCAAAGCATCTCAAACCCGACAGATACGAAACGCTGACTCTGATGAAACGTCCGTGGGCGTAAATCTGATCAGCATTAATGATTGACGCTGTCTTGATATACATTACCATTAAATTTAACATTTCTACCGACTGTACCATAATGACCAGAGTGGGCCGAAACGTCTTGGCCCAAATGTTTATAAACTGACAGACAGTACAATCAAGTCTGGTGTTTGAGAGTAACGTCCCTTAGTTATGTTTTTGTTCAGATAGCAGAACAGCGTATATTTTTTTATCATTTTCCCGCTGAATAACACTTGCCTCTATTAAACGCCCACCCTGGACTTCGGAGCCAGTGGTGATTCTAATAGACGCCCGGGCATCTATTAGAATCTTTACAGTAATTCCAGCATTTGGAATACATTCATCAAGAAAGTGTGTTTATTTTCCGTTTTCTTAAGAGTTATTTTAACTGCGCCTCACAGTTACGGAAAGTAGTTTGGTGTGGGAGTTTACTGGGATATAAATTTTGGACAGAGACTTGCTACGGGCCAATCAAATGTTAGGGAATTGTGTAAATATGTTTGTGCTGGAATTATTCCTTATTATATAGGGAACAAATGATAAAGAAATAAAACAAACTAAAAAATTCACTTAATTCAGCTGCAATGTTTGGTTTTTAAAATCAATGCATATTTTCAATTTGCTGTAAGTATTTTGTACTCCCATTTTTGATAATTAATGCGTATTCTGCTAAAATAAGTGCGTAAAATACGCCAATACGCACCTTATCTGGAGCTCTGACATTTATAGTGATAATGCATAACCAAATTATCTCCCCTGTATATCAGTGTCTGATAGCATAAACTTGAATGTAAAAGTAGACAGCACAAAATGTTGCAGAAACTAATTGGCCACATCACTGTTACGTTACGTTATTGATTTATTGGAAACAACCGGGTTCTCAATACATCATAGTTTGGTGTCCCACAATGTGACTTCCCCTCCGTGCATGTTAAACCAATTATCCCACTCCTGTTCCACAACGCATGACAAAATTGATAACGCACACCTCGAATGATTATATCTCATTGTACCGCGCATTCTCAAATCACGCCACATATAAATGTTACTCAATGTTGTTTTTTTTTTGCTGTGATTCAAACAACAGGCAAATACTTTATTTACTAAGACTATTTACTAAGGCCATAATATAAAAGGTGTATGTTTCCCATTGGCCGACCTACCTGCTAAAATTGCTCTGACTCAACTAATTATATTGCCGATTTAAAAAAAATATAAATTATTCTCGGTTCGTCCTGGCGTCTGTCTACCCACGGTCAGCGTTTTAGCCTATGACTAGCGTGCTCTGAGATAAAAAAAATAATTTTCTTACCGAACTTGAAAATGCATGTTCGGGAGATGGTAAACAAACATTCTATTAATTCTGGCCTAAGGAATATTAATCATTATATCAAAATGCTCTGGAAAAAAATGTCTTAACATAAGTGTATATAGAAACCATAAATGATACCGGTATTTGTAATTGTGTGATTTTTCTAATAAATTTTGGTTTTTAAAACAATATGCATTAAAATAGAATTATGTACCGAATACAGTCAAACTACTGATACTTCAAAAGTAAATTTTTTGGTTCCAAGTACATGTTTTCCTATATAATAACTGTCATTAACTCAAGTATTTTCCTTAGTCCCCTGGACTTTGAGTAAACGAGTGTAGACTGTAGTTGATATCAGGAATCGGCAAATAGAGTGGGTACCGTTTCACTAAACTTCTTACGACTAATGCAAATCCAATAATTGTTTACAAGAAAGCATTGTTAATGTGAAATTTACAGACTATCATAATTTTGGACTTACGAACATTTTAGTCATACGATGTTTAGTGAAACGGGCCCCACAGTACTGGGTTCCAGGTATTACCGGTACTCTGCAGTACATCCATTTCAGGCTGACGATGGCCATGTTGTGGAAATCTAGATATTTTCACCCAGAGCTCCAGATAAGCTGTGCATTTGCGTAAATACCCAATTAAAATTGCCAAAAACCCAATTGAAATCAGAAGTAGCGTCTGCGAGTATCAAAAAATTTGTGGTAGCTTTATCATGCTGCAAAAAACAACAAACAGTCCACAAATATAGCATATTTTTCTTATTTTCAATGAAAACACATCTTGGTATTTCATTAGAATTGTCTCCAAGGAGACAATTCTAATGAAATGCCAAGGCATGTTTTCATTTCAAAGCTAACAATTCAATAATTGCTATCTGTTGATGTGTAGACAGTAGTGTGATTTTACCCAATTGCTTCAGAAATGATGGATTACAAATTACAAATTCCTTATCTGGAGCCCTGTTCACCAGTCATTAAGATTATGAAGTATGTATACAGACTCGCCCTCTATCCATCATTAGCATATTACAGCTATAAAAGTGTTAAGAAAGCTTCACTAAGCAGATATTATCAAAATAAGATCATTCATGTGTCTCTTTTCAAATCATATAATTTAGTACTCTTAGTCAGCGTCTGGGCCCACAGACATGCAACAGTGAATGATAAATACCGGGTACACAATACTGGGCTACTGTCTTTTGATATCTAGTTTTTCGGCAAGGCTAGGAAACGTGTAGGAACTTCGATACTCGCTGAAGAATTCCTACCGTTGCCGAGCCGAGCCTGATAAACTTGATATCAAAAGACACTTGCGTGGTATTCTATCAGGGTTCCCCAGATTCAAAATAGTAAAATTTGAGGCTATTCAAGACTTTTCAACGCCACATTTTCAAGGCTTTTCAACGCCCATTCGACATTTATAGTATAAACTAACCACAAAGCGTCCCTCCTATTGTTTTGTCGAATATATTTTTAGATTTACTGCTTTCATAGCCAAATAATTCCAGCACAAAAATATTTACACAATTCCCTAACATTTGATTGGCCCGTAGCAAGTCTCTGTCCAAATTTTATATCCCAGTAAACTCCCATGCCGAACTATTTTCCGTAACCGTGAGGCGAAGTTAAAATAATTCTTAAGAAAACGGAAAATAAACACATTTTCTTGATGAATTTATTTAAAATGCTGGAATTATAAGGAATGAATGGAATTTTTGTGGAATTTATCGGGGATATAAACTTGGAAAAGTCGCGGGAATACTGGACGAGGCCTTCCGGCCTTCGTCCAGTATTCCCGCGACTTTTCCAAGTTTATACCCCGATAAATTCTACAAAAAGGCCATTCATTCCTATAATGTTTGTCGGCAACAAAACGTTGTAATTGCTCTTTACCTGGAGCTCAGTGAAATCGCAAAAAAAATAAAATTACTAAAAGTTTCAAAATATCCAAAGTACTTTGGATATTTTGAAACGTTTAGTAATTTTATATTTTTTCCCTTTCCTAATCCTCCGTTCAGAATTTTTTTTTTAAAAATTACCCAAGCTTGTCTGTCAATTTACCTTACATGTCAAAGACACCAATTTCACAGATAAACTTTCCAACTTGGCCATTTAGTAAATCATACATCATTCTTTTGATGGTCACAGTTTATCGAAAAGCAAATGTTATGGAGAAAGTAAATAGAATATTATCATTGGTTTCAAAGATAATTGCTTTGCAAATATGGCGTGGAATATGTGGCTGTGACAGGAGAAATGGAGCTGATGGCATTCGTGACCAGTGTAGACCCTGATCAACATCAGGTACTTGTCTACAGATACAATTATATTCAGCCAATTGTGTCCTATTTTTGCCGCATATGTGAAACTGACCGATGATTTGAAAATACCGATATATCTGAGATTGCATTTCAATGTGCAATATAATATACACTATAGAGTATAGTAGTGTGTTTACATGTATTTTATAAATATATCCAATCACACTGAGAATAACCCTCACTACGCGCGAGACGGAAATTGCCGTCTGCTGTTTTTCATTTTACCTTAAGTTTAAACAAAAAAAGTTTTTTTGTCGAGAACTATTGAAAATAAAACATTTCCAACAGATGACAAGATTTAACTCTTTGCATGCTAGCGGCGAAAATATCCGCCAAACGAATTAGGAGTACATGTATATGTTTTATTTCTCTCTGTTAATATGTCTTGAAATTTCATTAGAATTGAGTCCTCAGGACTCAATTCTAATGAAATTCCAAGACATATTCATGATATTTACGGGGAGAAATACAAGAAAATAGGATGAATTCTTGTCCGCTAGTTTTGAACTATTTATAGCCCACAAGTTTCCCAGCATGCAAAGAGTTAATTCAGTGTAGAGAGAAATAAACACATGTCATATAACAGTAGTATCAGTGTTTGAGGAGAAAGCATACATGCTTGTATAATAATTTTTTCATATCAAATTTACAAAGCAATTATCTTCAAACCCAATGACACTATTCATTTATTATATGGTTTGACAAATGTGTTTGAAGTCAAAAAAAGATAATATGACAGCAACGGGGGGAAAAAAAAAAAATCAATTCAAATTTTTTAACAAAATGAAGAGTGCAAATCTGACAACTTTAATTTATGGATTTTTTCCCCAAGGTTTAGAATGTCTAAAGCATAAACTATACATGTACTTCTACAAGGCTGGTGGACAAACAGAAGCTTGAGACACTTGCTACCAGTGTAGCTACAGGTCAGTCTGCAAATATGTGTAAATATGTACCTGATGAGGACCTATATATTGGTATAAAATCTCCAAAATGTCCATCGCCCATCCAGATTATCTCATGTATGGTTTCAAACAAAACTTGTCACCTCCAGGAGCCTATTTCATCAACATTGCAAAGTATACTTTGAGGGAGTAATCATTTATTTTTCCTGAAATGCATTATTTCATATCGAACTAACAAATGCATATATTTCATGATTAAAAGTATGCAGAATTATTATACTGAATTTATTACATTATCACAGCCAAATTGGCTGTGATAATGTAATAAATTCAGTATAATAAAAATTAATAAATTTATCATAAAATTGAAAATTTCTCCCTCAAAGTATACCTTGTTACTAAAGTATACTTTGCAATGTTGATGAAATAGGTTACTGGTCTGGGCACTAACAATGGGTAACCCACCGAAAATTGTCATCTGCAGTCGCTTCATATTGTGTTTTTTCTCTCAACAAAAGCATGGTTTGGCAACATTTTAGAATCATTTCCATTGGAAATTATTCTAAAGTGCTGTCAAACCATGTTTATGATGATAAAAATGGAAAACAAAAAATAATCAGCAGCTGACAAAATTTAATTCAGCATTCTAAAGGGTTAATTCAGTGAAGATAACAGAAGACAACCAGTGAGATAACTGGTGATTAACTTCCCCCTAGTTGGGAGGGGTGGAAAACTGGTGTACCTCACCACAGATAATTAATTAAATCAGTTCTGATAGCGTTGCTATGATTTGGACTTTGTAAATATACAAGGTACGAGTTAAGAGTTATTAACCCTTTCACCCCTGAGTAACTGGAATGGATTTTGATATGTTAATTTTGCAAACAATCCAATGGTCACAAAATGATTTTCAGACTAGTCCATTTATGAAAAGGTCTCAAAAATATGAAAATTACTTGCAAAAAGTGCAGATCATGATGAGATGGCTGTTCATGAGCCGGCTCATCTGGATCTACACTGTTTGCCAATATCACTATACAGGCCAGTGGTGTTGAAAGGATTAAAGGCTCTGGGTCTTAGATTTGAATGAATTGTGAGCAAAAAAGTTGGTAGAAGAGAATTCAAGGTTGATTTGTATTGTTTTTCTGTAAAATTGCTGAGAAAAAAAATAGCTTTTAAAATGCAAGTTTTTATAAATAAGCATTCATATTATATTTGATTAGTACTTATGTGACAAACTTGTTTTGCCTGGCCACTAAATTCATTGACTACAGGTTCGTCTCTGTCATATGTTCAGCTAAGCAAGTATGAATCAGCGAAAGGAATTACATCACTCCTAGCAGCTTTTCAAGATGGTTGAATGAAAGTTTTTGCAGGAAAATTGACTCAGAAATGACATGAACACTTTACGTCACTTTTCTGACACACCCTGCTTCACACATGTACATGGGAAGACAGTCAGAATGCATGCAGTATATGAGCAATAATCTCAGTACAGCACTTAGACTATTGATCCTAATTTGCCTGCACATCAGGGGTCAATTTCACTAATCTTCCTACCACTAAGATGTGCCTAAGTGCAAATTTAGGATCGTCTGGAAATTTCAATTGATGGATTTACATTTATTGCAATGCAGCCTATGCTCAATAAATGTAAATCCAATAACTGTCTACAAGAAAACATTGCTAATGTGAATTTTACAGGCTATCATAATGTTGCACTTACGAACATTTTAGTCGTACAAGTTTTAGTGAAACGGCGGCCCCCTGCACAGCCTGTTCCATACTGAGAGACTAAACTGTTTGTAAGTGCAAATTTACGATAATCCGGATATTTCAATTGATGGATTTACATTTATTGAGCATAGGCTGCATATGCAGCCTATGCTCAATAAATGTAAATCCAATAACTGTCTACAAGAAAACATTGCTAATGTGAATTTTACAGGCTATCATAATTTTGCACTTACAAACATTTTAGTCGTACAAGGTTTAGTGAAACGGCGGCCCCCTGCACAGTCTGGTCTATACTGAGAAAAGGTACTTTACAATATTGACACAGTCTGATCAGGGTCTCATAAACTGTTCGCCATTATTCCAACCTTAATGATGTATTTCACAAAAGTTGATGCTCAAAAAGCGTTTGTGGCTGTGTGACTTGAGAAATATATTTGTAGCCAGCGCAGATCCAGATCAGCCTGTGTATCAGCACAGTATCATCAGGATCTGTGCCCAGGTCGCCATTAAATCAATGAAACACACATCATGCTTCAAATATGCAGAATAGATCTTTCCTTATTGGGCTACAGGAGTTTGCTAACACATTCAGAGTTAGACTGGCCACAAATGCAATAAGCCCCATTTCTCCAGTCACATTTAGACATCGCTCTGATATTACTTTACTTGTCGCAACGACATATATTTTTACCGATAGTTATTTTGAAAATCAGACATATTTTCCATAAATGACATATAAGAAATTTGCTACAACATATCACAGCCAATATGCAGAATTAAATACCGCAGTCGCTCTGAAAGTTGTGTCAACTTTCGATGTCACATATGAAAAATATTATATATTTTATTAACTCTTTGCATGCTGGGAAACTTGTGGGCTATAAATAGCTAGCGGACAAAAATTCATCATATTTTCTTTTATTTCTCCTTGTAAATATCATGAATATGTCTTGGAATTTCATTAGAATTGAGTGAATGAAATTCCAAGACATATTTACAGAGAGAAATAAAACATATACCGTATTCATTCTAATAAACGCCCGGGCGCTTATTAGAATCATCGGTAAGTCACATGTCGGGGGTGGGCGATTAATAGAGGCAATGGTTTTTGGTCCGAGTAAAAAATGTCAAAAAGTGAAGAAAACGATTGGATTTGTAAACCTTACAGACGTTCTATGTACTCACGGTTTAGTCTTAGCAATTACTACCGTATCGGACGTTTGTATTCGGATAATCTGTATGTTTGGACTGGTCCATTTCTCATAAGAATAGTTACTTTTAATAGGATCAGTAAGTATTCGGATATACCCCAAATCCGTAAATTTCTCAAAATATCTCAACAATAACAAAGTGACATCACTCTTCGCGTAACATATACTATCTGGTCAAATCGTCCCCAGACCAAAATCGTCCCCATACCAAATCGTATTTTTTTATATTTTTTTTTGATAATCAAGCAAGCCCATCATCACATCTGGTTCCCGGTTTTGCTGTACAATATTGTGCGTTAAACCGTGACCGGGTACCGATGGCTGTCAACGACGAATAAGGAAAATGCTAGGCAGCGCTCCAGTTAAGGTGCGGAACTGGATTGTATATTAGAACCAGATAACGACTATAGTGACTCTGCAATAATTGTTAAACAAGGCGAAACTGTTGTGGGGAGATATCACCCAGGTGATCACAGTTACTTCTGGGGAACCGTGACCCTCCTCTATCGGGACATTTGCAAGGGGAGGTGGCCTTGAAATTCCATGTTCCTACAGAATATTTGGACGCAAAGAACGAAAGGCACATGTCCGCGCGTTACTAAAAAGGAAAATACGGAAATTACAGTTTGACATGTATGTCCATTTTTCTTTCCAGAGGAGGCCATGGGCGTTTATTAGAGGTCCCAATTTTTGTAAAATCGGGCAGAAAATGTTAATTTTTTTGCCCAAAAATGGGGGGTGGGCGTTTATTAGAGTATGGGTGTTTATTAGAATGAATACGGTAGTCCTAATTTGTTTGGCGGATATTTTCGCCGCTAGCATGCAAAGAGTTAAATCAATATTGGTGAAAAATTTGTATTTCAAATCATGTTCAAACACTCACCTTCAAGATTCTCTTGTTTTCTGCTGCTGCACAACCAAAACTGCAATCACAAATTCACCAAACGATTTCCCGCTGGCAATATATTCAATCCGGCAACTGCAACACACAATTAAAATCGCAATTTTCCCAAAGAACACCATCAAAGTGTTGCACAAGATATAGCCAGGCAATTACCCAGTGATTTCACAGAACCTGATACAATAGTGTCTGCTGCTCTGACAGGTTCACAACAACTGAACCACAATACCGACTTTCCCAGCCCCTTCAAAGGTAAGCCACCAGCGCAGGTGTTAACACTTCGACCACTATCTTATTTTCTTTGCCGGCTGCTGTTTATTTTCTGTTTTCCATTTTTATCATCAAAAACATGCTTTCACAGCACTTTAGAATAATTTACAACATGCTTTGACAGCACTTCAGAATCATTTCCATTGGAAATGATTCTGAAGTGCTGCCAAAGTATGTTTTTATTGAGAAATAAGGCAAGATATAAAAGCAACAGCAGACGACAATTGTTGTGAGTAGCGGTCTAAGGGTTAACATTTTCAAATTGTGAAGTACGGTAGTCTGCTGCAGTTCTCAAACTTGGCATACTTGAATAGCTGCATTGTGATTTGTACGGCCAAGTGACTTGTTGTTGTAGCATAGATACGATTCTAAGAGTGGGATTTTTAAATTGTCTTCTGCTGTTGTTTTTTGTTTTTTTTTGTCTTCTTTTTCAATGAAACATGGTTTGACAGCACTTAAGAATCAATTCCATTGGAAATGATTCTTAAATGCTGTCAAACAATTGATGTTATCGAGACAAAAAAAATTTAATTCAGCATTGTAAGGGTTAAAAGGCGTGCTGGGAAAATTATGGGGTATAAATAGTTAAAAACTAAAACAACATTCTTTATAATTTATTATATTTCTCCCTCTAATTATCTGGAATGTCTTGGAATTCAATTAGAATCAAGTCAGCAGGATATATTTACAGAGAGAAATAAGAACAAATACTGTGTTGGCTGACATTTTCGCCGCTAGCATGCAGTTAACCCTTACTATGCTGAATTAAATTTTGTCGTCTGCTGGAAATGTTTTATTTTAAATATCTCTCGATAAAAACCTGTTTTGGCAGCGCATGAGAATCGTCTCCACTGGAGACGATTCTCATGTGCTGTCAAAAACAGGTTTTTTGTTAAGAATTAAGGCAGAAATGAAAAACAGCAGACGACAATTTTTGTCTCCCGTGTAGTGAGGGTTAATAACCAATACAAGATACAGTTGCATATAATTGAAGGGGACAGTGAAAGAAGGGGGCTAAATTATTAATATATTTTAAATCATTTTATTGTATGCTTTGTTACCTGCTCAATCACGAACAACTGCAAATACAAGTTGGAATGTGCTGTTTTAGTAAAAAATATATATTTGTATTTAAAATTTACTGTTATAATTTAAGTCTTTGCATGCTAGCGGCGAAAATATCCGCCAAACGAATTATAACGATATATGTTTTATTTCTCTCTGTAAATATGTCTTGAAATTTCATTAGAATTGTGTCCTAAACTTCCAAGACATATTCATGACATTTATAAGGAGAAATAAAAGAAAATATAATGAATTGTCATCTGCTATTTTTTAACTATTTATAGCCCAGAAATTTCCCAGCATGCAAAGAGTTAACACAGGAAATTCTGTACTTTGTTTTCTTTCCAATAATTTCAGCACAAAAATATTTACACAATTCCCTAACATTTGATTGGCCCGTACCAAGTCTCTGTCCAAAATTTATATCCCAGTAAAGTCCCACGCCGAACTACTTTCCGTAACAGTGCGGCGCAGTTAAAATAATTCTTAAGAAAACGGAAAATAAACACATTTTCTTGATTAATTATTTAAAATGCTGGAATTATAAGGAATGAATGGCATTGTGTGGAATTTATCGGGGATATAAACTTGGAAAAGTCGCGGGAATACTGGACGAGGCCTTCCGGCCTTCGTCCAGTATTCCCGCGACTTTTCCAAGTTTATACCCCGATAAATTCCACAAAAAGGCCATTCATTCCTATAGTGACTACAACTACGGCAATAATGACTAAGCTAACCAACCATACTACTGAAGATCAATGTTTGCTATTTCACTGCCAATGCCATATTGGATTCATATTAAAATCACCTCATTAGCCACTTAAAAATCATTTGAATGTGCTTCCAATTACGTTTACAAAAACCTTCTAGTCTGCAAACTAGATCTGCAATATGTGAAACCGTTGATTGTTAGGTGCAATTAACAGCAGCACTTGAAGAGAGCTCCAGATAAGTTTTTTTATCTAAAGAGTATTATATTCCCAGATTTCAAATTCAATGCGTATTTTACTTTTACAAATGTATTATTGATTTTCTTCCGTATTAAATAGGAACAAATTTCGAAATTCACTTATTTCAGCTGCAAAAAGCAAGCACTGTAAATAAATTTTCAACTTTATTACAGAATTTTCACTACTCAATTCGAAAATAAATGCATATTTGCACATTGCAGTGAGTATTTTGTACTACCACTTTCGTATTCTGCTAAAATAAGGGCATAACATATGCCAATATTCACCTTATCTGGAGCTCCACAGTTCCAGATAAGCTTTGTGTCTACAGAATATTGTATACTGTAATTTCATAACAAGCAATTGCCGGGTAGTGTCTCACCCACCAAACAAGGCGGTCATGGTTCAAGGTCACCAAGGTCAAGTCAAGTCCAAAATTATTGATACGAAGGTCACAGTCACCAAGGTCAAGGTTACACAAATGCCACTGGGTGGAGAGCCATCAATGTGCGGAAGCTATTGGTGAAGTAATGATCCGGAGATATTCAACATTTTGACGTACATACAAAATTATTGACACAAAAGTCAAGGTCACCAAGGTCAGTGTCAAGGTCACCCAAATGACACTGGATGGATAGCTATCAATGTGTGGAAGATATATATTAAGTTTGGATGCACAGGCTGATCTGGATCTACACTGGTTGCAAAACCCATAAACCCAATTTCTCCAGTCACAGCCACATATCAGTATTAAGAAAGATGCAATTTGTCTTGGAACTAAGCCACTGTACATTGAAACAACAGTTACAAGATTCCCACACTTCTGAAGGCACTTAAATTGGGTTGGTCCAATTACCTCCAATTACCTGCCTCCCTGACATTTTTATTGAAATATCCAACTTTGTTGGAACGCTAAAACAACCACCAACCAGCAGTAACGAGTAACATCAACTGACAAGTGAAGGGATCTGTGGAGGAAGGGGGCCAAGACCTCCTCGCCTTGTCTGATAAATTTAATATAATCAAAGTACCGTACTGAAAATACTGAAATATGTTATCTCCACAAAAACTGATCGGTGTGTGTTAAGTTAACTTTGTAAACTTGCAGGGTCGATCAGTACTGAAATCATGGGTGGATTCGGGGGGGGGGGGGGGGGGTTGGGGGGGGGGGGGGGCGGACAAGTTACAAGGCACGTTTCTACTCCAAAATGCACCAGAACGCAGGAAATGCAATGTAGATTTCAAAAAAATTCCGGGGCGGCGGGGGAGGGGGGGGGAATGCCCCAGGACCCCGCTAGTGCTATCCTGAGCTCTGCTCGGTCTACGAACGAGATAATAGCTGCTGTATTCGATCATACACATGAAATGTCTTGATTGGTATCTTCCAGAATTTAACTGATAAACTGAACACAAAACTGTGAAAACTATAGAGAATAGTATATAATGTAGTTTTTAATACAAAGCAAGACAGACTAAAACGCCATAGGATAAGTTGGCACAGGGCACTATTTTCTTGGTCGTACTCTCCATTTAGGCATAGCACGACGATGGCTGCCCCCATAGAAATGTGTGTGACACAATATGCTATTTCAAGGGAGATAACATATAAAAACACACTCGCCTGATGTTCTCTATGTATGACCGCTTCACTGACTAGTAAAATCCTAGTCCTTGATCTAGCCTATGAAAGTGCAGCACGGCTCCAGATAAGTTGCGTATTTGCTTAAAAATCCAATTAAAATTGCCAAAAACCCAATTGAAATCAGAAGTAGCTGTGTTGTACCTTAATTTATCATGCTGCAGAAAACAACCAGATAGCCGCGGCCCGCATGTCGAGCCCGCCGAGGAATTTGATGGTCTCAGAGTGTATTTATTTGAAGTTTGAATTAAGGGTTGTGGAGATATAAGGTATGTAAAAGCTTTAACGCAAATTTTAGTCATTTGACCTTGATCTTGGGCATGTGGGCCGCATGAGTGGGCTATAGAATGAAAATATGGATGATAATAAATAATTATTTGAAGTTTGAAGTAAATCGAAGTAAGTGTTGTGGAGACATAAGGTATGTAAAAACTTTAACACAAATTCAAAGTCATTTGACCTTGACCTTGGGCATGTGGACCACATGGGCAGGCTATAGAATGAAAATATGGATGATGAATACGAAGTATTGGATGTTGGAAGTAAATCGGAGTAAGTGTTGTGGATATATAAGGTATGTAAAAACTTTAACACAAAATGATGACCAATAAGCATATGAAGTTTCAAGTCAATGTGACTTAGGGACTGCAGAGATATATAAGGTACAATGTATTTAAAAACCAAAGTGACAATTATAATGAAATGCCAAGACATGTTTTCATTTTGAAGCAAACTATTCAATAATTGCCGGCTGTTGATGTGTAAACAGTAGTGTGATTATTTTACCCAATTAAAATTTTGAAATACCCAATTGCTTCAGAAATGATGGAGTGGCAATATTTAATTACTAATTCCTTATCTGGAGGTCTGGTGCAGTTTCGTCTTGCATAGTGTTGGCCACAAACATTGTAAGGCATGTTTTATCAATCAGTAACATATGTTGTTTTCAAAGGCCACACGATTTTTGAAATACCCAATTGCTTCAGAAATGATGGAATGACAATACTCAATTACTAATTCCTTATCTGGAGCCCTGCAGGTGCAGTTTCGTCTTGCATAGTGTTGGCCACAAACGTTGTAAGGCATGTTTTATCAATCAGTAACATATGTTGTGTTCAAAGACCACACAATTCCAATGTTCACACCAAGCACCAGGGGGCCGTTTCACTATACTTCTTACAACTAAAATGAGTGCAAAATGAGTCTTTAAATTTCACATTAACATGTTTTCTTGCAAACAATTAATGGATTTACATTAATTGAGCATAGGCTGCATATGCAGCCTATGCTCAATAATTGTAAATCCATCAATTGAAATTTCCAGACAATCCTAAATGTGCACTTACGAACATTTTAGTTGTACAAAGTTTAGTGAAACGGCCCCCTGAGGTTTACATTGACACACCTAAATATACAAGTGTTCACTATGGTATTAGCAACAATGGTAAATAAACCAATGTTTGTTTTATAACTTACAATGTTTATAATAAATAAATACCTATCATGGTATGTAATAACCCCAAATCCAAATACATCCTGATAAGCCAGTACAGATCATATTAACCCTAAATATTGGGACATTCGTTCTTGTGGGAAACGATATATATACATGTATATGTGTTTCTCGAATTAAAGGGTGTCCAAATACAACATCTTTTTTCCAGAAATTGTAAATTGTGCTGAGCCTTCTGATTTTGTGAAAAATAAGCATCATTTTTGGCAAATTTGTAAAAATACGAGATTTTCGCCAAATTGTGAAACACATTGAAATCAAATAATTAATAATATCAAATAATTGATATGGTAATATTAAAAAGTCACTAAATTACAATGGATTATAGCAACTTTCAATTATGATTGAATAATTGATTAAGGATGGTGAATGTAATAATGATGTAAGCAACAACAAAATACCATAATATTTCCGATTGTGAAGTCACCGAAGATCGGCCCGTATCACATGTAACATCTAGTGGGAACAAGCGCTGGGATATTTCGGGTTATTATGGTAAACCATTTCAATACTACACCTTTTTTATGAAAAAATCTAAGTATTCTTCTCCTTTCTTCAGCATAGTAACTTCTGTGGCCACAGCCTTTTCTTTTGATGAGAAAAACGAATGTGGCAAAATTTTCATATTAACGGCGTTTCCTGAATTTAATGTGTAAACTGTTAATCAGGGAGAAAAATGGAATACCCACTTTTCAATGTGGCAACCACAAAGTGTTACTATCTCATATTTAGATCAAAGGACTGAACGTCTTGAAATTCTGCGAAAAACCGTCCGAGTGCTCGTTCTGGGCCAAATTGACACGGGGGCGAAAACGTTGAGTTAAAAATAGATTTTTGGAAAACCAAAAATGATAAATAAACCATGGAGTTGCGAATCGCGAATAATTCAGTACGGCAGTTAATCATCGCACCCTTAGACTATGGAAGCATTTGCAATAACATATTTAGCACAAAAAAGCAAACAAAACATTATAATTATCACACTCAAAAGGCGATCAGGCTAAGTTGTTTATGTCGTGAGACCAGTGTTTTTAAAAAGTTCCACGACTGACATAAGCTCATTTGCATAAAAGCTGTAAGACCTCAAATTGGGATGTTAGTTGTATAATTCTTCTCTAGCGCTCGAATAAAAAGCTAGTGTTGTTAATTAAAAGAAGCCTACCATAATAACCTTGAAATATTTGGACACAATTTATTCTGGCAAACACATATAAATGTTTGGTTTCGTACAAGAAGTCTAAATATTTAGGATTGGTGAACTGGTTTGTCACAATAACAATGCATTAGGCCAAAAGTTGTTTTGGGAAACCCCTACCGGTAGTTTATAGGTGTTTCCCAATCTAATGGTGTCTGAATTGTTAAGGATCGTGGGATCGCTAATATAAGGTTTGATCATGTCCAGCCGTGTGCAAACGTTTGCTGTGGCCCGAGGGAACTGTTTGAACCCCAAGGCCGCAGGCCGCGGGTTCAAACAGTTCCCGAGGGCCACAGCTCAATGCTCAATGCTCAATGCTCAATGCTCAAAAACTGATGTAATTTGAGCATTATATTCATTATTTTCAGTACCTTTATAAAATCTTCCCATTCACGTAGATAACTTTCGGTATGCATATTCCGGGGGGGGCCGCGCTTCGTCATAACGGACGGCTTTGAACGTCATGAAGTAATGACGTCATGAAGGCACTTCCACGTAGTGATGTCATGAAGGCACTTCCATTACGCGCGGCCCCGGAATGAGCATTGCCTAAAGCCATGTGCAAACAGCACGCGCTATTTGTTTGCACATATGTGCAAACAACGGAAACCATGTAACAATATGACTTAACCCTTAGACCGCTATCTTAATTTTGTTGTTGTCTGCTGTTTATTTTCTATTTAACATTTTTATCATCAAAAACATGCTTTGACAGCACTTTAGAATAATTTACAACATATTGGTTTGACAGCACTTCAGAATCATTTCCATTGGAAATGATTCTCAAGTGCTGTCAAACCATGTTTTTATTGAGAAATAAGTCAAGATATAAAAGCAACAGCAGACGACAATTGTTGTGAGTAGCGGTCTAAGGGTTAAACATAATTGCTTCATAATGTGATGGGATATACATGTATGAATAACTTAATTATGTGAGCATTGCCTTGTTACTGTAAACTATATGGTTCATGGAGTTGCCAGCTCGGCCATATTTGTGTGTTCAAGCCATCAGCCAGTTTCACCTCTTGAGCCGGAAATGCAATGTAGAACAATAGAATGTTGCTAATCATATGTAGAAAATCCAGGACAAAACACTTCTATAAATTGTATTACATCTAGAAAGAAATATGTTTAAATCATATTGATGCTCAGGGGTCCCACAGGTCCTTAAAGTTATTACGGTACCCAATTAATACCAATTACTGATACAAAACAATTAGTGTATGGCAGAGCTCCAGATAAGCTGCGTATTTGCTTACATACCCAATTAAAATTGCCAAAAACCCAATTGAAATCAGAAGTAGTGAGTATTAAAAAGCAATAAAAAAAATTGTGGAACCTTAATCATGCTGCAGAAAACAATAAACAGACCACAACTATAGCATATTTTTCCATGAAAACACATCTTGGTATTTCATTAGAATTGTCTTCAAGGAGACAATTCTAAATTTTTCCATGAAAACACATCTTGGTATTTCATTAGAATTGTCTTCAATGAGACAATTCTAATGAAATGCCAAGACATGTTTTCATTTTGAAGCAAACTATTCAATAATTGTTGTCTGTTGATGTGTAAACAGTAGTATGATTTTATTTTACCCAATTAAAATTTTGAAATACCCAATTGCTTCAGAAATGATGGAGTGACAATACTCAATTACTCTCCTTATCTGGAGCATGGTATGGTTTATCAGCTGCTTGTTTATGGTATCTGATCAAGGTCTAGACTGTTCCCCATGAATCACTATCAGTCTCAAATGCAAGCAAAATAGTAATAATGTATTACCCAAGCTGTGAGTGGTACTGGTATATTTTTGCTACCACTTAATCACCTATTTACTTGTTAGTGAATTAACGTTATCTCCAACCATTGTTATTCCGCCCATTTGCAAGATAAACAGGCGGACTATTGTTTGTGGTCTGGATATTAAATGTGGTCTGGCAGCAAACATTCAGCTCCCAGTGAGAATTGAAGATATTACAGAGTGACTATACATAATGTAGGTACCAGGAGATATGGACATAACCCAAGATAATCAGAATTGATTGATGTTTGCGTTTAATGGCCGCACTCGATGGACTTGATGGTACGCCATCTGCGAAAGCAGAATAAAAAACTTGGGCCAAAATTTAAATTTTTAATCTGGGTAGAACCAGTTTGCAGGCTTAAGGCCGCAGAGGCAAATTGTGCCGGCAGATCACTGACGGCGGTCCCATTGGGTGACCTCGACTGCAGTGATGCGGGCAAACATTCAGCTCCCAGTCAGAATTGAAGATATTACAGTGTGAATATACATAATGTATACAGGTACCAGTAGATATGGACATAACCCAAGATAATCAAAACTAGCTCTGCACCCTTTGTACACACCCATTTCCTCACCCCTCCCCCCCCCCCCCCCACTTCCCCGGGATGCATTAACCATTTCACCCCTAAGTAACTGGAATGGATTTTGATATGCTAATTTTGCAACCAATCAAATCTTCACAAAATGATTTTCAGACTAGTCCATTTATGTGTCCTCAAAAATATGAAAATTACTTGTAAAACCGGCTCATCTGGATCTACAAGTTTTGCCAATACCACTCACACTAGTCAGGCATGTGGTGTTGAATGGGTTAAAAGTCGATCCAGATCAACCTGCTATTCACCAATCTTTGTTCAAGTATTATAGTGCTTGAATATCACATAAATAATATTTCTGATTACTATTAAATATTTGACAGTATCATGATAAGCATACAGTGTCTTCAGGTTGAGATTTGCAGACTGGCAGATTATCTCAGAGATTCCATTACAATGCTGAACTCTGTGACCAGGTCATGTACAGGTCGTTTGGTCACCTGACTGATATGGCGCCACCTACTGGCAAAGCTATTTATAAAATAGGGATACTGTTTTCTGATTGGTCAGACCTACACTGCTGACCCAGGAAATACAGGTCTGTTGTGGTCACATGACCAAGGGTTCCCTTCATTCATAATATTGCCAGTAGATTGTGTTTTTAATATTGACATAATTGCAAATATTTCCTAAACATACACAATTTGTAAACCCAGATTTTCACCATAGGTGTAATTATGCAAGAGACTGCCAGTTTCTATGAGAATGGAATGTTGACATTTGCTCTGAATGATACAGTACATTTGGTATGACATGACAAATCATGAGAACTAATTATAAGTTTATACATGTATTATGTTGAAAGTTATTTGCATTTAGAAGCTGGAAAACAAACACACATGTAGAGTTTGCAGGAATATTTCATGCTAGAAACCTGCCATTGTATGAATGCTGCATTTTCATTGGTTGATGGTTAGGGCTAACTGAGGTCACGGTCTGCGAGTTGAGTTGGATTTTAGACTTTAGAGAGTAAACATTAGAATTTATAATAATCTGTGTTAAAATAAATTAATTATTCCCATTCAAACGAGACGCCGCTATTACACAAGCCTGAGCTGAGAAAGTGGACCGTATGATATTTGGAGCGACTGAAAGGTGAACAGTGTTGGCCCTAATCAGACTGCACGAAGCACAGGCTGATCGATCGATCTGTCTCAATTGGCAGCTTATTTACAGTATGTAGCCTCCAACAAACAAGAATGACTATAATTTGGTATGATGTTTTGTTTGTTTGTTTGAGTTTAACGGCCTATCAACAGCTATATAAGGTCATTTAAGGCCGGGTCAATGTAGTACTAAATCTCATATATTACCTGTACAAATGGGGTAAACTCCCAAAATCAGAACCAAATATTTACAATAAAAAAACTATATATTCAGACCTGAAATCAGAATAATCCTGATCTGATGCCAGGTCCTCGCCACACCAGAATCACTTGGCCACATAGCAAAAGCAGTAGGATCAGTAATAATCTTACTACTTTTATAATGGGCAATATCCCAATTCAACTCCCAGGTAACAAAAGAGCCAAAGATAAAAATGTACCTGAGGGCCAAACCAGGCAAATCGTGATTCCTATAAGGAGGAACCTTTGATTTATGCCGTCGCGTTCGCCCGACCAACCACCCACCATTTGGTATGAATAGTAATGACTACAGAATCCACATAATCCAAGTAGCCCTGGTTTTACACGAGCATGGCCACATAGACAATATTGTAGATTGTATAGTAACAAGGTGTATGATCACGTGGTACTATGGCGCATCAAACGTGTCTTGTTAAGCTGCATTTGGTGGTCTCTGTATTTTCGCCCAAACTTCTGTCGTTTTTGCGACGAATCGATTTCCGTGTCTCTGACACGGAAATCGATTCTTTGCAAAAACGACATAAGTCTGTGCCAAACTCCATAGACCACCAAATGCAGCTCATGAAGACGCGTTTGCTGCGCCATATTTCATCAAAATCCGTTGCATATTAAGGAAACTATCAAATAATACTTACTTTGGAGTGGGCGACGTTGTTGTTGTTGTAACCACGTGATCATGCACCTTGAGAAAAGGAGACTGTAAACTACATTACTCAGATGATAATAAACTAAGTAGGTATGTTATTGTAATATATATACATTACTACATTAGCCACACAAACGTACATTTTGTTGATACAACTTTGCCCACTGACCACTAATGTACACATCTCTTAATAACTTTTGGCAGACAGCTACCTCACATAATACATCTGCTTTCATGGACCAGCTTGGCAGAAGGAACTAGATTTGTCAGTAAGCGGGGGCTTACGGAATACCCCCCCGCGTCAGCCCTGACCTAGAATGAATTCGAGCTCGCATACTATCATTTTCAGATAAAAGACTATGTCAGCACATATGGAGAGTGCGATGGTGGTTCCAGTTGAAAAAAGCAAACTAGACATTCTAAGTCCGTGACCTTGACCCCTGGCATAAATGGGGGTCGTAGGTTTGTTGCAGAATGATGTATGAGTGTCAGAGAAGGGCCGGGTAAAATATCACTGCATTCCGCAAAGGGAAAGAGAAGTTATAAGGAAATTTACATTTGTTAAGTTTTAGTTTTTTTCTAAGTTTCTAAGTCCGTGACCTTGAGCCCTGGCATAAATGGGGGTCGTAGGTTTGTTGCGAGAATGATGTATGAGTGTCAGAGAAGGGGTGGGTAAAAATATGAAAGATTTCCGCAAAGGGAAAGAGAAGTTAAAAGGAAATTTACAATTGTTAAGTTTTCGTTTTTTTCTAAGTTTCTAAGTCCGTGACCTTGACCCCTGGCATAAATGGGGGTCGTAGGTTTGTTGCAGAATGATGTATGAGTGTCAGAGAAGGGGCGGGTAAAATATGAAAGATTTCCACAAAGGGAAAGAGAAGTTAAAAGGAAATTTACAATTGTTAAGTTTTCGTTTTTTTTCTAAGTTTCTAAGTCCGTGACCTTGACCCCTGGCATAAATGGGGGTCGTAGGTTTGTTGCAGAATGATGTATGAGTGTCAGAGAAGGGGCGGGTAAAATATGAAAGATTTCCGCAAAGGGAAAGAGAAGTTAAAAGGAAATTTACAATTGTTAAGTTTTGTGACGGACGGAAAGACGGACGGACAAGCTGACTCCAGTATACCCCCCCACAACCGGAAAGACGGACGGACAAGCTGACTCCAGTATACCCCCCCACAACAAAGTTGTGGGGGGGGTATAATAAAATTCAAAATGATTGAAATTTTGCGTTTGGCTTACAATAGTATCGTTATAATATTACCATACCGATCCTATTTATGTTTCCGCCCCAATGTGTGCATTAGAAATGATTCGAAAGTGCCGTCAGATCATGTTTTTAATTAGAACTAGATATCGTGCCCACCGAGGCTTTGATAGTATAGCGAAAAACTTTAACTAAAAACTTTAATCAAACTCTTTAACCGAATGCACGCATGTACGGACGGACGCCAATGTGCCGACTATATCGCGCTGTCTGCAAGCGGGCGCGACAAAAATGGAAAATAAACGGCAGATGACAAACATCAATTCAGCATTGCGAGGATCACATGTTGCAACTACAGAACCAAACAGTTTGGATTCTGATCAGGCTGGATGAGTGTGTCACTGATCAACAGCTACATTGGTCGATGTTATCATCTGGCAAATTTTGTCATGATATAAGATTGCCTGATATGTGCAGTGACTAGGGGCAGCCCACCCAGTGTGGTAATTATTGATCCGGTACCGAATGTCTGCAGGGCCTCATCACTTGCTTTTAAAACACATTTAACTGTTACACCACTATCTTAATTTTTTGTCGTCTGCTGTTTATTTTCTATTTTCCATTTTTATCATCATTTTAGAATAATTTACAACATGGTTTGACAGGACTTCAGAATCATTTCTATGTTTGTATTGAGAAATAAGGCAACATATAAAAGCAACAACAGATGACAATCGTTGTGTGTTACAAGTGTTCTAAGGGTTAAAACACATTTAAACCTAGAATGCGGGAAATTAATGGAGAGAGTTGATGAAACATGAAATAAATTACAACTACTATAAGTCTGTACCAGGTTTTTCTGTCAAGCTACTTTTCACTTCAAAACACATATTGAATAAGAAAATGAATTTGAATATACAAGTACTTTTTCATTAATAATAAAAATGTTACACTACCCTAAAAAAAGATTTATCTGATGAAAAACCACATACCGGTATTTAAATATATCTGAGACTGAAAGACACTGTGTGTGCAGATGAGACTTTTCTTTCTGAACTACAAAATTAACCCTTAGACCGCTACTCACAACAATAGTCGTCTGCTGTTGCTTTTATATCTTGCCTTATTTCTCAATAAAAACATGTTTTGACAGCACTTCAGAATAATTTCCAATGGAAATGATTCTGAAGTGCTGTTAAAGCATGTTGTAAATTATTCTAAAGTGCTGTAAAAGCATGTTTTTGATGATAAAAATGGAAACTAGAAAATAAACAGCAGACGGCAAAAAATTAAGATAGCGGTCTAATGTTTAATGACCTACCTGTTTATCACCCAAACACTATTTTATTTGATAGAATTCCAAGGAATTTGTGTGTTTTATATGTTACATACTACCAAGACTATAAAACCATTACATTAGAAGTGCATTAGCGTATTACTGTACCCCGCAAGCACAACTTGTGAAACATAACACTTTTTAGTTGTGAAATGACAATACATGTACTATACCAGCTGTAGTCATAGATTCCATCCTTGACAATTGTTGAATTAATTTAAATAAAGAAATTAAATTGGTAACTATCAATTGTGGAAAATGTAGCATTTGCAATGCTAGTTATTTTTTCTGTATTATAACAAACAAATCATCACAAAATGGTTTTCAGACTAGTCCATTTATGAAAAGGGGGTGTTTTTGTTCAAAAAAATATGAAAATTACTTGCAAAAAGTATAGATCCTGATGAGACGGCTCACTTTCTGCCCATGTCTGAGACACAGTGTCTTTAACCCTGTCACCCCTAAGTAACCCCTAAGTAACTGGTATGGACTGTGATATGTTAATTTAAGGACCAATCCAATTGTTACAAAATAATTTTCTGACAAGTATTTTTTAATAAGTAGGGGGTGTTTTTTTTTCTCTAAAAAATGTGAAAATTACTTGCAAAAAGTGCAGATTCTGATGAGACGGCTCGTCATGGGCCGTCTCATCTGGATCTACACTGTTTGCAAACACCACTAGACAGTTCGGTAGTGTTGAAAGGGTTAAACAAGTGACACACAAGATGGAGATGACAAATTTGTTTTGTGCCACTGAAAGTATGAAAACTGCTCCAGGTATGAAGATCTAATATTGAGATACACTACAACTGACACCTGCTGGCCCCAAGGTAATTGGAGTAGTCATGTCGAGTCACGGGCAAACGTGCCTTCTAACACACCATAACATCAGTTAAGTGGTATATACTGGGTAACACTATACTGTGTACCTGACCACTTCTGGCTGGCTTCAGCAGAATGCTGTGATAGTTAAAAACACATACATGTAGTTACGTACAGTCCGATAATCTACACATTTTTCTTCTGTTGAAAAAATAACAATATCTTGCATATTTAAGTATATTTTGTGACCACTTAGTTGAACAGTCTCGTCGAGACAGTTCAACTGAGTGGTCACAACATATATTTTCAGAAAGAAATAAGGAAAATAATAATACTTTACGTGTATAATAACTATAATGGTTAAACTATACTGGTCTGAAACTACAGTGTAAATATCAGACAGGCGATGTTATCCTGTAGTGTTGTATCTACCCCATTGTAAGTGTAAATACCTGTCAGCAGAGGCTGTGATACAATAATAGGATAAACATGGGCGCTCGTCCATGCTGTACACTTAATCTGGTAATTGTCCTACCTCCCAATGCAGCAGGACTGCCATACTTTCACCAGTCAATATATACCATCATAATGCTGTACACTTACGGTAATCGGGTAATTGTCGAAAACGACTTTATGACAGTTTTTTTTATATCGTGTAATTTAATTTATATTCCACTGCTCTATCGATCTGTTCTCCCTTTGGCACCTCTAGAATAATGCGACTGGTTCCCAAACATTCGCTGTCATTGCTACGCCGCGGTTTCGTGCGTGGAACCCATAGTTTGTGACCTAAATATAGCTAATTTTTCGCTCATATTTTGATGAGCGAAGAATATTTATGGAAAAATAAACAATAAAGACTGGTTTTGAGTGTACAATTTGTTACTTGTATTGATCAATTCGGGGTTTTATTGTGTTTAGTGAGGAATACAATTCGCAATCGCTAGACGCTTTAAAATCAAAATGTCTTCATTGGACGCGAGGCGCCGGAGGGGAATCGCAATTTCTCTATGTTCGACGGCCTTGGCAGGTCATATAATATATATGACCAGGCAAGCTAGCCAATCAAAAGCCGAGAAACTTATCTGCGGTACAAATAAGCTACACTAACCTGGTAAATTGTCCACCTCCCAATGCAGCAGGGCTCCATACTTTACTTAATCTGGATACCATCATAATCTGTACATTAATCTGGTAATGTCATACCTCCCAAGCACAGGGCTGCCATACTTTTACCATCAATATATCCATCATGCTGTACACTTATCTGGTAATTGTCCTACATCCCAATGCAGCAGGGCTGCCATACTTTCTTCACCAGTCAATATATACCATCATAATGCTGTACACTTAATCTGGTAATTGTCATACCTCCCAATGCAGCAGGGCTGCCATACTTTCACCAGTCAATATATACCATCATAATGCTGTACACTTAATCTGGTAATTGTCCTACCTCCCAATGCAGCAGGGCTGCCATACGTCCACCATACTTTCACCAGTCAAATTGAAATAACAGAAATTTTACCATCGTATGATGAACATATAGTAAATAATTTTATTGCATAAAATAGTCGCTCACAGTGTATTAATACAGTCATAATACACTAGTGTAATAAATATGCCAATTAGCTTGTTACAGAAAACAGGTTTGGTGTACTTATGCAATAAATAGAACCTAACATTGGTGATGATTTAATATGATATTAAAATTTATTAATTATCATATTAAATCATCACTTATGTAAGATCCTCTATTAATTGATGTTTTCACTATTAAAGATTTCATTTAAAACTAGAGAAAGTAAGTAGGGGCTCACGTATAAACCCGGCCACCGCCTGGAAAAATAAATAACGCAAATATTTCAAAAAAAATTTAACTCAAATTTCTAAGTAATTTGACCTTGGACAGGAAGGCCTCTTGGGTGTGGTATGGAATGAAATATGCGTACCTGAAAACTTTAACGCAAATCTTCCAGTCGCAAATTTCTAAGTAATTTGACCTTGACCTTGGACATGAAGGCCGCATGGGTGTGGTATGGAATGAAATATGCGTACCCGAAAACTTTAACGCAAATCTTCCAGTCGCAAATTTCTAAGTAATTTGACCTTGACCTTGGACATGAAGGCCACATGGGTGTGGTATGGAATGAAAATATGGACATTGATAAAGAAGTATATGCAGCTTGAAGTCAATCCGACTGACCGTTATAGATAATGGGTACCCAAAAACTTTAACGTGGGATGGACGGACGGATGGACAAACAGACGGACAGACGGAAGGAATTACATATAATGAAATCTTTATTAGTGAATGTAAAACAATTTCTAGGAAGACACCAGTTAAGTTATCTATTCGTGTTTAATGTTTGCCTTTTTAAATACTTGTTCTTAATGAAGACATGCATACAATTGATGTTTGACGTAGTATAAAATTCATATCCATTTCAATGCAAAATGTCAACCATGACACACAGACTTGGTACATTCTATGCATATTTATCATCATCCATACTTCCATTTATCCACACTGCTCCCATGCGCTAAGGCAAATCTGAGACAATGTGATATTGTTTTGCAAAAAGTGTGTGTTAACCCTTTCACCCCCAAGTAACTGGAATGGATTGTGATATGTTCATTTTCCGACCAATAAAATCATCACAAAATGGTTTTCAGACTAGTCCATTTATAAAAAGGGGGTGTTTTTTTCTAAACAAAATATGAAAATTAGTTGCAAAAAATACAGATCCTGATGAGACGGCTCCTCACGAGCCGGCTCATCTGGATCTACACTTTTTGCCAATACCACTATACAGGCATGTGGTGTTGAAAGGGTTAATGTGTATGTTACTACTACCTCTGCGACTATAGATGATCTTGAAAAACTAAAGATGTTCAACTTGTGTATTTCTCATTCCTGTCCCACTGCTCGGTGTATTATCTTGTAACTTCAAATGCATTACTGCCACCCTCTATACCCACATTGCCCAAATTATCAAGTTCAAGGTCAAATATTTTAGTACCTTATACATTGCCATTAAGTGGGCATGACATTGTGGGGGAGGCATGTGCAACTACATGTAATGTGTTTCTTTGTATTCAGACTGAAACATGTATCCATGAACTACATCCCAAACTGACTTTCAGAAATGAAATGAAATGGGTTTAACGTTCAAACAACAGCTAAGGTCATACAGAGGGACGGGACCACATGTTAAAGTCTCATCCGACAGACCAGTGGGATGGAAGTACTATGAAAGTATATTTCATGCCCTAGGGTAGGCTTTGAACACACAACCATCAGTCTCGTATTCTACCCCTGAGTCACATCCCATTCTGTGATTTTCAAAGCAAATATTTGATAAAGAAATCACTTTCCATCATGATGTTATATAATAAGCATGTTGACAAACTTTAGTTAAATTTATTTTTTTCTTTTCAGCTTATTTTGTTACGCCTGCAAGCCCTCAAGATCTTACCTTATCATGAAAGGCAACCTCCTATAATCCCCTTTGAGAAGTCTGCCCTGATATCCTGATAACCTTGATACTACTGGTATATCTCCCTCCAGATCAGCAGGCCAAACTGATGACAAGTGACCCCTGTAACGTTGTACACTTCAGTTTAACCCTTCCTACACTGCTGACGGAAATTGCTGTCTGCTGTTTTTCATTTTTGCTTTAATTCTTAACAAAAAAACTGGTTTTGACAGCACATAAGAATCGTCTCCACTGGACTGGAGACGATTCTCATGTGCTGTCAAAACCAGGTTTTTGTCGAGAAATATTGAAAATAAAACATTTCCAGCAGACGACAACATTTAATTCAGCATAGTAAGGGTTAACCTAATTAAATATAGGACAACTTATAGCCACTTATAAAGTACTATCACTAGCCACTGGAGCAATAAAATGTTTCATTCACAACGAAACAAAATGCTGTTTACTGCAGCGTATATCCAGCGTAGCCAATTTAGGTCACATTAACATTTCAAGGGGTCAGAGGAATAAGGGGGCTAACTCCATCATGGAGTTAGCCCCCTTATTCCGCTGACCCCTTCGATTAGAAAACATTTGTTCCATTTCATCGTGTAGATTGCTATGAGTGCGGGCTGCTTTCGTTTCAAATCTAGAGGGTTGTTGTGTAGGATGTGAGCTAAACATCAATTAAAGAATGTGAACCACGAGCTGAAAAAAAACCCATATAAAACACGTTGACAACTAGGTCAGAATATTCCATATATAATTTAGACAATTTTATGCTCTACTGAACTTTTAATTGACAGAAGAGCTCAGTTGTATTGTACGTCCACAACCACATGTGCTTATTTTTCACTTTCACTGAGGCATAAATATAAAACTTGGTAAGGTATAGATGGACAATTATTATATGGAAGGGGATTATGATAGCCCCTGTCATTTTTCAGCAGAGGGGATTATGAACGGGTGGGGGGGGGGGATTTTGAGTATCTCCTGGACAACCAAGCCTGAATGTTCAAAGATCGCCATGGTATGGGCGAGTCCAAGTTTAGGGGGAGATACCATATAATAATTCCAGCACACAAATATTTACACAATTCCCTAACATTTGATTGGTCCGTAGCAAGTCTCTGTCCAAAATTTATATCCCAGTAAACTCTCATGCCGAACTACTTTCTGTAACCGTCAGCCGCAGTTAAAATAATTCTTAAGAAAACGGAAAATAAACACATTTTCATGATGAATTTATTTCAAATGCTGGAATTATAAGGAATGAATGGCCTTTTTGTTGAATTTATCGGGGATATAAACTTGGAAAAGTCGCGGGAATACTGGACGAGGCCTTCCGGCCTTCGTCCAGTATTCCCGCGACTTTTCCAAGTTTATACCCCGATAAATTCAACAAAAAGGCCATTCATTCCTATAATGTTAACCGGAAGGTTGTGAGTTCGGGCCTCCCATCTGACAGAAATGTGTGTTTTTTTTTAGCTCACCTGAGCTTGAGCTATTGTTATGGCAAAGTGTCCGTCGTCCGTCCGTGAACATTTTCAATCATCTTCTTCTCCCGAACTGCTGAGCCGATATTGGTTAAACTTCACAGGGATGATATATGGGTGATGCCATTTCAGATTTGTTAAAATGGAGGTATTCGACAATCAAAGATGGCCGCCATGGAAAAGTAGGTCAAATTCTTAAAAAATCTTCTTCTCACGAACCGCCAGGCCGATTTCGACGATACTTGGTATGAATGATCGATAGTTAGCGCTGTTTCAGCTTTGTTCATATGGTGGCCCGTGGGTCAAAAATGGGCGTCGCCCGAGGGGTCAAATTATAATAGGGGTCAAATTTTATTTTTAACCGAATATAGTCATGTAATATATCAAATCGAAGGTATTGATGAGACAATCACTCTGGAACATTTTTTGTCTAAATCATATGAATACGTCATCCAAGATGGCCACCGATAGTTCAAATGGTCATTCTTTTACTAAAGATTTCAAACGTCTTTTTCTTGTAAACTGCTTGGCCGATATTGGCCAAACTTAACTGTAATGGTCTGTGGTTGAAGCCTGTTCATTTTTGTTAAAATGGAGGTCATCACCAAATCCAAGATGGCCGCCGTTGAGAAGTAGGTCAAATTCTTAAAAAATAAAAAATCTTCTCTCACGAACCGCCAGGCCGATTTCGACGATACTGGGTATGAATGATCGATAGTTAGCGCTGTTTCAGATTTGTTCATATGGTGGCCCCTGGGTCAAAAATGGGCGTGGCCCGAGGGGTCAAATATGGGTCAAATTTTATTTTTATTTTTGACCGAATATGGTCATATAATATATCAAATCGAAGGTATTGACTAGTCGATCACTCTGGAGCATTTTTTTGTCTAAATCAGATGATTTTGCCATCTAAGATGGCCACCGAAAGGTAAAAAAGTTGTTCTTTTACTAAAGATTTCAAACGTATTCTTCTTGTGAACTGCTTGGCCGATATTGGCCAAACTTAGCTGTAATGGTCTGTGGGTGAAGCCTGTCCATTTTTGTTAAAATGGAGGTCATCACCAAATCCAAGATGTCCGCCGTTGAAAAGTAGGTGAAATTGTCAAAAAATCTTCTTCTCACAAACCTCCAAGCCGATTTCGACGAAACTTGGTGTGAATGATTGATAGTTAACACTGTTTCAGATTTGTTCACATGGTGGCCCCTGGGTCAAAAATGGGCGTGGCCCGAGGGGTCGACTAGGGGTCAAATTATATTTTTGCCAGAATATGGTCATATAATATATCAAATCGAAGGTATCGACTAGTCGATCACTCTGGAGCATTTTTTGTCTCAATCAGATGATTTTGTCATCCAAGATGGCCACCGAAAGGTAAAAAAGTTGTTCTTTTACTAAAGATTTCAAACGTATTCTTCTTGTGAACTGCTTGGCCGATATTGGCCAAACTTAACTGTGATGGTCTGTGGGTGAAGCCTGTCCATATTTGTTAAAATGGAGGTCATCACCAAATCCAAGATGTCCGCCGTTGAAAAGTAGGTCAAATTGTCAAAAAAATCTTCTTCTCACAAACCTCCACCCGGCTGATTTCGACGAAACTTGGTGTGAATGATTGATATTTAACGCTGTTTCAGATTTGTTCATATGGTGGCACCTGGGTCAAAAATTGGCGTGGCCCGAGGGGTCAACTAGGGGTCATCATTATATTTTTGACCGAATATGGTCATATAATATATCCAATCCAAGGTATCGACGAGACGATCACTCTGGAGCATGTTTTGCCAAAATCAGATGATTACGTCATCCAAGATGGCCACCGACACATGCACATTCGCAATATATGTTAGATCAGAAGGTACCAACAAATTCTGTGGAACATTTGAAGTTGTAAGTGAAGAGTCTTTGTGAAATCAAGATGACCACTATGGAGGCTTTTAGGTGAGCGATACAGGCCCATTTGGGCCTCTTGTTTAATATAATATTCGTTAAATTTGTATTTTAATTAGTTTATGTTGTTGTAGGTAAAAAGTCAATAAACAAGAGCTGTAGGAGAACAGCATAGCTCGACTACGAGGGTGTCGATGTACACATAGCTTGACAAAGAAGGTGGCTGCGGCCTACATAAAAACCTTAACCAAGGTTGACTAAAAACATTAACCAAGGGAATCTAGAAATGTGGCCTGTCGGCACACGAATACCCCCACTGGCAGCCAAAGAAAACGAGGCATTTTTGATCATAAGCCATTTAGCCCAGCGTTAAGGTTTCAAACGCATCAAGTCTGTGACCTTGACCCTGGAAATAGTGTGATAATCCATGCATCGGTGTAGAAGATATAGAGCGGAAGGGAATTTCAATAGGTTTGACCTTTGACCTTCAACTATGACCTTGACCTTGGACGTAGGTGCGTGGTTATTGATCGAGACACACCTTCTCATCCTGAGAAACATTTGTGCCAAGGCATTTGATAATGCATGCATCGGTGTAGAAGATATAGAGCGGAAGGGAATTTCAATAGGTTTGACCTTTGACCTTCAACTGTGACCTTGGACGTAGGTGCGTGGTTATTGATTGCGACACACCTTCTCATCATGAGAAACATCTGTGCCAAGCCATTTGATAATCCAATGCATCGGTGTAGAAGATATAGAGCGGAAGAGAATTTCAATAGGTTTGACCTTTGACCTTCAACGTGACCTTGGACGTAGGTGCGTGTTAGCAATTTGATAATCCATGCATCAGTGTGAAGATATAGAGCGGAAGGGAATTTCAATAGGTTTGACCTTTGACCTTCAACTGTGACCTTGACCTTGGACATAGGTGCGTGGTTATTGATCGGGACACACCTTCTCATCACGAGAAACATTTGTGCCAAGCCATTTGATAACCATGCATCGGTGTAGAAGACATAGAGAGGAGGGAATTCAATAGGTTTGACCTTTGACCTTCACAGTGACCTTGACCTTGGACGTAGGTGCTGGTTATTGATCGCGACACACCTTCTCATCGTGAGAAACATTTGTGCCAAGCCATTTGGGAATTTCAATATTTTTTACCTTTGACCTTCAACTGTGACCTTGACCTTGGACGTAGGTGCGTGGTTATTGATTGTGACACACCTTCTCAACATGACATCTGCCAAAGCCTTTGATAATCCATGCATCGTGTAGAAGATAGCGGAGGGAAATTTCAATAGTTTGACCTTCAACTGCCAATTGAACTAGGTCGTGGTTAGCAATTTGATAATCCATCTTCAGTGAGAAGATATAGAGCGGAAGGGAATTTCAATAGTTTGACCTTCAACTTCAACGTGACCTTGACCTTGGACGTAGGTGCGTGGTTATTGATGGCGACACACTTCTCAGCATGATAAACACTTTGTGCCAAGCCATTTGATAATCCATGCATCGGTGTAAAAGATATAGAGCGGAAGGGAATTTAATTTCAATAGTGACCTTTGACCTTCAACAGTGACCTTGATCCTTGGACGTAGATGCGTGGTTTTCCCAAGTATGGTTGCTGTAGGCCCAGGTTGTATTCCATATACAAGCTTGAGATAAAACGTAATGGGGAAGATAACTAAGTAATCCAAGGATAAAAGTAGGTCAAGGTGAAATATAGGTCAGGGGATTATTGATGTACATCACTAGGAGATGAAGTTGTCCAAGTATGGTTGATGTAGACCCAGAAGTATTCCATATACAAGCTTGACTATAAACATTAACCAAGTAATTGAAGGTTAAATGTAGGTGAAGGTTTAAAATAAAGGTCAGGGGTTATTGATGTACATCCATATGAGAAAAAGTTATCCAAGTATGGTGTCTGTATGCACAATAGTATTCCATCTACAAGCATTGACTAAAAACCTTAACCAGGGTTAGAGTAAAAACCTTTAATTAACCAAGGGGAATTAAGTAAGTAATTTAAGGTTAAATGTAGGTCAAGGTCAAATATAGGTCAGGGGTTGTTGATGTACATCACTAGGAGATGAAGTTGTCCAAGTATGTTAGGTGTAGGGCCATGAGTTATCCATCTACAAGCTTGACTAAAAACCTAACCTAACCAGAGAATTAAGTAAGTAATTCAAGAGGAAATGTAGGTCAAGGTCAAATATATATCAGGGGTTATTGATGTACATCACTATGATGAAAAAGGTTGTCCAATTAGGTGGTGTCTGTATGCACAATAGTATTCCATGTACAAGCTTGAGTAAAAAGCTTAACCAAGGTCGAGTAAAAAACCTTAACTAGGGGAATTAAGTAAGTAACTCAAGGTAAATGTAGGTCAAGGTCAAATGTATGGTCACGGGTTAGTTGTTGTATGTACATCACTAGGAGATGAAGTTGTCCAAGTATGGTTGGATGTAGGGCCAGGAGTATTCCATCTAACAAGCTTGACTAAAAACGTTAACCAAGGGGAATTAAGCAATTCAAGAGGAAATGTAGGTCAAGGTCAAATATAGATCATGGGTTGTGATGTACATCACTAGGAGATGAAGTTGTCCAAGTATGGTGGGTGTAGGGCCAGTAGTATTCCATATAGAAGGTTGACTAAAAACCTTAACCAAAAGGAATTAAGTAAGTAATTGAAGAGGTATGTAGGTGAAGGTCAAATATAGATCAGGGGTTATTGGATGATACATACCTATGAGAAAAGGTTGTCGAAGTATGGTGTCTGGATGCACAATAGTATTCAATGTACAAGCTTAAAAAAAAAAAAAAGAAAAAAAAATAAAAAAAAAACTTAAACCAAGGTTGACTAAAAACCTTTAACCAAGGGGAATTAAGTAAGTAATTCAAGAGGAAATGTAGGTCAAGGTCAAATATAGATCAGGGGTTATTGATGTGCATCACTAGGAGATGATGTTGTCCAAGTATGGTGGGTGTAGGGCCAGTAGTATTGCATATACAAACTTGACTAAAAACCTTAACCAAGGTTGACTAAAAACCTTAACCAAGGGGAATTAACCAAGTAATTCAAGAGGACATGTAGGTCAAGGTCAAATATAGATCAGGGGTTATTGATGTACATCACTAGGAGATGAAGTTGTCCAAGTATGGTGGGTGTAGGGCCAGTAGTATTCCATATACAAGCTTGACTAAAAACCCTAACCAAGGCGTGACGGTGACGGTGACGTGACGCCGACGCCGGGGTGACAACATAAGCTCTACTTATTCTTCGAATAGTCGAGCTAAAAACGGTTTTATTTTATATCCGCACCTCTCTTTTTCGGAACCGTCCAACATTACACATTTGGTCATACCTCACCGATTGTTGTCCATCTATAGACCGTCATCCATATTGGTACTGTACAGCATACACATAATGCTGTACTGTAAAGGTGCAAAGTCACATTTCTTTCCTTTTGAAAACATAATTTGACAGCACTTTGGAATGATTCCTATGTGCTGTTAAAGCATGTTTTTGATGAGAAAAATGGAATATAAAAAATAAACAGACGACAAAATGTGTTACTAAAGAAAGCATAACATTGCCATAGATATCACTCGGGAAACCTTTTCTGCGGTTATAATTTATCAAAAATTCATAGAACATTTTGAGGTTAGGACTCTGAACCGCTTGACAGATAATGTCAAACTATATTGTGCCCGCCACTACCCCAACTCAATTGCCCCACTCGACAATGACATCCTTGATAAAACCTTGCTAATTTCACATACAGTGGAACCTCCCTAAACCGGACATCAACGAAACATCTGTGATCTTACTTTGATGGGTTTCTTAGTCATTTATCTATCTCAGGTGATAACATCTGTAGCCGATTTCACCAACATTGCAAAGTATACTTGTCTAGCAAGGGAGTAATCATTTATTTTTCCTGAAATGCATTATTTCATACAGAACTAACAACTGCATATATTTGATGATTAAAAGTATGCAGAATTATTATACTGAATTTATTACATTATCACAGCCAAAATGGCTGTGATAATGTAATAAATTCAGTATAATAAAAATTAATAAATTTATCCTGAAATTTAAAATTTCTCCCTCAAAGTATACTTTGCTAGAAAAGTATACTTTGCAATATTGGTGAAATCGGCTACTGATCATGATCGCATAGCACACAAGTATGGCTCAGAATGATCAAATGCCTGATAGTGATTTACAGAGAAACGGCTCTAAACCGGACACCCTGGGGACCTCCCAGGGTGTCTGGTTTAGAGAGGTTTCACTGTACAATGGCTGTGAGGACAAGTAACAAAATAATTACTAAAATTGCTATTAAGTAAAGTCTATAAATAAATCACAATTACTCTTTTCAATAAACTCCATAAAAGTGATATATATAGTACATTGTATAAAATATTAAATTTGAGATGATTATCAAAGTACCGGTAGTTAAAATGCTTGATATTATAAAATTGAAAATAATACTAGTTCAGCAATGTTGTAAACATATCTGCCTAGGTTTTGTAAATTTGCAAAATATAAATTTCAAAGTCAGGTGGCATTAAATCTAAACTTTATTTATGCGACAACGATTACAACAAAACCACAATCGCATAATCATCATTGGAACAAAGGGGTGTCAGTGTGGTCAATGAGAGGAAAACGGAGTGTTCGGAGAAAACTCACCTGTCCAATCTGACACCCATGCACAATCCCACATACTGCCCTTATTGAGAAATGAATTGAGCACAAAAATATTTACACAATTCCCTAACATTTGATTGGTACGTAGCAAGTCTCTGTCCAAAATTTATATCCCAGTAAACTCCCATGCCAAACTACTTTCCGTAACCGTCAGGCGCAGTTAAAATAATTCTTAACAAGAAACGAGGCAAAGCCACGAAGGCCAGGTTTTTTCCAAGCATAGACACTTGGATAACATAATTATACCCACTTTTTGTAGACTAGATGGCCGTGGCCTGCATGTCGCACCTTGGGGCGAGGCATGGACACTAAAAAAATAGATATAGTAGATGGAAAAACTTTAACAAAAAAAATAAATTTAACGTACGGACGTACGGACGGACGGACATATGCCAAAATGCCGACGATATCGCGATTTCCGCAAGCGGGTGCGACAATGATGATAAACACCCATGTGAAGTATCAAGGTAATGGGTGAAGCAGTTGCAGGGATATAGTACAGGAAAAAACTTTAACAAAAAAATTCAAAGTAATTTGACCTTGACATTGGGCACAGGGGCCGCACGGTTGGGGGTTAGAATGAAAATATGGATGATGATAAACACCCATGTGAAGTTTCAAGGTAATGGGCGAAGCAGTTGCAGAGATATAGTATAACAAAAAACTTTTAACCAAAAAACTTTAACCATTTACATACTACGTTAAAAAAGTTAACGTTGAAAATGGCTAAGTCAATTACGTAGAAATAATAGGTGAAGGTAAAAAAAATGGTCACATGTTGGATAGTTGTATGTGGTAGGCACCCCTTGGTTATGAAGCTGTGAAAATTTGGTGGTCCTAGGTGGTACAGTACCAAAGAAATGGACTTAAACACGAAAACTTAACATTGTAAACGCGAAAAACTTAACATTGAAAATGGTTAAGTCGACTGCGCGGAAAAAATGGGTCAAGTTAACAAAAAAGTAACATGTTGGATAGTGATATGTGGTGGGCACCCCTTGTTATGAAGCTGTGAAAGTTTGTGGTCCTAGGTGGTACAGTACCAAAGAAAATGGACTTAAACACGAAAACTTAACAATTGTAAACGCGAAAACTTAACATTGAAAATGGCTAAGTCGACTGCGCGGAAAAAAATGGATCAAGTTAAAAAAAAGTAACATGTTGGATAGTGATATGTGGTGGGCACCCCTTGATTATGAAGCTGTGAATGTTTGGTGGTCCTAGGTGGTACAGTAACAAAGAAATGGACTCAAACACGAAAACTTAACATTGATTGTGGACGCGCCGCCCGCCCATCCCGCCCCAGCCCGCAGCCCGCCCGCCCGGCTTTCGCCAATCCCAATAGCCTGGATTTTTTTCTCCAAAAAACCTGGCTAATAAAATGGAAAATAAACACATTTTGTTGATGAATTTATTTCAAATGCTGGAAATATAAGGAATGAATGGCCTTTTTGTTGAATTTATCGGGGATATAAACTTGGAAAAGTCGCGGGAATACTGGACGAGGCCTTCCGTTTATACCCAGATAAATTCCACAAAAAGGCCATTCATTCCTATAATGAATCCACATTTGTCATTAGCTTCAAGATTTAGATACAATACGTATAAGTTATAGTTCACATATAGAATTTTTAATAATTTTAATAAATTAATTTATTAAAAATTCAATATGTGAACTATAACATACTTATTGTTTACCAGCCCAATATGGAAAATGCCATATTATATATTTAATAGTGAAAGAGTAAACCCTTACTGGAAAATGTTTTAATTTTCAATATTTCTCGATTTTCATGTGCTGTCAAAACAGGTTTTTTGTTAAAGGTACATGCCCACTCAGTAGGCACAACATATGGAGACAAATAGACAAATAGTTGTATATTCTGTAGATATGACATTTTCTGGCAAATTAAACATTCATTCACCATAATATCCCACAGTATTGATTTATATCAGACGTAAATTTCCACACTGATAACAGCAGCGATAACCCTGTCTCCTTAACTGTTAACGGACATTACTATTTATTCTCTGTATTTACTTTTTTAGGTGCAATGATCATACTTTATAATCTGTTGAAAATATTATTTTTTCAGGTGACACACATTTAATTAGTTAGTACCGGTGTCACAGGAAATTCCCCCCCCCCCCCACCCCGCGGGGGAAGATTTCCAGGTTCGAGCCTAGGAAATTCTCAACACCCCCCCCCCCCCACCCACCCAGTTTGTGTTTGAATGCTGTGCACATAGGCACAATGTATGTCATTCGGTAGTATAAGAAAGGGGAACATAAAAAATCCCCTCCCTCACACCCCACCCCAATCTACCATATGCATAGTGTAAGTCCCTTGATAGACAAGAATATCACAAGATTGGGGGAAGATTTCTGATCAAGTGAAAATGTTTGAATGTTTGTGTACAACAGTTAGCATGTGATGCATATTGGCGGAGGGGGGTAGGGGGATTTTCCTAGGAAATCCCCCCCCCCCCCCACCAACCATCAACCATATGCATAGCGGATGTGAATGTCTCTTTGTAGACAAGAATAACCCACGAATGAGGGAGTATTTCTGATGAAATAATGTATGTTGGTGTAGAACAGATAGATGGTTGGGGGGGGGATATTTCCTAGGAAAATCTCCCCCCCACCCACCAATACATGGCACATGCTGTCTGTTCTACACCAACATACATTATTTTGTTTCATCAGAAATACTCCCCCAATCGTGGGCTATTCTTGTCTACAAAGAGACATCCACATCCATTATCCATTAGGAAAATCTCCCCCCCTCCCTAAATACATGCCAAATGCTGTCTGTTTTACACCAACATACATTTCATTTCATCAGAAATACTCCCCCAATCGTGGGCTATTTCCTAGGAAAATCTCACCCCACCAATACATGCCACATGCTGTCTGTTCTACACCAACATACATTATTTTGTTTCTTCAGAAATACTCCCCCAATCGTGGGCTATTCTTGTCTACAAAGAGACGTCCACATCCACTATGCATATGGTACACCCACCCCCACCATGTGCTATACATTTATACCAATCATATGCAGTTATGGTAGAGATTTAACCTGGAGAACTCTCTACCAGCCAACATACATAATAGTTATGGTACGGTAATCGGGAATTATTGCATATACCGGTAAATAGAATCTCTACCGCCCAACCACCACTATATTGTTGTCTATGTATAGATATTATACTAAATTGGATAGCTCTTTTTATAGAAAATGCTGCCTCGCCTATTCACATACTTCTCCACAAGCAGACATACATTATGACTATGTTAAGGGGGGGGGGGGATATTTCCTAGGCTTAAGCCTGGAAATCTTCCCCCCCAGGGGGGAAGATTTCCAGGGGGGGGGGGGAAGATTTCCTGTTACACCGGTATAAATAATTACGGTAAACAATATCATGCCTCATTTGCATATGAAAATAGCCTGATACCACCGTGAGTCACTACATGTATCAGTAAAACAAATATTACTAAATGATGTACCTTTAAGAATTAAGGCAAAAATGAAAAACAGCAGACGACAATTTCCGTCTCCCGCATAGCGAGGGTTAAAGGTCACTGGGCAGTCCATTATATTATAATTTGTACCCGGTGAACCTTCGGGCTGAATGGCTTCGTTGACAACCCACCTGCGACATCAAGGCAACAACTGAGGCGGTGTAAGAAAACAACGTTGTATTTACCACGGCAGTCAGCGGACACATGGAATACAGCCTACACTATACAACAGTCTACGGGTGGCAGTATTCTGCCTACAGAGAGTTTGGGAGACATTTTCCACCTTGAAAAGACAATGTCCCTTAAAATGGGGCTAATAGGATTTGTGATCAGTGTAGATCCAGATCAGCCTGTGCATCCGCGAGTTACAAGCTTTGTGACGGACGGACGGACGGACGGACGGATGGATAAGGGTAACACTAAATGCCCCCTCCACTATTGTGGTGGGGATTAAAAAACGTTATTAGGCTACAGGAGCTGCACTGGTCACAAATCCCAAAAGCCACATTTCTCTAGTCACAGCCACATATATAAGAATCCCACTATCATTTTCAATAGAAACCCAAACGCTGAAATTTTCCACTTGAATCGGGGGGCGTTTCACTAAACTTCGTGCCACTAAATGTTCATAAGTGCAAACTTATGATAGTCAGTAAATTTCACATAAACAATGTTTTCAGATGATCCTAAATTTGCACTTACGAACATTTTAGTCGTACAACGTTTAGTGAAACGGCCCCCTGATACCTAGGCACAACAGCAGTAGTCCGGTAGCAGGACAGGTATACCCTGCATCGCATGTAAAAGTTTTTTCTCTCTTGAATCTATATCCTTAGGACCTCAGTAATGAAGATCAGCCGGATATCAAGAGGATATCCTTGGGCAATTCGAGAAATCCAAGATGGCTGCAATGATGGCCGCAAAGATGGCCGCCGTTGATCAGAGAAATACAACTTTTTAACCAGTGGGCATAAAATCACGAATGATACATTTTTAGCTAATTTTGGCATGAGGAATCCATTTTTGGTGTTCTCTTTTTAATATCTGCTCGATAATAAGGTCAAATGCCATCATGAAGGTCAGTTTACATGAAAAATATAGAAATTACGGAGTAAAACAGTATACTGGGATGTAATGATCAGATTAGCGCAACAGAAAGTTACAAACTGAGACATGTCATTCAGTTGAATTAAGTTATGAAGATTACAATATATCCTATATGTCACCAAGTATCATTCTTGAAATTTAAGTGCTTAATTATATGTATATTCCAGGTTTTGGAATAACAAATTCCCACCATTAATTACAACAATTTACATTTACAGTTAGATGCCATGTACACGAGTATTGAAACAGTCATCATCCCCTCCACATTGACAGACAATTGTACAGCTGAGTCCACTGGCATTGCAGCTGCACCTCTTTGTGTGTTGGGTTTTTATTTTGTTTGGCTAACTAATTGTCAGCCAGACCTGTGCCAACGTAGCAATCATCAGCACAATCGTATATTAACTTTAAGCAGGTGTCACAGAATATTTCCCCCCCCCCAGAATATTCTCCCCTCCACACAAATACTCACAAATAATATTCGGGGGGGGGGGGGGGGGATAATACCACATTCATACCGCCCCCTCCCCCGCCCCCCTGGCCCCCGGTCAGCCAAACCGTCTGTGTATGAGTGTGGTGTAGAGGAGAGGTGGGGGGATAATATTCGGCGAATAATTTGCCCACCCCCTCCCCCCGCCCCCCCCCCCCGGTAGAGGAGAGGTGGGGGGGGGATAATATTCGGCGAATAATTTGCCCCCCCCCCCCCGCCCCCCCGCCCCCCGGTCAGCCAAACCGTCTGTGATATGAGTGTGGTGTAGAGGAGAGGTGGGGGGATAATATTCGGTGCGAATAATTTGCCCCCCCCCCTCCCCCCACCCCCCGTAGAGGAGAGGGGGGGGGTGGGGGGGATATATTCGAGAATAATTTGCCCCCCCATCCCCCCGCCCCCGCCCCCCGGTCAGCCAAACCGTCTGTGATATGAGTGTGGTGTAGAGGAGAGGTGGGGGGGATAATATTCGGCGAATAATTTGCCCCCCGCCCCCCAGTCAGCCAAACCCTCTGTGATATGAGTGTTGTGTAGAGGAGAGGGGGGGGAGGGGGGGGGGATAATATTCGGCGAATATTTTGCCCCCCGCCCGTTGCCCAGTCAGCCAAACCCTCTGTGATATGAGTGTGATGTAGAGGAGAGGTTCCGGGTGGGGGGGGATAATATATGGCGAATATTTTGCCCCCCAGTCAGCCAAACCCTCTGTGATATGAGTGGGGTGTAGAGGAGAGGGGGGGGTGTATAATATTCGGTGAATATTTTGCCCCCCGTCGGCCAGTCAGCCAAACCCTTTGTGATATGAGTTTGATGTAGATGAGAGGTGGGGGGGATAATATTCGGTGAATATTTTGCCCCCCCACCCCCCGGTCAGCCAAACCGTCTGTGATATGAGTGTGATGTAGAGGAGTGGGGGGGGGGGGGGGGATAATATTCGGCGAATATTTTGCCCCCCCTCGCCCAGTCAGCCAAACCCTCTGTGATATGAGTGTGATGTAGTTGAGAGGTGGGGGGGTGGATAAAATTTGGCGAATATTTTGTTGCCCCCGCCCCCCGGTCAGCCAAACCATCTGTGATATGAGTGTGATGTAGAGGAGAGGGTGGGGGGATAATATTCGGCGAATAATTTGCCCGCGCCCCCCCCCCCAGTCAGCCAAACCTCCCCCACCCCCCACCCCCCCCTCTCCTCTACATCACACACATATCACAGAGGGTTTGGCGGAGGGCAAATTATTCGCCGAATATTATCCCCCCCACAGTAACAGTAATAAAAGTCAGGAATAGGAGAGATACTCCGGTGGAGGGCAAAATATTCGGCGAACATTTTACCCTCCGGGGGGGAAAAATATTCGTAATGAGGGGGAGATTATTCGCCTGGGGGGGAGAATATTCGGCGAACATTCTGCCCCCGGGGGGGGGGGGGGGGGGGGGGCCGGGGGGCGGGGGGGGAAATCTGGGGGGAAAAGGGGGGAAAATATTTGTTTACACCGATATACGGCGATAATACCTATGCGCTACACAAAGCAAGTCAATGAGTGTATCTGCTATTGACAAGCCCTGAAAAGTCGTTCCCTGGTCTACCAATAATAATATATTATTAGAAAAATACAGCCTGTCCATATGACCACAGAAAGGGTTATAACACAACAAATAGGTGTGTAATAATTTTATACCAACAACTTTATTAAGGAAATTTGATATTATAATTCATTGAGAACATAAAACTGTCTACATATATGCAATGTGACTAAATTTAATATTACCATACAACCAATACACATATATATGCATTATCAACAATATAGAAATTTAGCTCATAACAGGCTAATTATAGTATCATAACAGGTTGGTAAGTGTACCATGTGGTAAGCGTATCATAACAGGTTGGTAAGTGTACCATGTGGTAAGCGTATCATAACAGGTTGGTAAGTGTACCATGTGGTAAGCGTATCATAACAGGTTGGTAAGTGTACCATGTGGTAAGCGTATATAGTTATAAATATAATAATAACAAATCAAAGGCTTATATGATAAAATAAAACATAAAAAATATGTATTATCAGCCAGTGAAATTGCCAAGCTCTGTGCATGAATTATACTAGGTTACCATAGCAACCACTCACAACAAAGGCACAAAACAAACCAAAACCATCTCGCTGTCATTATCATATTTGTATGTAATATACTAATTATGCATATTATATTCTAACACCATCCGGTATCATGCATGGTACACGAGTATATTGAACTATACATGTACATACTCACTCACCACCATAACCATAGATTCATACATGCATACTAGCAGATACATGCATACATAAACATATGAGCCGCGCCGTGCGAAAACCGGGCTTAATGACATTTTCAGTTTTTACTTTTTGGCGTACCGGTATTCTGAATTTTACATCTTTTAAAAGCCATATGCCGCTAAAATTATCAATGTATCCCAATTATGGTTCATTTTAGAAGTAGTTTTATGACGCGTGGTAAAAACTTATATGACGTTTTAGATCAATGATGTCGAAATTACGACGTTTTTATCAACGGCGTATACACGGGGTGTTAATCCGGACAAGTCCTATAGATATATACAAATTTGGATATCTCGTAGCCTGGCCAAGTGTCTCCCATTAGGCCAAGACAAAGTATGAAAATAATGTTTATGGCTTGTGTTGCAGTTGCTAATGTAACGCCATGTTTTGGATTGCGGCCCAAGTAACGTAATTTCGTATGAATACTTTTCAAATAAGGCAGAGTGAGGCGTTTCCCTGTTGTTTGCTGCTGTCTGAAATAATCATTTAACATTTCATATACATATTTTAAAGTAGGCAGTAGGCCGCTTATAACATTAACTTTGTGACAAAACACGATACCGGGCAGATACCTTATAATTGTCGCCGTGTGTCTTTCTTGAGGATCGCATTACCATCGCCTGATATACATTATTATGCAGTCAAGTGATAAAACTGATGATTTGATACTACAAAAGCACTTTCGACTACAAAAGTAAGTGTATGACCATCACATTTCCAATTAATATGTTGATGCATTTATTTTAAATTTAATACAAACCCCGGATATTTATGTCATTATATAGATGCCTGTCTACCTCCATTTATGATAAAATGAGTGGCATTAAATGGCATATCATTCGCTAAGTACTGGATAGAATTGCTCAAAAGTCTCAATTTACCAAGATAATAGATGGTAATATCGTTGGCATACACTAGGTTGTTCATATTTAAGATTATTTAGGAATCACAGTGTGTAAGCGAAGACTTCTCTGATATGTAGCCAGTTAAATTATGCGTTCACCATTTTGAATTCATAAGGACAACTGACGAAAAATAGTAAAAATGTCAAAGAACGATAGTTAGGCGACAATGTACAGCGCCTGAAGCATTTCTAAGTCATTGATGCTGTGAGGAACTCGTGCAAGTATCCTTGCTATAATATTTTGTCACGACACCATGGCCATAACGTCAAACATGTATTCACGTTCAATGACGTCACAAGTACGTGACGTCAAGTCATGACGTCATAATATGTGTACCGAGGTACAAGGTATCGCGTCTCATATTAGTGAAAGTTTCAGTAAGTTATCATTTTCCGTTTTCTGTTCACACTTAATGTTAACTGAAACCAGTAAACGTAAATGGGAGGGCAAACTGTGAACTTTTACGGCAACGCTAGACAATTTGAAACGTCGTTTTTCCGACGTCGTTTACCGCTTTTCATGACGTTGTCATTAAGCCCGGTTTTCGTATGGCGCGGCCCATATATATATACACTCGTAAACAACACAAATAACAAATCCCCCTCTTGGAATATTGTCACACCTCCATACATAAGTATAACTATGAGTAAGAGAGGTCTGATGTAAGAGAGGTCTGATGTGCATGTGTTATTCCACATATAAAATACAGTAGAACTTCGATAACTAGAACAGGTCAGGCTCGAACACCATGGAAAACTCGAACTGGTTCGACAGTCCCGGCAAATTTCCTATATAATTCATGTAATAAAACACCTTAAACTCGAACTATGAATTACTCGAACAGTCAAACCTGTGGATTAGTCCCATGGATGGTCAAACAGTGGTAATTACCGCTAATAACTCGAACAGGTAAGTCTGTGATCAGCTGTTTGTCTAACGAGGTGCGAATTCCACCATTGCGGGCGGTCGCGTTGAGTAGTTTCCCTTGACACGGGATGACATTAAATCACGAATCGCAAACAAATACCGGTCGTGAATTACGGCGTTATGATGTCCACGCTAATTAAGTGATTTGAACAAAATTCATTTTATGAAATGTTTAATTGGCTGTTGAGCGACTATTGACACATTTCTATGTCTATCGAGTGAATAATGCGTGCTTAGTTTGTGAATAAAAGATGTGCCAATAACAAACAAACCGAGATCATGGAATTCTTCAGGCGTTAATTTATAGTGTTTATAATTGTATACTGACATTGTTTCGTTTATATTTTCCGTTTGTATATTTATTCCAACCACTGTGCTATGTGCTAGTTTTAGACACTGGGAATACAAGTATTATGTATAGCCGCAAAGCGGAACATAGCGGTTTATTTGACGTACAATTACATGTAAATATTGAATAAAACAGCAACTTTACAATTGTATTTGTTATTTTTCATTTCTCCCTCCAAATGTAATGCATATACAATGGCATGTCACATCGGTCATCTCATATATTCACATAAGTGATTTTATTGACTGAATGTGACAGTACATTTTTGAAACTTCATTCCCTCGAACTATGCATCGCTCGAACTCAAACTCGATTCCGTTGCCGGTTTGAGCGATCAAAGTTCTACTGTAAAAGGAATTAATTATAGGTTGTAAATGGTCTATAAACCACTATGGTCATTAACAAATATATTATCATTTGAACTCAATGATTGTAGTTCTATATTTAAGAAGGGCCAACTCAGTGATGGAGTTCAAATTGGAAGACGGGTTAATTCAATGATGGAGGTCTGAATGGAAGAAGGGGGCCTACTAAATGATGGAGTTTACATTGGAAAAAGGGCCAACATAATGATGGTGTTCTCAGTAGAACGGGGCTAACTTAGTGATGGAGATTTATCTCAATGATGGAGCTGTCAGTGGAAGGGGGTCAATTTATTGATGGAGGTCTCAGTGGGAAAAAGAAGGCAATTCAATGTATGGAAAAAAGGTGCTAACTCAGTGATGGAGTTTTCGGTGGAATAAGTGAGTGAGTGAGTGAGTGAATAGGGTTTAACGTCCGCTTTTCTGACATAGAGGTACAAGCCTCAGGGAGTCTACACGCAGACGGGTCAACGGGGTCGTGTCCCGTATCCACCTGTCCGAGGGGGGTAAATCCCAACTTCAGAACTCAATATTTACAATCAAAATATATATTCAGTCCTGAAATTAGAACAACCTCATCTGGTGCCAGGCCCTCGCCACACCAGCATCATTTATCCCATCCCCTAAAAGTAATAGGATTAGCGATAATCTTACTTTTATATATGGGGCATAGCCTGACTCAACTCTCACATACAAGAAAGCCAAAAATGTACATGAGGGCCAAATCCGGTATAGTGGGTTCCGGAAAGTATGAACCCAATCGTTAAGCCAGTTTAGTCGCCTTTCACGACAAGCAATGTCTACTGCAGCACTATTCTCAGGATCAGTTGATCCCGCCCCGGTGCCTGCACGGGGCCGGTGGAATAAGGGGTCTAATCAGTGATGGAGGTCTCAGTGGAAGATAGGGGCTACTTAAATGATGGAGATTTTGGTGGAATAAGGGGTATACTTAGTGATGAAGGTCTCAGTGGAAGATAGGTAGGGGCTAACTTAATGACGGAGGTTTCAGTGGAAGATGGGGGCTAATTTAATGATAGAAATTCCAGTGTGAATAACGGGTAAACTCAACGATGGCGTTCTCAGTGGAAGAAAGTACTTGATACAGTGATGGTGTTCTTAGTAGGTTAACTTAATGAGAGTTCACAGTGTAAGAAGGGGGCTAACCTAGTAATGGAGTTCCCAGTGGAATACGAGGCTAACTCAGTGATGGAGTTCTCAGTGGACGAGAGGAGTCAACTTATACAATGATAGAGCTTTTAGGCTAGGGTTATTTACATTATGTCATCTATGTTTCAACTTTTGATATCTTTAAGCATGTCAACCAGTTACCAACCATACACACACCTCAGTAAAATACACAATATACATAGAGATGTGACCAAAAAAAACCAAGTAAGGGTACACATTAAGACTGTTTGATTGCTGTTAGGTAAATTTTGTAATTTGTTCATGTGTAACATATGTCGGTCACAAGTATTATTATACATCAATGTCAATCACAATCGCCACATGAGGTATTGACCATAATAATTGAAATTACATTTCTATTTGCAAAACAATAAACATCACAAAAGTGAACCAGTAACGCAACTGTTCCAAATACGTATACTAGGGTGTATTATAGACACAATTAGTTAATATCTTATGTTTTTAAAGTGGCATTCAAATAAATACGGTGGTACAATGTCATGTGAACAAATAAATAGTGGTTAAAGATGGGAAATCGAGGTTAGTATTTGAAAATATACATTGTTAGCAGGAGTTGCGTGTTGTATTGTCAACATTTACGGTGAGTAGTATTGGAAATTAGCATAATGTATATCAGGTTGTTAGGATTGAAATAGGTTTAAATGCTGGAACAATCACGTTACTAACTTACATTCATCGATTATAATATATTGTATGTTACACTAATATAATGTCAACATAATATAAACTTCACTTCTGTTGCTTCTGTGATCATGGTAAAGGTCAGAAATTCCTGTTTTAAAGGAGTAACATTTCTCACATAACATAGCCAGATTTGACATATCGTACAATATTACAATATATGGCAATATTATGTTGAGAACAAGAACATATATGTATACGATTTTGTCCTTGGGAGACAATAATAGTCTTAAACCCCAATTATGCGCCAAACATCACACTAATATATCAATTTCACTTCAAAATGCTGTTCTACTGTGCATTTTCTAGGTAAAATGACCCTCACCATGACATTTGACCTTTTTATTGACCAGATTTTGAAAAGGTAATACCAGAAATGGATTCCTCATACCAAAATTAGATAAAAATGTGGTATCACTCGCGATTTTAGGCCTACTGGTTAAACAATTGTATTTCTCTGATCAACGGCGGCCATCTTGGCCGCCATCTTGGATTTCTCGCATTGCCCAAGGATATCCGCTTGATATCCGGCTGATCTACATTGTAGATGCCCTGAGGATGTAGAATCAAGAGAGAAAAAAACTTTTACAGCCGATGCAGGGTTAAGCCAAGATATCGACTTTGACTACCTGACTACAGTGTGGGGTGGTCCGTTGCAGGGCCATCAATATATCGCAAAATGATACAGCATGATTGACACCACAAAATGCATGTGTAAAATATCAACCCTTACAATGCTGAAATAATGTTTGTCGTCTGCTGTTTATTTTCTATTTTAAATTTTTCTCATGAAAAACATGGTTTGGCAACACTTTAGAACCATTTCCAAAGGAAAATGATTCTAAAGTGCTGACAAACCATGTTTTACTGAGAAAGAAGACAATATATAAAACTGCAGCAGACGACAATTTTCATTTATAGCAATCGAAGGGTTAACCCATTTCAAAATAGTATCAAAATTTGCCACAACATTTTCCCCATTTTCTTTATTTTGAATGAAAGTATATAGTGTTACCACTCATTTGAACCATCTTGATGAGACCACGCCAACGAATGAAAATAATAATTTTAAAACACCATAAAATATTTATTAAATTATTTCCATAAAAAAAATACCAGGGTGACAAAACCTATAATCTCACGAATTGAGTTTCACCAAAACCATATTGGGATTTACTATCGAGATGTGGATTAATATATATCTGAGCTGTCTTTACAAGTCAAGTAATTTAATAAATTTATTAGCATGACAAAATTGTGTTCAAATCAAATTTGTTGGTTTTTATTGATAAATACACGCTAAAAAAGACGGACAAAATCATAACCAGCCCGTACCTAGAACAGCCTGCACATCTGTCTCGTCTGATCAATGTCTACAGTAACACAGTAACCCCATTCAATCAATCAAAGTACTGAAAGTACTGAACATAGGGTACTACAAGATTAAAGTAGATTGATTGCTGGTGTTACTGTTTCATTAACCCTTAAAGGTACATGCCCACTCAGTAGGTACAAAATGTTCTTTACATCAGAGACATCATCTGAGATATTTCCTGGCAAAATAAACATTCATGCGCCATTATCCCACGTACTGATTGGCATTATTATACATTTTATATCAGACGTAAATTTACACACTGATATCAGGGGCGATAACCGTGTTTGCTTAAAATGTTAACGGACATTACTATTTAATCTCTGTATTTAATTTTATGATGTGCAATGATCATACTTTAAAATCTGTCGAAAATATTATTTTTTCAGGCGACGCATTTCTTTAGTATAAATAATTTAAAAATATCACTGCGCATCACTATCAGTAAAATAAATATTACTAAATTATTATATCTGTATAGCGGGCACTTGTAACGTTTAGAACTGGTGGAATAGTGACACAGTTATACACTTATTTAATTCCTATAAATTACATTTTGGGCTTACTGAGTGGGCATGTACCTTTAAAGTGGGCATGTACCTTTAAAGGTACATGCCCACGCAGTAGGTACAAAATGTTCTTTATAGGAATTAAATAAATGTATAATTATGTCACTATTCCACCAGTTCTAACAATTACGAGTGCCCGCTATACAAATATAATCATTTATTAATTATCAATTTACTGTTAGCGACGCGTGGCGGTAACAGTCTATTTTTATAATCTGCGGGGACGACGACTTTCACATCACGGCTTGCGGCGCGCATGCGCAGTATACTAAATATTTTTCAAAAACACACTGAGACGATTCTAATGCGCTACCAAAACATGTTTTTAAAGAGATTAAATATACAAAATGAGCAGACGGCAATTTTCTTTTTCAGCGTTTTAATGGTTAAGGGGTAAACTATTGATATGGCACAAGTACAGTATGCACTGCTACATTATGTACCAAAACATTCAACAACATTACAGATTATGCATAGCAATATCAGAAACATACGGTAACACATATACAAGACATCATCAATTCAAGTATAAATACTTGTATGCCACAGCAACACGGGACAGTATTTTTATGCTCCCGGAAATTTTCTTCGTCTTGTGGAGATAATGAATGTTGATCCAAGTCATATATGGACATCTGTTGAACTTCACGACCGGTATAATGAGTTGAGCATGGAAATTGATGCACTCAGTCGCAGGGAGATCATTACGAAACTACAGAACCACTTCGGCAACCGTTTGGTGAAACTCGATATTTGCCGGTACATCGCCATGTTTACTTCTGTTTTGTGAATGAAATAGTTGGCCCCGGATCGAGTATATTAAAACATACAAATGACGTCATTGGGGAAACCGCTGACAAAATTTTCAATGTATGGAAGCCCAAACTTGTTAGAATTTTGTTTTTGTCGTAATTTCAGTACTTGCATAATTAATATGGGTATTAATCCACGCTGGATGTGTCATACTGTCATTAATTTGTTCCCTGGCTGTAATTTATCACTTTAAATACTGACTTATTGACCCCCTTCCCTGAACGTAGAATTGACACTCATGTTGGTGTGTATTGGCCACCATAGACAAATGTAAATTAGCGGTTGCGTATGACAGTTAAACGTTGAGTAACACAATGCATTTTGTTGTTATGGTTACTCCCAAGATATCACTACGGACCATCGCATCGAGGGGGGTCTGGGGTGTGTCTAACTGTCGGAGGCGATCCCAATACATAGGTTTACCGTATGTGAAAACCATCCATTAACCCTTAGTAAGCCGAATTAAATGTTATCGTCTGCTGATTATTTTATATTTTCCATTTTTCGTAACAATAACATGGGATTAAAATGTAAGCTTTCTGCAATAATACGATATGCTGAACAATTCTGAAAAAAAAACAGGAACCCACTTTTCCGACGGTTCGGCACAAGGCCTTTATCAAGGAATTAGTTTCTACTAAACGCTATCTTGCATCAATTTTGATAAACATTGTAAAATCTAAAATGGATGCAACTTAGCGTTTAGTAGAAACTAATTCCGTGATAAAGGCCTCAATGTGCCGAACCGTCGGAAAAGTGGCTTCCTGGTTTTTTGCAGAATGATTTTCAGACTAGTCCGTTTATTAAAAGGGAGTGTTTTTGTTCTTAAACATTATTTGCAAAAAGTGCAGATCCTGATGAGACGGCTCGTCACGAGCCGGCTCATCTGGATCTACACTTTTTGCCAATACCACTATACAGGCCTGTGGTGTTGAAAGGGTTAAATAATAATAATAATAATAATTCTAAAGTGCTGTCAAGCCATCTTTTTATTGACAGACAAAATATCGAACAACAGCAGACGACATTTTTTGTTTTCAGCATTTTAAGGGTTAAACATCGAGTAAACAAACTACCATCAATCAGTCTGCATGTATAGTGTAGCTGGTCTGGTCAGGTTGTACAGGAACGAAGCACGTCTGCTTTTGTCTGATCATGGTTGAAATGTCAAGAAAGATATTATAAACCCTTAGACCGCTACACACAACAATTGTCATCTGCTGTTGCTTTTATATCTTGCCTTATTTCTATAAAAAGCATGTTTTGACAGCACTTCAGAATCATTTCCAATGGAAATGATTCTGAAGTGCTGTTAAAGCATGTTGTAAATTATTCTAAAGTACTGTCAAAGCATGTTTTTGATGATAAAAATGGAAAATAGAAAATAAACAGCAGACGACAAAAAAATAAAGACAGCGGTGTAAGGGTTAAAGATAACAATAGCTATTTCGTTTGTGCGAACATACAGCCAATAAATGTGTTAGCCGTGTGAACAAAATTATTATCTTCGCCTAGTCGGATGAGGCTCTACACTGCTCTACACTGGTCACTATACAGTCAACTATAATGAACAACCCCCCTATAACACTATTCATTAAAACACAAACACAATTAATACAACACTATGAAGTCACGACTCACATATGTTCAGTTTTACTATATAATTATGTTCCATACATTTAGTATGGATATAACATGATTTCACTTATAACACGATGGTTTCCAATGGATCCCAATCAGTGTTATAAAAGGGGTTTAAAGACTGACTTTATAGAATATGACCTTTTGTTTCAAATGTAATAGAATCATTCATCATGTTCATGTGACTGAATATCTATATAACTATAGATATTATTTCAGCAGACTACACAAAAAGCTAGATATCTGAGCTTTTCTACCATCACTCGCACACTATACAATGGACACTCTTTCAATGTGTAAAATGTCGAACTGATGCACTGTCTATTATTTACTTGCATAGCAGGCAAGTAGTCAGTAGTGACAATACACTCAGATAACTGCTTACAAGCCACTGAATTCGACACAGTATGTACGGTAATACAGGTATATATCTACAACACTGTGTATTGTTCTTACTGTCACAGTTTTTACTGAATTCTCAAACATTTTGACAAACAAACCCTTCAGATATCAGACTTTGTATATAAATTTGATTAAAACAAGGCATAGCATGCTGTAGGTTGATGTCTGCCCCATCATCTTGCACCAAATTTAATCATGTGTTTGTCATATTATTAGCAATAGTGGTATGTGTCAAACGGAATAAGAGGTAAAACTTGTCGATGGCTTGTACACACGAAAATGGCCGACATGGCAACTCCATGCACTGTTTAGGATACAGTAAGAAGATAATGTTCACATGTATGTTATCATGGTATGTTATCATGGTTATGCTTATATCCCATCACATTTACGAAGCAATTATGCATTAATTATTGGATGATCAGGGGCCTCACGGGTCCTTAAGTGTAGTGCCATGGTTTTTGTCTACATATACAAAATAACCATTACAAGTGGTAGACTAGTTATTGGCATAAAAGTGGTAGTACAAAATACTCACAGTAATGTGAAAATACGCATTGATTTTCAAATTCAATGATGAAAATACTGTATAGTAATAAAGTTGAAAAATTGCAGCTCAAATAAGTGAATTTTTAAATTTATTATATTTTTTTATCATTTTGTTCCCTATTTAATAAGGAAGAACATTTATAATACATTTGTAAACGTAATATACAATGTACGTATTGAATTTGAAATCGGGGGTATAATGCAAAACTTATCTGGAGCACTGTATGCAAATGATTTGATTTTACCATTATCTCCAATGAGAAATCGGATGTAGCTAGTTATTTCCCATTGAATTTATTTATAAAAATTGTTCCAAATTGTGTCAGTTGCTTATTGCTGGTAAAAAGGGCAAATGTAGCATGATCTGTTATAAAAATGAGCATTTAAATATAGTGATTTCGACTAGTGGTGATCCAGATCATCCTACATATCTACGCCATCTGATCTGGGACTACATTATTTGCCAGATCCATATGTTCACACTTATTAATTGCAATCAGTGTATACTCAGATCAGACTGCACTGTGCAGTCTGATCTGAGTATACACTGATTGCGATTAATAAGTAAACTGGGTAAACTCTGTTCTCAAAACTCAAGTTTAATGTGCTGTTCAGTAAGACAAAACGCTGAAATACAGTATAGGACTGGATCTCTACACACCTAGCTATGATCCCTCATTGTTGCTAACATTATTATATAACAAGGTGCATGATCACATGGTTTTGATGAAATATGGCGCAGCAAACGCGTCTTCATGAGCTGCACGACAGAAGTTTAGGCCAAAGTACAGAGACCACCAAATGCAGCTTAACAAGACGAATCTGTTACATAATAAGGACAATATAAAAGAATATGTACTTTGAATCGGATAGATTCTAGCAGTTTCAATACTTGTTGTTGTTGTTAGTACCACGTGATCATACACCTTGAATAAGACATTTTCTTAGTGAACAGCCCCTATATTTCTATCACAGTAACCATACATATGACTGTCACTGAAGAAATGGGGCTTATGGGATTTGTGATCCATGTAGCTCCTGATCAAATAGCACACCACTGTAGCCTGATAATGGTTTATATTGATTGTTAAAAGCAGGGCGTTTCATTGATGGAATGGCAAACAGTGCAGATCCTGATCAGACCCATAAGCCCCATTTCTCCAGTCACAGCCACAGATCTCAAACCCTCTTCCCTATATTCACAACAAAAACATGTGTTGATGGTGCACGAGGAGACGATTCTTGTGCGCTGTCAAAACATATTTTTCTTAAAAATTAATAAAAACAAGCAGACAACATATTTATTTCCCCCACGTTTAATAAGTAACTACCTACCTGAGTGTGTGAATTATACTCCACGTGTTCACCTGTCAAAATTGCGTCACCACTCCGATGAATATTATGACCGGTTTATATGGGCAGGTCTACCTGGACAGATAATCGGGTGACTGTGAACACAACCCACCACCCACCAATCCCATATCGCCTCATTGGTTACACGGGTAACTCTCGGAAACATTAATGAAGCGCTCCAGATAAGCTTTGTGTCTACAGAGTATTGTACCATCTGATTTCAAATTAAATGTGAGTATTTTGTACTCCCACTGTTGATAATCAATGCGTATTCAGCTAAAATAAGTGCATACAATACGCCAATATGCACCTTATCTGGAGCTCGATCTGATAATGAGAACGAATGTTGGCGGTCTAGACGTATTGAGGGATAATCCACACAGCAAATAATGTCAAACTGGACTGACATGATACCGAGTGGCTTAACCCTTAGACCGCTACTCACAACAATTGTCGTAAATTATTCTAAATTTTTTGTTGTCTGCTGTTTATTTTCTATTTTCCATTTTTATCATCAAAAACATGCTTTGACAGCACTTTAGAATAATTTATAACATGCTTTGACAGCACTTCAGAATCATTTCCATTGATTATGAAGTGCTGTCAAACCATGTTTTTATTGAGAAATAAGGCAAGATATAAAAGCAACAGCAGACGACAATTGTTGTGGGTAGCGGTCTAAGGATTAACTCCAACGTAACCTCATCATAACTGGCTAAGATATGAGGACATCGTATCTAAATACGGATGTACATTTCAATTGGTTCATTATTGTGGTTTAGTGGTTTGTAGAAAATGCAAGATTTCCATTGACAACCTCACAGATAACTGACTTTCATATAGTATAAACGTCTTTCCCGCTGGTGTTGTGTGAGTTGCGTCGTGAACACGACATTATATAATTCTAATATAGCATCTCTCTGAATTAACCCTTACTACGCTGAATTAAATTTCGTCGTCTGCTGGATATGTTTTATTTTCAATCTTTTTCGATAAAAAACAGTTTTTACAGCGCATGAGAATCTTTGTCTCTGCGTAGTGAGCGTTAAACACTTGTCTAACTACTGTGGGTGTTGTATATGAGGGCGGGGTTGGGTGAAGTGTGAACAAACTTGAGATCAGCTAATACCCATTTGGTGGAGTATTCATTTGCTATTTAATTATCCCCTGCAGAGCTGTTTATGACCCACCACGATAGAGGAGTGGGGATTTATTGTTACCATTGTACGTCCGCCCATCCGTCAGTCCGTCGTCACAAACTTTGTAAAGTTTTTCTGTAAAACTGTTCAACCGTAATAGGCAGAGCCTTGATACTGGGTATGTTTCTTCCATGTAGATGCGCAAAATGAATTCCAATTTTCATCCCATCGCATAGCGTAAATAGGATATAGGGATTCAAAATTTGTCCGTCTGTCTTTCAGTCTGTCCGTCACGTTTTCCATTCTGCTGCAAACTCTTTAGCGTATGGCCGATTGGCTTCAAATTTCATGTATATGTTTATCATCCATATGTTCATTCCCAACTCCACCCATGCTCCCAGTGCCCAAGGTCAAATAACTTTGAAATTTCACATTCAGTAGATGCGTGCACGTTTCTCCATTCCCTATAATTTCTTTACTGTACAAATATCCTTTTAAAAAATTATGGATCTGAAACATTGGACGAGGCGATAATTGTATGTCCGAATAAATGTCACACATTTTTGTGGGCTGTGGAAGCATAAATAATGTGTTATTTCATGCCGAAATCTCATTACAGATTCAACATATTGACGTGGATCACTAAAATAAACATCAGTAACTCAAATGTTACAAGTTGTGAATAATAAGTATCATTCACTAACCTTGAATTATCAAACATGTACTTTTATTTTGATTTGCATCCAAACATTTCAACATAACCTTCCGTGAACTTTACTTTCGGATTTCCTTTGTTATATTCAATAGAATGATCAATAATGACGTCACGAGAAAACACGAACTGGAGTAACATAAATACTCATAAATTACTTCACGCAATCGAGGCTGTGTGGGATTTGCTTGGACAGAGAAATTTCTCTGTAACTGTGGTAGCTTTTCTATTGTTTATGATTTTAACAATTTATTAAAAAGCAGATCAATGGCGGACGCAGAAAATCACGGTAGGTTCGTGAACAAAATTGCCTAAATGGCAAAAATTACAAATATTTAGTCCCAACACTGAATTTGGTGGGATTTTTAAATAAGAGGGCCATGACAATTCGCTCACCTGACTCCATGAACACCAGAGGAGAATGTGACATTGAGTTCATGTGTTTTAAAAAAATTGTGCTATTTTTAGATGGCGGTCATCTTGGATTAAGCGATGACCCTCATTTTACCAAATCTGAAAATGCTTCACCCAAAGATCTTAACTTACTATGAAGTTTGGCCAGCATCAGCCATGTGGTTCCTGAGAAAAAGACGTTCAAAATCTCGAATAAATGGACCTTTTGGAGGCCATCATGGATGACATAATCATCCGATTCCGACAAATATTGCACCAGAGCAATCGCCTCATCGATACCTTCAATTTGATATATGACATGACCATATTTGGTCAAAAATAAAATTTGACAACACGGGCCATGCCCATTTTTGACCCCGGGGTCACCATTTTAACACCTTTGAAAGAGCATTCTACGTCGATCATTCCTACCAAGTTTCATCGAATCCGGCTGGCAGTTCATGAGAAGAAGATTTTTTAAGAATTTGTGCTATTTTTAGACGGCGGCCATCTTGGATTAGCGACGACCTCCATTTAAACAAATCTGAAAAGGCTTCACCCATGGACCATAACTGTGAAGTTTGGCCACCATTGGCCAAGTAGTTCGTGTGAAGAAGAATTTTGAAATCTCTAATAAAATAATGACCTTTTGACCTTTCGGCGGCCATCTTGGATGACATAACCATCCGATTTCGACAAAAAATGCACCAGAGTGATCGCCTCGTTGATACCTTCGATTTGATATATGATATGACCATATTCAGTCAAAAATAAAATTTGACCCCACGGGCCACTCATTTTTGACCGCGGGGTCACCATTTTAACAACTTTGAAAGAGCATTGTACATCGATCATTTCTACCAAGTTTTGTCGAAATCCGGTTGGTGGTTCTTGAGAAGAATATTTTTGAAGAATTTGTGCTATTTTTAGACGGCGGCCATCTTGGATTACGTAATGACGTCATTTTAACAATTTTGTAATCTCCCTACCTAAGGACCTTGACCATGACGTTTGGTGACTATAGGCCTAATGGTTACCGAGGAGAAGACGTTTGAAAATGTTCACAGACGACGACGGACGACGACGGATGACGGACACATTGCGGTAACAATAGCTCACATGAACTTCGCTCAGGTGAGCTAAAAAAGTGTACGTCAAGTCATGCTTATTTTAATCACCTCACGTAAAGCACGTCGCAGCTGCACACATGCAGAGCTCCAGATAAGGTGCGTATTGGCATATTGGCGTATTTTACGCAATTATTTTAGCTTAATACGCATTGATTATCAAAAGTGGGAGTACAAGATACGCACAGCAATGTGATAATACGCATTTATTTTCAAATTGAGTAGTGAAACTACTGTCATAAAGTTTAAAATTCACTTAGTTCACTTAGTTGAGCTGCAAAAAGCAAATAGTGTTACTATTTTCAGATCAAAAAAGTGCATTTTTTAATTTATTATATATTTTTATCATTTGTTCCCTATTTAGTAATGAAGAAAATCAATAATTAATTTGTAAACGTAAAATACGCAATGATTTTGAAATCAGGGGGTATAGTACGCTTTAGACATAAAGCTTATCTGGAGCACTGCACATGTCTATAAATTACAAAATATACGAATACCCCGAAATCTCCGACTATAATACAGTGGATATAAGTAGGTTCTGGATAATAAGCCTTCGTTGGCCAGTTACTAGAGCTATACGCATATAAAAACAATTATTCAAAACTTTTTAAAACAATAAAGTTATCATAAAAGTCCAGTGAAACCAGATTTATCTAAAAGTCGCGCTTGTTTCCATGTCTTCCATTTTGTTAACGTATCATCCAGCAGGGCCGTAGCCACGTTGAGGCGAACCGAGGCAGTTGCCTAGGTAGAAATTTTGCCAATTTCTTTTTTTAGAATGTGGGTCGCGCTACGCGCTCCCACTGGATACACGTTTCATAAGATTTGCCTTAGTAGATTTTTACCTCTGGCTACGGCCCTGTCCAGTCGCTTGTAGAAAATAGACTGTGACCTTAGAGTCTGGAATTTTGTTGTTGGGTTATACTCATCCTGTCAGTTAGAAAAAATGTTATCTAAATTATCAGAGGAGTGTACTAGCTGTAAACAATTTTCCACCATTTCCTATGCCAGTCATAAATGACAATAATATTATCACAAGGCCAATAATCATAATGCAAGATGCATTCAGATTACATTTAATTTTCAGTTGTGGTACATACTATTTTACCATATTCATTATGGTGCACTCTACAGGCGGGATTTATACCAACAACAAGATTATAACAATCTACAAATTGTAGCATATTATTCTGAGCATTTTCTGAACAGAACAATAAATTCTACTAAAAACACAGAGTTTATATCTACATCTGTGTAATCAAATATAATTCTGTGTTAGTTTTTTTTATTGTTTTTCATATAACTTATAAGACCCCCCAGTATAATGAGAAGCTCTATTCTGGTAATTTGACAGCTACCAGTCTATGTTTACATGACCTTGACTTCTCAAAATGGCTAAAGAATCCAGTGCCTGTGGCGCAGACTGACAGAACCATGCTTTATAAATCTTTTTGATTAATGATGTTTATGAGTGCAGGAGCGGATCCAGGATTTCGGGTTAGTGGGGCGTAACTATTGTGCAATACTACTATATTATCGAACGCGCTAGGGGGGTAATGCCCCCGGACATTTTTTGAAATCTACATCGCATTTCCTGCGTTCTGGCGCATTTTGGAGCAAAAAAAAACCCCAATAAACAATAAATTCACAACGCGAACGTAGAAACGTGCCTTGTAACTTGTAAAAAATCTTTACTCGGCGAATTTTATGGGGGGCGCGCGTCAGGTCCGCCCCCCCTGAATCCGCCCTTGTATGAGTGGACAATAGCTGAAATACAACATTTTGAAGGTATTCCAACACATTTGATTAAAACCTTACATGACTAAGGGCGATGTGGAACATTTTTCTCCATTTGACAGATAGGTGTCTTCTGCAAAAAATGTCCAGGAAACTGACCGTGAAATTTGTGGTGATTAGTGACAAATGCGGTTTACGAAAATTCCCGATGCGGGGGTTATCCCGACAAATGGTTACGCTACTGTCGGTTCACTTACTCCTTAGAAAGAAAAATTTAACTTTGTCATGTCCAAAAATTGTTTACATTTTATTTGGCAACAGAAAATCTGTCTACATCACGTGACCAATGTTGATGAAATCGGCGACAGGTTCAGTGTTTTCTTTTAAATGCTACAAATATGCTGAAAATTGGTGTTAAAGGTACATGCCCACGCAGCAGGTTACACTGTACTACTACTTTTCATTTTCTGTCATGCCTTATATGAGCCATTTGTCTACCCACTAACGAGCTATTTTCAATTACGGCGCGTGTTAATTGGTGTTAAATCGCATTTTATATGCCGCGACCAGAAAGGATATTTTCTGACCTTGTGCTATTTTTACGGTCGATCATATCACATCTTTGACATGCGCAATGAAGTATCGGAAGTTGAGAAGAAAAATCTCTGTTTGAGTCCAAATCTAAATCTCCACGTACCTCTTTCCATTTGGTGATCTGGTCGCCAATATTAACCACTCTATCTCTGTACTGCCTGTCCCTCAGACATTTCGCCTTTTTTTTGGCCGACGCCGTTTCATACAATTTCCGTCCTGGACGTTTCGACATGTTGATATTCTTGTTTACATATTGGGAAGCCTACTGGCGCGTGTAGTATACTGCACATGCGCACCGCAAGCCGTGATGTGAAAGTCGTCGTCCCCGCACATTATTAAAATAGACTGTTACGCCGCGCATCGCTAACAGTAAATTGATAATTAATAAATGATTATATTTGTATAGCGGGCACTCTAATTTTTAGAACTGGTGGAATAGTGACATAATTATACACTTATTTCATTCCTATAAAGAACATTTTGTGCCTACTACATGGGCATGTACCTTTAAAAACACCCCATGTTCCTAAACACACTTTCAACAGTCTTGTGATGCCTATAACGCTCCCTTAGATTTAATTCCTTAAACATCCAATGTGCGAACAATAACTTATACTTACTACTTATTTTCTAAACTAACTAGCCATTTTAACATATTACTTACTTTTATATGGTGTGATTTTCGCTGATTAAATTATCTCCCGCCAAAGACTTTGATTCTGTTAAAAAAGCATGGTCACACCGGTCGCACACACACCGGTGTTGATGTAAAATATATCAAAGGATTAGTGACAATTCGTACAGTTTTGGATTAATATTTTTTTTACATGAAGGTTAGACCACACCAAATGGTTTTACTATATAATTTAACCGAATGCCATGCAATAAGGCCAGTCTCTCCTACTTTCACTAATCGTATGGATGCTGTGGAACCTACTTGTACATGACCTGCAGCCAGTATGTACTGGTTCTGCATGAATTAAACAATAGGCTTACTTACTCCTAAGAAAGAAATATCCAGCTTCGTCATATCACCCAATATTGTTTACATTTTTTGGCCACGGAAACTCTGTTTACATCACGTGACCAACAGGTTCAGTGTTTTCTTTTAAATGCTACAAATATGCTGAAAACTGGTGTTAAAAGCACCCCAAAATGTTCCTCAAGTGAAACTGGGTAGTAATGGATAAAGATTTGCAAGCAAACTGTGTCAGTGACCTCAAAACACCCGCACGATTTTGTTCATACCGGACTACTTTTACCGTCTTGACGATTTCGCACCATTTGTTATTCTCTAACCTATATTAACTAAATTGCATATGTATGTATGGTCTTTGACTTACTAATGCGTTTTATACATACATGTATCCTCATAATTAAATTACATATGTACGTAATTGAAAACAATCACATTTGTATAGTAAGTTACACACATGGTAACTTATACAGGTTGACTGTCAAACTGGCCCGTTACCGATGCAAACCAATAACCGTCCGGGATCAGACTAAGGTGGGCCACCACCATTGATTTTGCTATTCTCTGTTACTTTCATTTTTCTTATGGATGTTGTGGGACCTAATTTCCAATAACCTGTACCCATTCTGCTCTGGATCTTGACTAATTAAAATATAGATTTAATTATTGTTGAAGCTGGGGTCTCATCTAGTAGGTACAAACTTTTCTTTATGGAACTTAAATAAGTGAATAATTGCAACTAGTCCACCACTTTTAAAAATTACGAGTGCCAGCTACACAGATATAATGTACTCATAGAGACTCGCGGTGGTATCAAGCTAGTTCCATATGCAAATAATGCAGTCTTTTTAAATTATTTATATCAACTAAATGCTGAATAAATATTGTTATCGACATATCATAAAATATGATATTGCACATCAAATAATAAATAAATGGAATAAATAGTTGCTTCCGTTATCATTTTAAGGAACCACGGTTATCGCCCCTGATATCAAACTGGCAATTCGCGTTTGATATAAAAAATATAATAATGTCAATTAGTACGTCTGGTAATGGTAACCATTTTGCCAGAAAAATGTCAGATTGAAAAAATAAAGAAAAACATGTCTCCTATATTATAACATGGCATGGACACTTTAGGTTTAAGGTTAGAAAAGGGATGTTTTTAAAACCAGTTTTCAGCATATTTGAAGCGTTTAAAAGAAAACACTGAGCCTGTTTGTCACGTGATGTAAACAGAGTTTCCGTGGTCAAATAATGTAAACAATATTGGGGGGCCTGACGAGATTGCTCCCACAACATCCATACGAATAGTGAAAGTAGGAAAGACTGGCTGAGATTCGGTTAAATTAAACAGTAAAACTAGTTGGTGTCTTTTAACCTGAACATGGCGCAACAGAAAAGGCGGCATCAATCTACATCAACACCGTTAGGAACATGGAGCCAATTTAGAGAGCAATGCATTGTAGGACGGGTACCAGCATATTAACTCATTTTAGGGAGAACTGTTTACATAGGGTACATGTGTATCCGTATGTATTGCGATCGAGCGGGATCATTTGGCCCGCCCACGACCCCCCGTGGTGCGGACGCCTGTAATTGACAACTGAGAATATCTGCATATAAAACAGCCAATCTCACAGATTTTCTAATATAAGAGAGACAACTCGTAGAATTACAGTTTGAAAAAAACTCAATGATGATTTATCGCCCGTGAAATACAACTGAGAATTATCTGCATATAAAACAGCCAATCTCACCGATTTTCTAATATAAGAGAGACAACTCGTAGAACAGTTTGAAAAAACTCAATGATGATTTATCGCCCGTGAAATTTTGGGGTAATCGGGAATTTGCCCAGTCCGAGGGATTTATAGTGGTAACATAGTCCCCTCGATAGGAATGTCCGTAGTGATATGTGATATTTTGTGCAGATTCTGATTATACCATATGCATTGTGTTAGTCGATCTTTCAATGCGGTTTTGAAACCGCTACTTGGAAATTATATTATGACAAGTTACTTGCACTATATTTTACATAGGGTAGCCTATGTATTGGAATCGCGTCGGACAGCTAGCCACGCCCCAGACCCCCCTCGATGGGCACGTCCGTAGTGATATGTTGGAATAACCATAACAACAAAATGCATTGTGTTACTCAACGTTTAACTGGCATACGCAACCGCTAATTGAAAATAATATTATGAAATACTACTTGCACTGCACAATATCAACAATGGATGTTCTACGTACAAAAATACATCGGATTATTTTGTTGCGCGTGATTTGCCCCCATTTGCAGCACAAATCGTGCGGTCATCGCTAAATTTAGTAACAGAGTTAACTCCCCTCCGAATACTCTCCGAAACAAGCGACGCGTTTAACACACAAACTACATCAAGTTTGACCTTCCGACAGCCTATTTTTAAACTCACCCGACACCTGTGCGAAACAAAACTCGCACGTGTAGGTCTAACTGATGTTTAATCCTCATTCTCTCTCTCTATCGATGGATTTACAGTGGATTTTAGTGACATTCCTGAATTCGGCCTGATTGACATTTGTCTATGGTGGCCAATACACGCCAACATGAGTGTCAATTCTACGTTCAGGGAAGGGGGTCAATAAGTCAGTATTTAAGGTGATAACTTACAGTCAGGGAACACATTAATGACAGTATAACACACCCATCTTATATTAATACCCATATTAATGCAAGTACTGAAATACGACCAAAAAAAATCTAACAAGTTTATAAACGTTACAAGTGCCAGCTATACAGATATAATCATTTAGCAATATTTATTTTACTGATAGTGACGCGCGGTGGTATCAGGCTATTTTCATATGCAAATGAGGCATGATATTTTTTAATTATTTATACTAAAGAAATGCGTCACCTGAAAAAATAATATTTTCGACAGATTTTAAAGTATGATCATTGCACATCATAAAATAAATACAGAGATTAAATAGTAATGTCCGTTAACATTTTAAGCAAACACGGTTATCGCCCCTGATATCAGTGTGTAAATTTACGTCTGATATAACATGTATAGTAATGCCAATCAGTACGTGGGATAATGGCGCATGAATGTTTATTTTGCCAAGAAATGTCTCAGATGATGTCTTTGATGTAAGTAACATTTTGTACCTACTGAGTGGGCATGTACCTTTAAGGGTTAATGAAACTGCAACACCGACAATCAATCAATCAATCAATCTAGTTTAATATTGTAGTACCCTATGTTCAGTACTTTGAGTACTTTGATTTAAGTTTTAGCAGCGCACCTGGCGTCATAGTGGGTGTTCCCAAATTACTGTTGCAATTGTTGTTGTCAAGGGGCGTGGCTTATCGAGGTAACACAGCGATGCAATAATCAATAATGGAACTCCGGATGTCACTTAGAATGTAATGAACACAAACGCATTGAAACAGTGCGAATGAATAAAGCATCAATGTACTATAATTACCAAATCGGAATCGAAATTCGTGTCAGAAGTTTATGTTGTCCGTACTACCTGTTTCTGCCAGTTAAAATATGACGTCATATACTGTATCGACGCCATGAACACAACGTGATTGCCAATTACGTTAATGCATACAAAATGTATTAAAGTTGGATGAGTTGCTACAAAGATACTGATCAAGTGACACTACTTATTGACCCACCCTCGTACTAGCGGAGTTGGGAATGATTCTCCCACCAATAGCAATTATTAAAATAAACGCGTACAATTCGTTCAGACAAATACAACATTGATTCAATCACGTGCACCAACCCTTCTCACTATCAGGTAAGTTCCCAAGGTTATCACCAGTAAACCATTATACAGACACAAAGACGACCCGTACTTGTCGAAGATCGCGCACATGCTCTATCTTACTGATTTATCGCAACAAACGTGTTCTATTATATAATTAATGTTAGTCGAATAGAGAATAAAATAATCAAATGAACCATGAACCTCGTATAAGGAAACTCGATTAATACATTATGGTATGGATTTGTCTCTGATTTGTCTCTGATTGTGATATGCACACGATATACGCGTACATTGGTGGTCGGGGAACATACGTACACTCCACTACCAGAGGCCCGTTTCACTAAACTTCATACAAATAAAATGTTCCAAGTGCAAAATTATGATAGTCTGTAAATTTCACATTGACACTACAAATAAAATGTTCGTAAGTGCAAAATTATGATAGTCTGTAAATTTCACATTGACACTGTTTTCTTGTCAATAATTATTTGATTTACATTTATTGAGCAGCATATGTTAAATTATTGTAAATCCGTCAATGGAAATTTCCTGACGTTCCTAAATTTGCACTTACGAACATTTTAGTCGTACGAAGTTTAGTGGAACGGCCACCAGCTGTGTGCGGTCTAAAAAGGGAAGCAACAGTGCGTGAATACATAAAAAGAACATAAATGCAACGAAAGCCACACAACAACTATTCCCCCACTGAACTACCCAGCAGGAAAAAGAAAACAAAATGGCGTATAGTACACGAAGACATGACAGCAAGTGTACCACTTTGGAACGACCAGTGAACAAAACACTCTACTGAGGCGGTTGAACCTGACTAGCGCGGCGCAGCAAACCTCCAACTTTCCTCTACATTATGCCTCAAAAGGACAAAACTATACGAGTCACATGCACCAGAACTTATCCAAACCAAAGATTTAAATATGTTTCTAGGCATATTAGAGGTACTGTGTCTTAGATGAGGTTGGAAAGTGGGGTATTGAGTTAGGAAAAGGGCATTTAACTGAAGATTTGTATAAGTTTCCTGAATATATTTGCCCCTGAAAGTAAAAAAAAACATTACTTTATTATCAAAAATATAACTAGCGTTAGTAACGTTAGTTTTGCTGAATATATAATCAATATTTCCCACTGATGTGCTCACACTTAGTAGCCACGTGCTTTGCTTTGACTAGACACTAATTGTCGTCAACTACATGTACGTCACATTTGTTGCATTTTTAAATTCGGTTATTGTTATGGCCATGCGCGTACATCGCATGCTAAGGTATTACAGTGTTAATGGCAATGCTGACAATATCTTATAATAAAGCTTTTGAAGCATTTCAAACAAGTTTATCTGTGTGTCCTATCTGCAGCGAAGTGGTAGTCAGTACATTATGATAATCTCTCGCAGTGTATATTAACTGAATCAATGACAATGATACTCAATAGTGTTTGCAAGCTATGTTCCATGCCGATATTCTGCTTACATAATGTCTACAGTAGATGGTGCAATGGTATAGCAAGTAGTTATAACCATTCCCCACCCACTGAATTACAATGCTCAGTTTACATGCAATACTTTTTATTATTTTATACGCTGCCAGATATTTATGAAAGGTTCATATGAATGTGTAGCTACTAAAACCTATAATATTAGTTATCCACACACGTTTTAGATACACAGTGTGTTCGTCTCTATATTTATCCATTTCATATTTATGCAGCCATGGCAATTATCATGATTACTATGTTGTGTATTCCAATATTTACTTCTCTGATACATATAATTAGCACTCTTAGCTGTTGACAACACAATTAAGTAAAATAAATAAATAAATAAATTATTGTTGTCAATAATATATATACTAATTTGCACACAATATGTAGCACCTTCCAGGGGTATTATCAACTATTTTAACAAATTGCATCTGTATTAATAGTGTATATATAGATCGTCAATATCACATCCTAATTGCAAAAGCGGCCATGTTGATGGTCATCTTGAAACTGACAGTCATTGTGACACTGTACATGATTGCGTTTTGGGTATATTAGTTTCAATAATGTTTTAATTAAAACAATAGATACAACACATGTTGTGTTTAATGTAGAACTGAATACACCAGTGACTACATTATATATCGTTACCATGCATGTATTGTATTTGTTTTCCAACTCACGAACTAGGGTTAATTTAAATTACTGGCAAATGTGAAGACACATATGGGACTCTTACTGTTGTAGAAAGCCATACATACTTGGAATAAGCATACCCATGGCATCCATCATACAATGTACCATCCTACATGTATACTGCATTGCCGAATGATCATCATTATGCTTGCCTAATTCGAAGAAGTGTCCTTGTTACCACTCACATTAACTAGACAGATAGACATACCATTGTTTTCATTGTCAACAGTCACTACATTTTGGAAACACGCTGAAACATTTTTTCAATAATTAAAATGATTCATCCGTATTTGTCTTTGAAAATAAATAGAATAGCGCACTCTATGCATAGCAATGTTGCGGTCGTTTAATTACTGAAAACTGCAAATTCATCGTCAATATTATTGAATATCTCGTTATTTTGGCGGCCATTTTGAAAATATAATTATAGCATTGTAAACTGGATATGTATTTATTATCAAGTGAGTCGATTTGTATACCAAAGTGGTATGGATATATGCAATATGGTACATGAAATGATGTTTAAAACAGCCCCACAGAGTGAAGAACAGGACAAAAACAAGAACATTTTGGCGGCCATTTTGCCTTTCTTGACACTTATGGAAGGATATTGCATCACTTTCTCCTGTAAGTTATACTTATTTGTGAGGGAAGCAATGTATATGTGTTTCAACTGTATGAATGTCTGTAATATTTCGTAAGAGCAAGTGCAGCCTGTTTCGGGAGCCATTTTGAAAGACATATGTATTGCCATTTGCTGACTTAATTAAATGTAAGATGTATTCTAAATAATTTTACATTCAAACTGTGACTTAATTATATCAATTTGCCCAGGCAATATTTATCAAACTGAAAGTTAACAGTCATTATTAAAACAATAACATAATGATCGGCGGCCATCTTGATAAATGGCTCAAAGTCTAATAGAAATGTGCAATGCTACAATAGCTTGTAATAAAGACTTTCAAAGCGTTTCAAACACGTTTATCGTTATGTCTTATTTGTATGTGGTCGGGCGGGAGGTAAAGAGGTAGTCAGTGGTGACATGAATCGCTGAAAGGAATTACGTCACTGCTCATGGAGTTTTCCGATAAATCGATGACGCAATAGGCTTACAGCCAAGTTCAAGTTAGCATGTAATTTTCCGAAGTTGATGTTTATGATATCGGAAACTGACATTCAAATGCGATTTTAGCCGACAAACGCATGTTTGTAACCAGTGACAAATAGTTGCGATGTATTCATAACATACAATTTTCATTGACATATCGCAACTGTGTTTATGAAATACGTTTTCGGTAATCTGAGACACAGCCGCTTTAAGTTTCCCTGTCTTATCTGTAATAAGGCATGCACATGGATATCACTTGTGTTTCTGTGAAGTGTGTTAAATATGTTAACACCAATTAAGAGTGTATGGGACACCATCAAGGATAACCGAATTCACCAAGAACCTGCTTGGCCTACTAGTATTCTTCACAAATAACAAGTCAGCTCTCATCAACAAATGTGAAATCATGCCGGGAATAGTGTACCACAAGATAGTGAAAAGCAGACTACCAACTGTTGCGTAATGAACTACTGTCTAAACCCCAGCCAGCTTTGTATTGTCGGCGAAATTTATTACGCGGTTGGACTCATGGCGTTTTTATGTTCTAAAATATGAATAATGACAAACAAAAAAACAAAGTTGTATACAATTCTGGTGACGGAAATTCCGCACAGACACTGGTAACTACACGTGTTGAATCGACAAGAAAAGTTAATTAACTGATTATTAATTTGGTGGGTTTCCACCAATGATATTTCTCTGTTCAAAGGCAATCCAGGCGGAACTATATATATTCCATGCAATAATGTTCAGCCTGAGAGGAGCAGAATGTATAGTCATTCAGGCTTTGTAATATCAAACATTAATCAAACATATTACCATCAAAGCAGTTTATGAAAAGGCTAACTGCGAAACGTCAAACACTGAACAAAGATCGATACATATTAACTATATATATATATATCTTGTATAACATCCGTAGAGATGCAAACTTAGAGATAATATTGACATTGCTATCACCAAAGATTTGAGACCCATTATCACTATCCCTGCAGTAATATACCTTCATAACTTCATCCAGAATGATATGTGCTTGATAATTATTAATAAAATACACAATTATACAGAAACATATATCGACAATGTAAACACGATATGTTCAATTGCAAATTCTGCTTCTGTCGTATACAGGCCTCCCTCAACTGGTCAGGGACCATACATACATGTATCCTTCGTTCCAAACTGGTTGAATATTTCCCCCGGTATTTTAGTTCATACATATACAGGTACAAGTACAAATACAATCGAGGTTCCCGGTAAGTAGCCGGTCCCCATTTACAGCTGGGTGGACTGAAGCATAAAGAGACTTGCTCAAGGAGACAACGCACGCCTCCGGTGAGGCTCTAACCCACGACCGTAAGATCAACAGTCCGATGCCTCATACCGCTCGACTACGCGCTCCACATTTCCTGCATGTTTAAATACAAACACCAATATGATGTGACAAGTATAACTTTCCAACATATTACATGTATGATCCGAAATAGTTATAGTGTAACGATTCTGTTACGTGCTGCGACAAGCGCACCGAGACAGAATACCCCGCTGATAGAGGTCCGATCATTTTCCCTAGCAGTTGCACTAGGTTATGCTGTGACATATGTGCATGATCTTTATAAGGTATACATCTAAAAAAAAAATATGTCAATACCCACCCATGCGTTGAAGTTACTGATGAATGTTGGTAAAGTTCCGGCGAGCATAGCAGGGGATATACATCAGTTGGAATACGTATATCTACTCATCGGTACCTCCATGTTTTATTGAACGTGATCTACGTTGATAAATAAGCTAATGGTGCATATGGTGGTTACTCTTCCATGTGAGAAATTAAGCTACTGTTGAAATTTGTTAAAAATGCGACTGGCATATCAGGAGAAATGTGGATGTGACTAGAGAAATGTTACTCTGGAGCATATATGGCTAATCTCGCTCTTGGTCTTCTAGCTGGATCAGTTTTGAGGAATGATACACATATATATACATTTTTTATAAGCAGGCCTGATGTTTCACTGGCTTAATTGCGATCACTGTCGATCCTGATCAGACTGCATGTGCCAATGAGCTGGTTGATCTGGATCTACACTGGTCGTAACCATTTATCCAGTCAAATCCGCATTATAAACAATTTGGACGATCGTTATTTGAAACCCACGATCACGACGTCTACAACCGTAACGCCGAAATTATGACTGCTAATCCAACACCTCACGTTCCATTAGACCAACATTAGACAAGACGAAAATCGTATGCAATGAACATGTGAAAGGCAAAAAGCACATACTACAGTATGTCATCCTTCGATAACACAGGGGGATAACTCTGCACAGTTTGTTTATTTTTTTCGAGCAATGTAAGCGGCCTTCTGGGATACGAATGGCGCGGGATAAACAACATTGTCAACAACGGCAAACTGTACAGAAATGTTACTTTCGTTGAGTAACAGACCGCAGTATTTCGGAATAGAACTAAGTGTTATGTACTACATACATGTATGCATCTAATTACATTCATTTTGTAATGGTTTTATCTCCTGTCCCAGAGGCATAACAATTTAGCTTGCTGGTCCCGCTATTGGAAGCATGTCAAAACGGCCCTGGCCCTGGCCAAAACGGCCACTTATGAAACCGGCCACAATTTGGTACAAACAGCCAACATTTGGAATATTTGTGCATTCAAATATTTTTTTTCAAACTAATAAAAATATTACCTGTCCCTGGTGTCCCAGCTCTTTTTCATTTGACTAAATTACACACCAATATTGCTTTAAATTTAATTGTGAAATAATTAATCCTGGACTCGCATCCCAGGTTGTAATATAGTGAGACAGATTTTTTTGTCCATTCTTTAGTGTCAGAAGTAAACAGGATTGTGCCTGGGTGTACTTTGGGTTGTAGGCTATACTCGTCATGAATCTGTGAGGTTGATGCCTGGCTCCGAAAGGATAAGAAGGGGAGGAATGTAATGTCCGTGTGTGGTGGTGAGACACAATCGCCTGGTTGGCCCAGTTGGTAAGAGCGCCGTGCTAGTGTTACGGCGGTCGTGGGAGCAAACCCCACATCGGGCGACACTTTTTCCCCTTAGAAATACTTCAGGGGCTTTAGAATTTGGTGGTTCCTGACAGGCAGGATTTTGACAGGCCCGGTGAGACCACCACCCAGGAAATAGACTTGGCCGGATATTGAACACCTCCGACCCCAGGGATTTTGACAAATTTCCGTGCTCTGGAGGTGGGATTTCATGGAAGCAGGTCAAAACGCCCCCAAGTCAAAACGCCCCCAAGTCAAAACGCCCCCAAATTGGTCAAAACGCCCCCATCAATTAGTCAAAACGCCCCCATTTTGGTCAAAATGCCCCCATAAATATAATAGTGTTGACTGTTTCTGTTTCCCTTCCTCAGTAAATATAAACTAAAAAAATAAAAAAACTAACAACAACAACCAAAACAAACCAACAACCAAAACAAAAACTTAAACATGGCTGAAATGTCTACTCCCATCTCCAAAAGCGCAAGAAAATGCGCCAGGGAAGACAACTCTACATTGTCACCTGATAGCAAATCACTCGAAACTAAACTAGCGAACAACAGGCGAGCACATAATTCACCCACACCCAGGGCTCACACTGGCTTTTTTTTTCTTTGCGCCAACACTTTCGCCAAATAAAAAAAAAATTGGAGCCATTTCAGTGAAGTTGGAGCCAAATTTTAAGCCAGCTTCAAAATCAAATATTTCACCATCTTAGTTTTTGAGAGACTTAAAGTGATTGTGTCTCAGATGGTACCTCCGAAGATGCATTTCACAAAAACAGTTGAGATACATCAATGAATACCATCGCAACCACAGGTTGAAGTAACGGACCGAGGTCTATAAATACATTAAATATACCGGTACCTAAAAGCATTAATAAGTCAAAATATAGGAGTAAAGAATTTGTTTAGCTTTTTTTTCACTTATTAATGCTTTTGGGTATATTTAATGTATTTATAAACCTCGGTCCGTCACTTCAACCTGTGATCACAACTTGTCCTTGTTCATAAACATAAATGTGTTTTTCGGCTAATTATCGCATCTGCATGTCCACTTTCAACGTCATGGATAGCAAATCCAGAAAATTCCATGCTAAATTTAACTTGGCCGTATTGCAATCTATCTGGAAAATCTCACTACAGGGGTCATACCAATTATCCGGACAATCAGTTTATCGGACAAATGAAAATACATGTTAATTAAGAGCATTCGTTTGATCTGAATTTGCATCAAATACAGGTGCTTGCTGTTTCCATGCCAGTGTGAAGAATATATTGCCAAGGTAATTTCTGAGTTGTTCTATAAATAAATAAAATATATAAATACGTTGTTTTCCAAGAAGTGAATGGTGATTGTTTTTTCTACAGGACTACACAACGCTGTTACACTGGTTTACAAGCGATAAAATTATGATTTCATGTTGAGAATACAAGTTATAAGACGAGTATATGTTTGTCCGGATAACTGATTGTCGATGTTAATTTTGGGGCAATCTTACGACTGATCATCTGACCCGATTTTAAGCGAGAAAGATGGCACAGTTTGCTAAATAGTTTACATGCGTTGAGAAAGCAAGAACCGACGATTGTTCTGCGAAAAGCTGCTATTTTAAGAAAAATATCGTTAAAAAACTGCCATTTTTGTCCGATAATCTGGAGGATCCCTGTAGTAGTGATGTAATTCCTTTCACCGATTTACAGTTGCCACCGACTACCATTTAGCTGCAGATAAGACACATTACAAGATATTTCAGCATAGCACACTTCTATATAATAACCACAAACACTGTAATACAACAATTGTGCATGATAAGCAAAACTAACCGAATTTAACAATATGAGGACTGAATGTTATCGCTGACGTAGCTGATGATGTAGTGTTCAGTCATGTGACCACAATCGCACTTTAGAATTATTTTCATTGAATTGCTGCCTGGTCGGATGACACTTCAAACCGAGATCCCGTCCCTACATGACCATAGCTGTTGCTGGGACATATAACCCACTGACTTTTACTTTCTCAGTTTCTGAAATGCTGCCATGGTTTATTGACAGAAAACAAAAATATAACTTGTATACACTAGGTTCCATGCAATTTTTAATAAAAGTATCAAAGAGGCTGGATCTCAAGTACGCATCAGCTGTTTCAAGTGAATACAACTGCGGATATTTCCCTGTTTACCAGGCGAATTTCACTTCCTAGACCACAACAGGAGGTGACCTCTTGTTGATAAACCATGATAATTAACTTTGTAAAGAATCCCTTGACCAGTTTATGACGCACGCCTGTTAATGCTACATAACAAATCTGTTCCCAATAAAGTTTATACAGAGTAATGTGCTGGCTTAGACATGTTAGAGGCAAGTGAAAACCCAGTCTGGACTATCAATACGCACACAGAGACCGTGTCCTGGGAGAAGCAGACTTGTGTCAATTTTGCTATTTTTTTACCGGCGCCATTACTTTCGCCAAATTTTGTTTTCTTGTGCCACATTCAATTTATTAGCGAATTTGGCGCCATTTGCGAAGGCCAGCGTGAGCCCTGACACCACCGCCCCGGCAGACACAGCAATATACACAGAACAGACAGGCAAACCAATCAGGAACCTGGACGGACACTCTACATTTCAAAATAAAGGGCCCCAGGCGTAGGTCAGTAACTATTCCACAATTTGTTCTGGCTTTCCTGTCCTATGTAGGAGGCCATATAAGTCAAGCCGAAATCAGCTGTGGCATGGATGCACCAGGAGTTGAGTTCAGACACTTGTCGCACCAAAACACAAACAGACAACACCCATCCACTAAACAACAACCAAACCAAACAGTCACTCTGGGGATTGCAGGTCATCCAGACTTCACACGACTTAACAAAGAAGAACTAATCACAGCACTAGACGCTGGAAAAAACAAAATAACTGAAGCACATCACATAGGCAAAAACAAATCAACACTTCTAATTAAATTTAACTCACCCACTACATCAATTGCGGAAATGAGATCAACATAGGCATCACGTCCGGGATATGGACATTTGCCCCCCGGACATTTGCCCCCCAGTCCAAAAATGGCAGGGTGGACATTTGCCCCCCAGTTGAAATGGCAGCTAGGACAATTGCCCCCCAGTCGATGTAACAAATGCCAACAATTCGGTCATAAGCAAAACAATTGCAAAAACAATAAAACAGTATGTCCCATCTGTGGCTACTCACACACTTACACGGCGTGCACATACAAAAATACACGAGCTCAAGATTGTTGTAACAACTGCTACGTGGCTCAACAACATGAATGTGGACATAGGGCTAGTGATCCGTACTGTCCTATGTTTCTCGGATACAAAGAACAACTCGCCTTAAAAAAACAACACGAGACAGCTCACTAGAAACGCACTAAAAGAACAACTTCAAACCCCAAATATTAACGTGAATCAGGAACAAATTAACAATAAGTTTCTGCAAACAGACTATAACAAGCGAACGCCAGAGAAAACTCATATACCAGCTACACCTAAAACTAATAAACGAAAGAGAGCCCATGAAACATCTTACAAAGATTACCAAACTCCCAATAAAAACATTAACAAACAATCAATGCAGGACTATATTACTAAACAGCAAGTTTTTGATCTCGTGTCAGCAATCGAACGAGCACTCGAAAGACAATTAGGTATCCAAACTAATGGAATTATAGGTCAGATAACCAGCTCACATTTAAATACTGAGCCCTCCAACGTACATAATAATGTTGCCACCAATACCGGTGATGACATAATCATTGAAACAGTAGGGAAGGATCTACCTACTACCCACCCACAAAAATAAGAAAGAATAGTTGCGACACAATAGCAGCTAAAAGCCTATTTAACACTTACATATCAGATAACAACCAGCAATAGCAAACAGTAGTGGAAAATCAAATACAATTATAATAGTATATAGGGAGTTAAAATGATACCACCAACCTACATACCACCCCTATAACTCCCTATATACTACTATTATAGATAGTGTGGATGAGATAATAGGCATAGGTATCTGTGAAGAGGAGATGCCTTCTAATCTCCAAGTATGGACTCACTAACCCTAACAATATGAGCGACGTTCAGAATTGCCAGACGATCACTGCTAACAACAATAATGAAACAAACAAAAAGGTCACAACATCCACACCCAATGTTAGCCCAGCGGCAAGTCCAGTAAAAACAGTACACAAAATAACACTTAATAGACAAAAGTTAGCCCCTAACACTGTGAATCTTCCAAAGACCAATAAAGCGTCTAAAGGTAGAGACGAAGCAATAAAAATAAAAAAGGCAAATGTATGGAAACAAAAACATGGACCAATAATAAAGACAGGCAAAGACTCACAGCAGAAACAAAACAAGAACAATATACCAAAAATAACTCTTATAATTTTTTTTATGCTTATATTTAACGGCGGCACTGGCTCTAGGACCTTGCATGCCGTCTCCCAAGAATTGGAGAATGAACGGAGGTAGAGACTTTTTGAGAGAAGCCGGTAATTCGTATTTACAGAGCAACTACGAATTATCGGTACCCATTTACAGCTGGGTGAACTGGAGCAGTGTGGATAAAGTGTCTTGCTCAAGGACACAACGCACGCCGCTAGTCAGGCTCGAACCCACGACCCTTGGATCAGTAGTCCGACACACTAACCATTACGCCACGGCGCTCCACTACTCTTATAAGACAAGACAAAATATCACCAAATAGGAGACCAGTGCAACTAAATGAGCCAGAAATGGAATCGAATATGACACCGCTAAGTGAAATAATAGCGACTAAGCGTCACGGACTAAGACTCCCTGATATACAATAAAAAAAAAAATAGTATGGATAGAAACGGAACTAAAACCAACCAGACCCTGACAGTCCTTCAATGGAACTGCCGGGGTTTGTCAAAACAAAAAGTGAGCTGGTGAATGCAATAGAAAACGACATCATGTCCAGGGCTTCTAAAATTTCAGAATGCCAATCGGTCCAGAGTCCAGACGTAACACTGTCGGCCATTGTTCGAGCAGACCCCCCCCCCCTCCCCCCCCACACCCCCAGTTAAAAACTTTAACTGAAATTTCGAAGTTCAAACAAAGTACTAGAAATAATAGGATAAATGTTGTATTGGGATAAATAAATCGTGTTTATAAACAACCAAAGTGGACAGAATTGTGTATGCACCGGGTCACGTCGTGTGCCTAAGACGGAAAAAATGCGAAACAACAGAGATGAATCATGATGCCGATTGATTGCAGGTAAATTTTCGTAGCCTGAATTATAAATGTAACATTTATCAAAATTTGGAAATATAAACCAGACCGACGATCATCGGCCTGCTTCTTTACTGGGCTATATATCCCGGGTATGGAAGGTGTTCGAGCCAATTCCCACCCTTAAATATGAGCCGAATCGAAGTACTCATAAGTCCACTGAATTACTGTACAAATACAAATAATAATGACAAAATAAATTTTGTATTTAAAAAAAAATAAATTATGGGGGCGTTTTTGGGGAGCGTTTTGACTAAAGTTGCGGGCGTTTTGACCAAAATGGGGGTGTTTTGACTTGGGGGCGTTTGGACGGCGTTTTGACTTGGGGGCGTTCCACTCGCCCGTTCGCATTGGCAAGTGCTTATCGTCCTCGTAGGAGTGGAAATTACCGTCTCCTAGTCCAACAGGGCGATTAACTTTTTCCGCTTTCTAAATCCCTAAAACATATTTGAAACATCATGCACTGTTTACAAATTTCAAATCGTGCCACATTTATTCATCCTGTATTAACATTTGGAAGACATAGACTGAGAGTAAACTGGTGTTTGACGGTTACCAGGTAACTGTACACTGTGATTCAGGTTGAAAATCATATCGAATGCAAAGCAATTATCGCTAACCCGACTGCGTTAAAATTTTACATTGCGTTAAAGTTTTTAGATACCTACTATCTCTGTAACCGTAAGTCAGATTTGCTTTAACTTTGTATGCTTATTGGGCATCATCCAAATATTAATTCTGTGTCCCACTCATGCGGCCCCTGGCTGTGCTCCAAGGTCAAATGACTTAGAAGTTTGCATTATTATAAAATCTGTGTTAGTTTTTACATACCTTATATCTCCACAATCGTTACTCCAATTTACTTCAAACTTCCAATACTTCCATTTCATCATCAATATTTTCATTCTATAGCATGCTCATGTGGTCCACATGCCCAAGGTCAAGGTCAAATAAATTTGTGTTAAAGTTTTTAAATAGTTTATATCTCCACAACACTTACTCCAATTTACTTCAAACTTCACAAATAATTCTTTATTATTATCCATATTTTCATTCTATAGCCCACCCATGCGGCCCACATGCCCAAGATCAGGTCAAATTACTAAAATTTGTGTTAAAGCTTTTACATACCTTATATCCTCATAACCCTTAAAGGTACATGCCCACTCAGCAGGCACAAAACACCTGAAAAAAATAATATTTTCGACAGAGTATAAAGTATGATCATTGCACATCGAAAAATAAATACAGAGAATAAACAGTAATGTCCGTTAACATTTTAAGGAAACACGGTTATCAATCATGATATCATTGTGGAAATTTACGTCCGATATAAATAATAAAAAAAATATCATGCATCATTTGCATATAAAATAGCCTGATACCACCGCGAGTCACTATCAGTAAGATAAATTTTACTAAATGATTATATCTGTATAGCCGGCACTTGTAATTTTTAGAACTGGTGGAATAGTGACACAATTATACACTTATTTAATTCCTATAAAGAACATTTTGTGCCTACTGAGTGGGCATGTACCTTTAAGGTGTGTATTGGCGTATTTTACGCACTTAATTTAGCAGAATACACATTGATTATCAAAAGTTGGTTTTCAAATTGAGTAGTGAACATACCAGTCTCCGCGAAACTGCCAAAATTTTACAGGACATTCGGTCTGGTAAACTTTAAATTTTTACCAGACCAGGCAAAAATTTACCAAACCAAACCAAATTTTGTATTTAAGAGCTTTTTAACCTGCACAAGGTGCAGACGAGCTTATGGCATACCCCGGCGTCGTCGGCATCCACAAACTTAACGTTGGGGGTAAATGTCTTATAACTTCTGTTTCCTTTCATGGAACACCTCGTTATTTCATACATGCATTCCTCAGATGACCCTCTATCATGCTGTAGAAAATTCATGACCCACCACCCAACCCTTACCCCAAGCAGGCGTGGATACAGGGGTGGGGGTCCAGGGGGTCCAGACCCCCCCCTGCTCTCGGCAAAAAAAAAAAAAAGACGAAAATCTACAATACTCGAATAGTTGGATGACTTTTTTCGTGGCCTAGGTGTCAGGTAATCGCATCTGCGGCGATCTGGCATCTAAAAATTTCCCAGACCCCCCCCCCCCCCCTGCAATTATTTCTGTATCCGCGCCTGTCAAGGTCACAAACTTAGCAAATTCATAAACTTAACGTTGGGGTAAATGTCTTATAACATGTGTTTCCTTTCATTGAACGCCTTGATATTTCATACATGCATTCCTCAGATGATCCACTATCAGCTGTAGCAAATCCACGACCCACCACCCAACCCTTACCCCAAGGTCAAGGTCACAAACTTAGCCTGTTCATAAACTTAACGTTGGGGTAAATGTTGTGTAACTTCTGTTTATTTACAGGGAACGCCTTCATATTTCATACATGCATTCATCTGATGATACTCTATCGTGCTATAGCAAATCCATGAACCACCCCTTTCCCCAAGGTCAAGGTCACAAACTTAGCACATTCTTAATCTTAACTTTGGGGTAAATGTCTTATAACATCTGTTTCCTTTCATGGAACGCCTTAATATTTCATACATGCATTGATCTGATGATACCCTATCATGCTATAGCAAATCCATGACCCACCCCTTATCTCAAGGTCAAGGTCACAAACTTAGCATGTTCATAAACTTAACGTTGGGGTAAATGTTGTGTAACTTTCTGTTTATTTACAGGGAACACCTTCATATTTCATTCATGCATTCATCTGATGATACTCTATCGTGCTGTAGCAAAACCATGACCCACCCCTTATCTCAAGGTCAAGGTCACAAACTTAGCACATTCATAAACTTAACTTCGGGATAAATGTCTTATAACATCTGTTTCCTTTCATGGAATGCCTTGATATTTCATACATCCATTCATCTGATGATACTCTATCATGCTATAGCAAATCCATGAACCACTGCCAACCCCTTACCCCAAGGTCAAGGACACAAACTTAGCACATTCATAAACTTAACTTTGGGATAAATGTCTTATAACATCTGTTTCCTTTCATGGAACGTTTGATATTTCATACATGCATTCCTCAGATGGCCCTCTATCATGATGTAGCAAATCCACGACCCACCACCCAACCCTTACCCCAAGGTCAAGGTCACAAAGTTACATGTTCATAAACATAACGTTGGGTTTACCGTCGGACCAGCGGCAATTTTAACAAACATGTCCGACGGACCGACGACTTTCGCTGGGACTGATATCCTATAATAAAAATGAAAATTTCCTTTTTTGAACTGCAAAAAAAACAACAGTGCTGTTGCAGCTCAAATAAGTGAATTTTAAATTTATTTTGTTTTTTTATCATTTGTTCCATATTTAATAAGGAAGAAAATCTATAATACATTTGTAAGAGTAAACTACGCATTGAATTTGAAATCTGTAGCCGATTTCATCAAAATTGCAAAGTATACTTATCTAGCAAAGTATACTTTGAGGGAGTAATCATTGATTTTTCCGAAATGCATTATTTCATACAGAAGTAATGATTGCATATATTTGATGATTAAAACTATGCAGAATGGCTGTGATAATGTAATAAATTCAGTATAATAAAAATTAATAAATTTATCCTAAAATTGAAATGTTCTCCCTCAAAGTATACTTTGCTAGGAAAGTATACTTTGCAATGTTGGTGAAATAGGCTACTGGAGGTATAATACTCTTTACATACAAACCTTACCTGGAGCCCTGCATATGTCCAAATGTTGAATACTTCCTGATCCATTATAGGAATGAATGGCCTTTTTGTGGAATTTATCGGGGTATAAACTTGGAAAAGTCGCGGGAATACTGGACGAAGGCCGTAAGGCCTCGTCCAGTATTCCCGCGACTTTTCCAAGTTTATATCCCCGATAAATTCCACAAAAAGGCCATTCATTCCTAAAGGCCTTCGTCCAGTATTCCCGCGACTTTTCCAAGTTTATATCCCCGATAAATTCCACAAAAAGGCCATTCATTCCTAAAGGCCTTTTCGTCCAGTATTCCCGCGACTTTTCCAAGTTTATACCCCGATAAATTCCACAAAAAGGCCATTCATTCCTTATAATTCCAGCATTTTAAATAAATTCATGAAGAAAATGTGTTTATTATTTTAACTGCGATTGACGGTTACGGAAAGTAGTTCGGCATGGGAGTTTACTGGGATATAAATTTTGGACAGAGACTTGCTACGGACTAATCAAATGTTAGGGAATTGTGTAAATATTTTTGTGCTGGAATTATTAGTCAGATATTTTTCCAAACTTCATCAATAGCTTCCTCACATTGATGGTTATCCACCCAGTGCCTCATTCGGATGACGGTGACCATGGCGACCTTGACCTTCATGTCAATAATTGTGGACGTACATTTAAACCTTGAATATCTCTTGATTCGTTAGTTGGATCATCTCCATCCCTCATCAATAGCTTCTTCACATTATAGGAATGAATGGCCTTTTTGTGGAATTTATCGGGGTATAAACATGGAAAAGTCGCAGGAATACTGGACGAAGGCCGGAAGGCCTCGTCCAGTATTCCCGCGACTTTTCCAAGTTTATATCCACAAAAATGCCATTCATTCCTTATACTTCCAGCATTTTAAATAAATTAATCAAGAAAATGTGTTTATTTTCCGTTTTCTTAAGAATTATTTTAACTGCGCCTCACGGTTATGGAAAGTAGTCCGGCGTGGGAGTTTCCTGGGATATAAATTTTGGACAGAGACTTGGTACGGGCCAATCAAATTTTAGGGAATTGTGTAAATATTTTTGTGCTGGAATTATTGATGGATATTCACCAGTGTAATTTGACTGACCTTGATCTTGGTGACCTTCACCTTGGTGCCAACAATTTTGATCATATGTCCAAATATTCAATATCTCCTGATCCGTTAGCCATATCATTATCTTATTTCATAAATAGCTTCCTGATATTGATAGATATCCATCCAGTGTCATTCCAGTGACCTTGACCATCACCTTGGTGACCTTAACCTTTGTGCCAATAATTTAGGATGTATGTCCAAATGTTGAATATCTCTTGGTCAGTTAGTCAGTACCAAACTTCACCAATAGCTGCCTTCCTAATTTTGATGGCTGTCCACCCAGTGTCATTCGTGTGACCGTGACATTGGTGACCATTACCTTTGTATGAATCATTTTGGACTTCCTCATATTGTGACCTTGACCTTGACCTTGGTGACCTTGATTTTCGTGTCGATCGTCTCGTTTAGTGGGTGAGACACTCCCGGCGATCACCGGCAATCACCCCTAAAATTCGCCGAGTAAAGATTGTTTACAAGTTACATGGCACGTTTCATGCCAAGTGCCATATTTTCCATGCATTTTTCGGTCGTTTTCTTATTGTTTCAAAATTTAAACGTTTTCAATCAAAAATCATGTCTAAACATACTGTGACAGTGTCATTATTTTTGCTCCAAAATGCGCCAGAACGCAGGAAATGCGATGTAGATTTGCAAAATTTTCCGGGTGGGAATGAATGCGCTATCTCGACTATTTTGCAATACTTGACTATGTTATCGATAATATAGTCAAGTATTGCAAAATAGTTACGCCCCCCCCCCCCCCCCTAACCCGAAATCCTGGATCCGCGCCTGGTTCTGTGTCTATAAATTACAGTTCACTGAAAATATCTGCCCGCTATTTACAATATTCGCTTAAAAAATAAAATAATCAAATAGTAGTGATTGACTGAAAGTAGTATGAGCATGTATAATATGGATTGTCCCCCTTGCCGAAAGTAGTTCAGTTAGTCTAACAATTGCAGATAAGACCTGTAGCCTATTTCACCAACATTGCAAAGTATACTTTTCTAGCAAAGTATACTTTGAGGGAGTAATCATTTATTTTTTCAGAAGTGCATTATTTCATACAGAACTAACGACTGCATATATTTGATGATTAAAAGTATGCAGACTTTTACTGAATTTATTACATTATCTCAGCCAAAATGGCTGTGATAATGTAATAGATTCAGTATATTTTGGCTGTGATAATGTAATTCAGTATAATAAAAATTAATAAATTTATCCTTAAATTTAAAATTTCTCCCTCAAAGTATACTTTGCTAGAAAAGTATACTTTGCAATTTTGATGAAATCGGCTAGTGGTTTGCGTAATAGGATGAGACTGGAAATCAAGACCCCATCTCTATATGACCGTAACTATTTCTGGGACATTAGTGGGTGGCTGGCCGGGAGCATGTGATGGGTAAACAATCAGTTTTATCCTTACCTGAATTTCAATATCCCTGGTTTGGCCATCAGGTACATGTTTGGCCTTCTTGTTACTTGAGAGTTGAATCTGGTTATACCCATTAGAAAATTAGTAAGATTAGTACTAATCCTATTACTTTGATACCAGATCAGTTTTTTTAATTCAGGGCTAAATATATTGTTTTGCTGTAAATATTCAGTTTGATTTTGGGATTTTCCCCCCATTCGTACATACATGTGAAATATGCGATTCAACCCCATTTATTAACCCTCCCTAAAATTACCTTACCTTAGCTGTTGATAGGCCGTTAAGCACCATTAAATAAATAAATACTGGGACATTAAACCCTTGCAAATGTCTGTGACCAGGGATTCCGCTGGGGAAAATAAAAAAATCGCCACTTTTTTTTTTTTTGAAGTGGCGATTTTTTTTCTCGAAAATTGTAATTTTTTATCGCCAATTGTTTATTTTTATCGCCAATTGCGAAAGTGGCGATCTTCAGCGGAATCCCTGTGTGACTGCAATGTACGACATGTTTGTTTCAGGTGTTGTAAATTACGATGAATGAAGATGAGGTTCCCTTACACCGAGAGATCAGTATCTCATCAGAGCGGACCCTTGATAACATAGCCACCTTGGAAAATCCTAGTGCCACAAGTTCACCGCATGAATCTTCCAGAGACGCGCTCACCATGGATAACCTAGGTCCGAACTACAAAGCCGGTGAGACGTATCCTCCACACCGTGCACGCTCCAGTCCCGTCCCTCCTCACAATGAATCTGACCAAAACCAACAGTGGAATAGGCAGTGGAGCAAGGATGATTTTGGCGGCGGCCGAGAATTGGACCAAGAGCCAGCCGGGGTGTGGCCGGCCCGCCCAGGTGTGGAAGATGATGAAATCAACCCTAGCGGTGTAGACAAAAACACGAGCCAGTTCTCATTTGTGTACTCGGATGGTAATCCGACTCTCAGTCCTAAACGTTCAGTAAAGAAAACTATTTCATTGGATTTGCCAAAAGTTGATTCCGGTTCAGATAGTAGCCCTGTTCGTAGATTAAAACGCAAAGAGGAAGCAGAGAACCCAACGAGAGTTGAGCGTGAGCTGTCTGATGCATATATTGACAGTATTTCACGGACTCCTAGGTATGAATATGGGCGACATGGCACGTACGATGATATGATAACTGAAATGAGCCCTGCTGACCCTTTTAAAGGTAGTTATACACCATCGGGTAAATCTCCGCGAGAAAAGTCTAAAATACCTAAACCTAAGAACCAAATATCGCAAAGAGATACAGCAGATAGTGAAAATATGGCTCAAACATATCCCATGGACACTTACAGTAAAACAGATGCAAGTGGCCACAGGAAAAGTAAGAAAAAACGAAAGCGGAAAGGGAATGAAACATCAGAAAGTACAGCTACATACACGGTTGAATCACACACAAATGCTGGGTACACTGCAGCACCAAGGGCCCTGGAAGCAGATAAAGCCTCGGTGACCAGTAATGGGACATACACGCTTGCCGATGGTGCGAGGAAATCCACTCTGCGGTCCAGTATAACAAATATGGCAGCCCCGATACTGAAACGAACACCACACAAGGTGCACTCTGTGATGCAGGTGGTGAATGAGAAACGTCGTAATGATGAGATTGACCCGGTAAGTTATTTATGGCTGTAGCATAGAGCTTTGTACTAAAGATTATTATACCCCCAGATTTCAAATTCAATGCCTATTTTACATTTACAAATGTATTATTGATTTTCTTCCTTATTAAACAGGGAACAAATAATACAAAATAAAACAAATTTAAAAATTCACTTATTTGAGCTGCAAAAAGCAAACACTGTTTGCAGTTCAACTAAGTAAAATTTCAACTTTATTACTTTGTTTTCACTACTCAATTTGAAAGTCAGTGCGTATTTTCACATTGCTGTGAGTATTTTGTACTCCCACGTTTGATAATCAATGCGTATTCTGTTAAAATAAGTGCGTAAAATACGCCAATACACACCTTATCTGTAGCTCTGGTGAATGGAGACAAGTCTAGATCAATATCAGATAGCACACACTCCTGATGCCTGGCAGTGATCCATAGTGCTTGTTAGAAGCATGACGGGTGTTTCAATGATATAATGGCAAACAGGGCAGATCCTGATCAGACTGCGGATGCACAGGCTAGTCTGGATGAACACTGGTCGCAAAACCAATAAGCCTCATTTCTCCAGTCCGAGCCACATATTTTCAATATTATTTTCGCCCCTGCTTAGGAAAGAAGGCACGAATATAATTGCCGCTTTTTCCGTCGTCGTCGTCCGCGTAAACAAATGTGAAAAAGTTTGTACAAGATTCTTCATCATGATATAATTTACTTGACTGATGCCACCATTAACATGACCTTGACCTTTTTTACCTTCACATGTTTGTTGAAACACTTAGCCATTTTTTTTGCTTCAAAAAGTTTGTACAAGTTTCTTCATCATGATATAACTTTAATATTACTAGACAGATTGCTTCAATATTTGACACTTGATACATGTGAGTATTTGGAACACACTCATGCCACCATTAACATGACATTCATGATTGACCTTTTGTAACTTCACTTTTTTCGTAGAAACACTTTTTTTTCGTCAAAAAGTTTGTACAAGTTTTCATCATCATGCAACTTTAATATTACTTGATGGATTGCTGCAAATATTTATATACTTGATACATGTGAGTATTTGAAACACACACATGCCACAGAGCTGCCAACTGTTACGATTTTTCCGTATTTGTTCCGGAAAATACGTTAGAAATACGGAAGTACGGATAACAATTAAAAAGTACGATTTTTAAAAAAAATCAGCGCGGAAATATCTGGAAATAATAATTTCGTTTCACAATTCTGCCAATAAATCCTATTTTTTTATTTACCCGTAATCATACTCGCCGAGGCGCTTACCATTTCGATTCTTGTTGTGAATTAATAGTAGTTTCAAGCGCTCAGCGATATTGATTTATTCAACACGTAAATTCATAAAATGTCTGCTCTAAAGCGTGCAGTCAACGAATTTGGGTATTTTTTATCGAAAGAAGTTAGGAGAACACATCTGTTCATCAATGATTACAACGAGACATGGACCAATTTGGTCCTGTTAAAGCGCGGTGATGAATTTGCGTCTTGCAAGCAGTTTAATTGTGATTTTTCGGTTGGTCATGCCTGGTGGCCGAAACGAGGGCCAAGGCTCTAAAACAGTTAATTTATGCATATAAGTGAGTACTGATTTGTGTTCCGGAAAACATATGTGGTGTTCCGGAAAATAGCCCCCTTTTCTCTCCATGTTCCTCATGTGACCGACATGGGGTTGGCAGCTCTGATGCCACCCGGAACATGACCTTTTACCTTCACATGGTTGTGGAAACACTTAGCCACATTTTTATGTCAAAAGGATTTTTCAACCTTGACCTTTTTCGTGTTTAAAGCATGCATTTCTCTAATGGTTTCCGTGATGCTTACTTTAGCACATGCCGATGATCATGTTATGGTCATATGCCTCGGCAGACGTGACACCGCTTCCGTGGTGGAATTCTTGTAATTTTTGCAGGCCTGCCGATTGTCAGGCTTTTGTGTTTTGTGTGATTCTTATCTCATTCACTGTGTTTTAATGTTAAAATGAACCAAAAATAATAACGAGTCACATATTTGTGTATTTTAGGTTGCATTAGCCAACTTTGTAAAGGAGAAGAAGTTTTGCCAACGGGAGTGTAAGAAATACATCAAGGATAGCAAATCTGCTCAGTAAGTGACTAGTAGCCTATTTCACCAACATTGCAAAGTATACTTTAGTAGCAAAGTATACTTTGAGGGAGAAATTTTCAATTTTATGATAAATTTATTAATTTTTAGCCAGGTTTTTTGAAAAAAAATCCAGGCTATTGGATTGGCGAAAGCCGGGCGGGCGGGCGGGCGGCGGGTGGGCGGCGGGCGGGTGGCATCCACAATCAATGTTAAGTTTTCGTGTTTGAGTCCATTTCTTTGTTAATGTATCACCTAGGACCACCAAACTTTCACAGCTTCATAATCAAGGGGTGCCCACCACATATCACTATCCAACATGGTACTTTTTTTTGACTTGACCCATTTTTTCCGCGCAGTCGACTTAGCCATTTTCAATGTTAAGTTTTCGCGTTTACAATGTTAAGCTTTCGTGTTTAAGTCCATTTCTTTGGTACTGTACCACCTAGGACCACCAAAATTTCACAGCTTCATAACCAAGGGTTGCATACCACATACAACTATCCAACATGTGACCATTTTTTTACCTTCACCTATTATTTCTACGTAATTGACTTAGCCATTTTCAACGTTAACTTTTTAACGTACGTCTGGTTAAATTTTTTGGTTAAACTTTTTCGTTATACTATATCTCTGCAACTGCTTCGCCCATTACCTTCAAACTTCACATGGGTGTTTATCATCATCCATATTTTCATTCTAACCCCCAACCGTGCGGCCCCTGTGCCCAATGTCAAGGTCAAATTACTTTGAATTTTGTTGTTAAAGTTTTTTCGTGTACTATATCTCTGCAACTGCTTCACCCATTACCTTGATACTTCACATGGGTGTTTATCATCATTGTCGCACCCGCTTGCGGAAAGCGCGATATCGTCGGCATTTTGGCATACGTCCGTCCGTCCGTCCGTCCGTCCGTCTGTCTGTCTGTCCGTGTGTCCGGTTAAAGTTTTTTGGTTAAAGTTTTTCCATCTACTATATCTATGGATATAATTATGTTATCCAAGTGTCTATGCTTGGAAAAAACCTGGCCTTCGTGGCTTTGCCTCGTTTCTTGTTATTATACTGAATTTATTACATTATCACAGCCAATTTGGCTGTGATAATGTAATAAATTCAGTATAATAATTTTGCATACTTTTAATCATCAAATATATGCAGTTGTTAGTTTTATATGAAATAATGCATTTCAGGAAAAATAAATGATTACTCCCTCAAAGTAAGTCAAAGTATACTTTGCTAGTAAAGTATGCTTTGCAATGTTGATGAAATAGGCTACTGATTCATGCTTTATACATGTATATCCATCCTCCTTCAGTGCTCCAGATAAGGAATTAGTACTTGAGTATTTTCACTCCATCATTTCTGAAGTAATTGAGTATTTCAAAATTGTAATTGGGTAAAATAAAATCACACTACTGTTTACACATCAACAGACAGCAATTATTTAATAGTTTGCTTCGAAATAAAAACATGTCTTGGTATTTCATTAGAATTGTCTCCTTGGAGACAATTCTAATGAAATACCAAGATGTGTTTTCATTGAAAATAAGAAAAATATGCAATATTTGTGGTCTGTTTATTGTTTTCTGCAGCATGATAAAGGTACCACAACATTGTTTTTTGATACTCGCTACGTCTGATTTCAATTGGGCTTTTGGCAATTTCAATTGGGTATTTTAGCAAATACGCAGCTTATCTGGAGCTCTGTCCTTCTTGTGATATTATAGTCATAACATTTAACTCAACCATTTCAAAACTACATACCTGTGTCATAATGTTTACCAACAGTAGATTCTACGGAGCCCCGCAGGGTTCATGGATTTTTGTTATTAATTCCTTCCCACTAAATAAGAATTTGTTCCTACAATTTAACAATTTGTTCCCTCGAATTAACAATTTGTTCCCTCGAATTAACAATTCGTTCCCACGATATAACAATTTGTTCCCACAATATGACAATTTGTTCCCACAATTTAACAATTTGTTCCCTCAAATTAACAATTCTTTCCCACGATATAACAATTTGTTCCAACGAATTAACAATTCGTTCCCTCAATTGAACAATTTGTTCCCTCGAATTAACAATTTGTTCCCACGATATAACAGTTCGTTCCCACACTACCATGGGAAAGAATTGTTATTTCGTGGGGACGAATTGTTAAATTGAGGGAACAAATTGTTATTTCGTGGGAACAAATTAATAAAAAAAAGAATTCTACGTCCCCTGCAGGGCTCCGTAAGATTCACTTGAGCCTGCTCATAGCAAACCAATTCTATCCAGAGCAGAACCATGTATAGTTTCTGAATAGTTACCCCTTTTCAATGTAGTAAAGGTGCCTGGCACTGGATCAGGACACTGTCTCTCAATGCTGAACGTTTCTATTGTAACTTCAGTGATAAATCAATGAATCAATAAATGAATCAATCGAGTATGAGAACCGAGTACATATGTGGCTGTGACTGGAGGAATGGGGCTTATTGGTTGTGTGACCAGTGTATGTAGATGCCAGCCCATCACACTTCTAACAAGCACTATAGATTGTTACCAGGCTACAGGAGTGTGCTATTTCATCAAGAGCTACCTACTGTATGTTCCACGTTTTGCTGCCGATGAACTTTTGGCTATTAAACCCACTAAATCTATAAACTATTCAAATGTAAGTACTTTTTCGTCAGTGACAAAAAAGTCACCTTTCCTAAAAAAATTCCTTTATGAAATTCCATCAAATATTTATTTTTTTGCGGAAAAAATTATTTTCCTATGGGAATTTTCCATGGGGGCTAAAAATAGATTTTTTTAAATAATTTTTTATTTGTGGACCGATTTTCAAAATCTAACTTATTTTCTTTGTTACATCATTAAGTTTTCCAAGCTGTCTCGCCAGGTTTCGGAGTAAATTTGCAAAATGTTTTGTTTTTCGACCCTCCTCACCATCCACCTCCTTTTTGCCCCATGTTAGATTCCCATAGGATCGTTTTTTCGCAATAAAATCAATATTTGATGGAACTTCATCAAATAATTTTTTTTTACGGAGGGTGACCTTTTTTTTTATTGTTGAAAAAGTACTTGCATTTAAATATTTCTGAGATTTAATGTGTTTTAATAACCAAAGGTTCGCAGCAAAACGTGGAACAAACAGTACATAGTCACAAATCCCATACGCCAATCAGTCACATATTCAGAAAGTTTTATAACCACAGACCCAGGTTTTTGTCGAGCCCGCTTGCGGAAAGCGAGACATAGTGATCACAATGACGTCCGGGTGTCCGTGCGTCCGTCCGGGCAAATGAGAGGGCACTTGTTGGGTACAAAAGTACCCAACAAATGCTCTTCTGTGTGTTGGGCAAGCTTTTTAGGGATTTTCTTGGGTAGGGTTAGGGTTAGTTGTTTTGTTGGGTACTTGTTATACAGTAAAAACCCAACAAAGATCCATCCAAGTGAACGTATGTCCGTTCCGTACTTACGAGAGCTACATTGTGAGGTTGCTGTGTTGTGCTGAAACCCACCCACCGCCCTATTTAAGACACTTGGATAAGTGTTTTTCAAATATAATTAACTAATGGCTAGCTCATTTGCATATTATGCGATTTATTCCGTAAGAGAATCGTTAAGGAAGAAAATAACGGAATAAGTTGCTACATTGTGAGGTTAACCCCACAGTGTAAACATCAAAGGAAATAACCTCACAATGTAGCTCTCGTAAGAACGTCCGTCCGTCCGTCCGTCCGTCCGTCCGTCGGCACATCCGTCCGTCCGGGCACACATTTGGGTACTTATGTGGCTAGCCCCACAGGGTTATGGACTTGTTAAAGGATAGGGTTGGTTACAATTAGCCACCTAAAAAATCGTTTTATGTGGCTAAAAATCGTTTTATGTGGCTAATATTTAACATGTGATAAGCCACATAAGTACCCTAATGTAAGAACGTCCGTCCGTCCGTCCGTCCGTCCGGACCCGTCCGTCCGTCCGTCCGTCCATCCGTCCGTCCGTCCGTCCGTCCGTACGTCCGTACGTCCGTCTGTCCGACATCTGTGTTAAAGTTTTTAAAAATACCATCAAATGCCTCGGCGGGCTCGACATGCGGGCCACGGCCATCTGGTATTAGGTTGTCGCCAAACTGTTGTACATGTAACATGTTGTGTCCACCATTGTCTCTGCATCACTGTGTGTGTGTGTATTGCCAGAAACAAGTGCATGTGTGGCCGTGAAGTAGACTGGCACGAGTTGCAAGGGCTGCACGTTCCGCTGCCATCGAAACAGGTTATCAAGGAAATATGGCACCACAAGACGCACAGCGATACATTCCCTGCGGACTCATTCGGCGAGATTCAGTTTCAGGGGTTCGGTCAGGATACCAAGAAGGCACCAGTAAGTGGACAAGGGGCCTGTTTCTCTAAACTTTGTACGACTAAAATGTTCGTAAGTGCAAATTTAGGATTGTCTGGAAACTTCAATTGATGGATTTACATTATGCTCAATCAATGCAAATCCAATATTTGTTTACAAGACAATGTTGTTAATGTGGAATGTACAGACTATCATAATTTTGCACTTACGAACATTTAGTCATACACAGTTTAGTGAAACGGCCCCCTGTTTCCCTTGGCCCCTTAAATATAGTTGTCTTACCCACTTAAGGAAAAGTGATACATAGCGGTAACAATTCCGTAATTGTCGTCGTAGCACCAATAAGTTTGGACATATCTCCAAATGTTCAATATCTGCTGATCCATTAGTCGGATCATTATGCCCTTTATGAGATAGCATGGGGGGCATATTGCGTTGCTCTTGAGGTTGTGTACGTCCGTCCGTCCGTCTGTGTACATTTACATCAAAAAGTTTGTAAGACTTTCTCCAACATGTAATATCTTCAATATTTGATATTTGGACTCTTGAATCACCTGAAGATTTGTCACACACTCGCGCCACCATTAACACGACCTTGACCTTTGTCACCTTGGAAATGTCGCTGAAACACATGGCCATTTTGTTGCTTCAAAATGTTTGTAAGAGTTTCTCCAACATGTAATATCTTCAATATTACTTGAAGGATTGCTTTAGTATTTGGACACTTCATTAACCTGAACATGTGTATGCACTCACACCACCACTGACATGACCTTGACATTTGTGACATTCAAAATGGTGCTAAAACACTTTGCCATTTTCTTACGTCAAAAAGTTTGTAAGAGTTTCTCCAGCATGCAATATCTTCAATATTATTTGAAGGATTGCTTTAATATTTGGACATGTGTGACATGTGTGACACACTCGCACCACCAAATGACATGACCTTGACCTTTGTGACCTTTAAAATGGTGATGAAACACTGATCCATTTTCTTATGTCAAAAAGTTTGTAAGACTGTCTCAAATACTTTGAAATTTGTGTTAATTTAATTTTTTTTTTTTATACACAGTCTCTAGTTAGATTCATCTTCATACGACTAAAATGTTCATCAGTGCAACATTATGATAGTCTGTAAATTTCACATTAACAATGTTTCCAATTATTGGATGTACATTTATTGAGCATAGGCTGTATAAATTGTATTCACCTGTATACATTATATATCTCACATTATATATGTCACCATTTGTAGTATACTACAAATTATTATCACCTGTATATATTATATATGTCACCATTTGTAGTATACTACAAATTGTATTCACATGTACATTATACATTATATATGTCACTCTATATATGTCATCATTTGTAGTATACTACAAATGGTGACATATATACTGTATACAGGTGAATATACTACAGATAGTGGTGTATATACTGTATATATGTGTTATACAGTGGAACCTCTCTAAACCGGACACCAAGAAAACACCTGTGATCTTATTTTCGATGAGCTTCTTGGTCATTTATCTTGGGTGATAATGTCTGTTTGTGATCGCATAACACACAACTATGGCTCAGAATGATAAAATGCCTGATTTACAGTGAGACCTCTCTAAGCCGGACACTGTACTACTAATGATGACACATCCACAGTAAATGTGTCACTATTTGCAGTATATCCGCCTGTGTCCGGCCACAGACCTGGAGAATGTGTGGACCCTGCTGACTGAGTACTGGAAGCTACCGATGCCCAAACTCCTCATCTCTGTGACGGGCGGTGCCCAGCGATTCGACCTCAACCCTCGCCTCAAGGCCGTCTTCAAACGTGGCCTCATTAACGCAGCAACTACCACAGGTTAGAAACCCGGGGCCCGTTTCACTCAACGTTGTACGACTAAAATGTTCGTAAGTGCAAACAGTTTAGGATGGTCTGGAAATTTCAGTTGATGGATTTACATTTAAAATGTAAATGTCACATTAACAATGTTTTCTTGTAAACAATTATTGGATTTACATTTATTGAGCATAGGCTGCATATGCTCAATAAATGTAAATCCATCAATTGAAATTCCCAGATGTTCCTAAATTTTCACTTACGAACATTTTAGTCATACAAATATTCCTAGGTTTAAGGTCATGGTCACATTTAATGTGTGTATGGAGTGACATAATTTGAATTAATTATGTCCATGACAAATTTCAGATGCTTGACTGCATTTACGGTCCATCCAAAACTAATGATAATAAGATAATGAGGTAGTTCCAATCACAAATTGTTATGGTTATATGATTGTATAATGTTCTGATTTGCACAATGTAAACAAACCCAAAGGTTTTTTCTCTCACAAATAGAGGTAACCCTTTTACCCCCAAGTAATTGGAATGGATTGTGATATGTCACTTTTGCAACCAATTGTCACAAAATGATTTTAAGACTAGTCCATTTATGAAAAGGGGTGTGTTTTGGTCTAAAAATAAGAAAATTACTTGCAAAAAGGGCAGATCCTGATGAGACGGCTCGTCACGAGCCGGCTCATCTGGATCTATACTTTTTGCCAATACCTCTATACAGGCATGTGGTGTTGAAAGGGTTAATTAATGCTATTTGTGAGACATACTTTTTTGTTTGTTTCTATTGTGTAATTGTATAGCACATTGTAAGAAAGTGGGTGAGGTATTGAATATTTAATTTAGAAACTTCAATGCATGGTTCAACTATACCTCAAAAGTGGCCTATCTACCTTGATATAAAGAGGCTTCAGTTTATATTCTACTGTCACCAAGCCGACCAGCTGTAGTTGTCATGATCACCATGGTTACAGGTGCGTGGATCATCACGGGTGGCACGGCGACTGGCGTCATGGAGTTTGTAGGGGAGGCGGTGCGCGACCACCTGATCACTCTCGGTCACCATGACAATGCGGTGATCGCCCTCGGTATTGCCACCTGGGGCTGTGTCGCCAACAGGAACGCCCTCGATGGGGAAGGGGTGAGTCACACTTGCAGTCATTGGTTCACAGACTAGGTTCAGCTGATTGCTATGGAAATTAATTTATTGTTTCAAATGAACTTTCACAGTTTAATTGCACAGTGTCTTAAATATAGGTTTCGACAATGTCCAGCCTCGGGTAAACGTTTGCTGTGGCACAAGGGAACTGTTTGTACCCCATGACTGGACATGGTTGACGTTATTGTTACTTTTCTGGCAGAACTATCATGCAATTTGAGCATTTATGCAGTGCTTTCGGTACTTTGATAATCTGCTCCATTCAAACAGCTGATTTACACATACATATTCTGGGGCCACAGTATACGTCGCGTGATGCACCTGCATCAATTTCAAAACTTCAGTGTGACTGTAGTAACACATGCATTGCATAGGTGTCGGCTTGGCCCCGGAATGGGCATTACCTACAGCCATGGTAAAACAGCATGTGCTGTACGTTTGAACACGGCTTTGAGCAGTGTCAAACAACGGCAGTCAGTAACAGTATGCAAATGAGACCGCTGCAGAAAACATGCTCGGCGATCAGTACAGCTTCAATTTACGACTCAGGAAATGGCATGGTCCAGGGGATATGGTATTGGACTTCAATGTCGGAAGTTGTGAGTTCAATCCTCACTCTAGGCATGAAAAATACTTACATTTCATCCCACTGGTCGGTCGGATGAGACATTAAACTGTGGTCCTGTCTCTATATGACCTTATCTGTTGCTGGGACTCATTCACTTTCTTTATTTCAATTTATGATTCCTTACTTATGTAGCAAATAGAATATAACATTTGTGATGATTTAATACGATATTTATTAACATTGTTGACTGAATTCATAGACCTCCACAGTCTTGTTTATTATGAAAACAGTAGGCTCATTTAAATATCATATTCAATCATCATTCGTATATATGGCTCTGCTAGTTTAATACTTTCACCCCTAAGTAATTGGAATGGACTTTGATATGCTGATTTTGCAACCAATACAATCGGTTTCCAGACTGGTCCATTTATGAAACGGGGGTGTTTTTGTTCTCAAAAATATGAAAATTATTTGCAAAAAGTGCAGATCCTGATGAGACGCCTCGCCACGAGCCGGCTCATCTGAATCTGCACTTTTTGCCAATACCACTATACAGGCCTGTGGTGTTGAAAGAGTTAATTGCCAATTTAGGATTCAGAGAATGGCCATCGTCCAGGGGATATGGTATTGGACTTCAATGTCGGAAGTTGTGAGTTCAGTCCTCATTCTAGGCATGAAAAATACTTACATTTCCATCCCACTGGTCTGTCGGATGAGACTTTAAACTGTGGTCTCGTCTCTACATGACCTTATCTGTTGCTGGGACTCATTGACTTTCTTTCTTTCAATTTGTGATTCCTTTCTTATGTCGCAAATAGAATATAACATTTGTGATGATTTAATATGATACTTATTAACATTATTTTCTGAATTCATAAAGGCCTCCACATAGTCCTGTTTAGTATGAAAACAGTATACTCATTTAAATATCGTATTAAATCATCACTAGTATATATGGCTCTGCTAGCTAATACTTTCACCCCTAAGTAACTGCAATGGACTTTGATATGCTAATTTTGCAACCAATCCAATCGGTTTTCAAACCAGTCCATTTATGAAAAGGGAGTGTTTTTGTATATGAAAATTATTTGCAAAAAGTGCAGATCCTGATGAGACGGCTCGTTATGAGCCGTCTCATCTGGATCTACACTGTTTGCCAATACCACTATACAGACCTGTTGTGTTGAAAGGGTTAAATATGCACAGATGACAACCTTGCAATCTTAGATCAGTCTTTTGACTTTTGACGCCATTTACGGAAAATATTGTAAATTTTGTAGACATATTTTCATGAAATTACACAGATGTCTTCGCCATATTCAATGTTAAGTTTGTACGATAACCTTTAACATGACATAACTTCGAATTGTATTATGTCCAATGCCCCATTTGTTGTTAAAGCCTTATATTGGGCTGTGGAGGGTACATGTAACTTAGTGCTGAAATCATCCCTAGTGATTCACCTTCCCATCTATATATGACATGCGCCATGCGTTGCTGTTGAATGAACGTAAATTCTCAGTAAATCAATCGTTTTTGGCTACCATCGAGAGAATATGTGTACCGTTAGGCCGTATTTCTTGTTATGACTGAAAATATATCTTACCAAGCATATTATGTCTTATGGCATGTTGAAATACTTGTTTTGTCTATGAAGATATTCTGTTAATCTGGTTATCTTGCCAACAATTACTCATAGATGTACAGTATGGACTCACCACTCTTGGTATGTGGCTGGCAGACACTGTATCAGGCTTTGTTGTACCGCAGATAAATTTCTCGCATTTTGATTGGTCAGCTTGACGGGTAATATGAGCCCATATTACCTGTCAAGCCCGTCAATATGGCTCGAATACAAAATGGCGGCGGGTTGAGGCTGTGTCGAAAACAAACAATTTTGGAAATCACCTCCGAAACATAGTCAGTGGATTGGTAAAGACCTAACTAAGAAAACAAGTTAGATTTTGAAAATCAGTCACAGAATTGCCAAGTTCAATTTCTACTTGTTTATGTCTGGATGACGTCGGGTAATATTTGTAACGTCAATACGGTCATGACGTCGTGCTGTTTGGCGCCATATTTAAGACGTTAAACATGCACCAATACACTTAAAAAACTAAATTCTGGAGAAAAATAAAGAATCTAAGGTATAACAAATACGTTATTGTGATATATATTCCCCCTCGGCATCTCCTCCGGTGAATATAGATTCAGACGGACAATATGACACCATATTGACTGTAGAATCACAATAGTTAACTTATAATGTGGCACAGCTCACAGCTTCTGTTTGATATTAAACTGTTGTACATGCAGTCACATTATAATTATCATAATGTTCCATAGACTGCAATCAATAGGAAGAGGAATGGAGCTCTATAAATAGAGAATAGTAGGTTAGTGCAGTGAATGGGAAAACATATCTGGCAAGGCTCAGGAAACGGGATGAGCGAGGCTCTGCCGAGCACATCCCGTTTCTGTGCCGCGCCAGATATTTTTTTCCATTCACGGCACTAACCTACTATTCTATTTATCCCGTCAACGCCTACCAATTGCTGTAAAATGCAAAAATTGTATTGACTGGATATCAAAAATGTTTCACGGCACCGTGTTTCACGGCACATACGCACTGTGTTGACGGGATAAGATAAGTTATCTTTCATTCCAAGCTTCTTCAAACTGTTCTATCTAAATGTTAATTGTTATTCAATAAATAGTGTGGCTGAGATTGAAGAAATGGGGCTTATAGCATTTGCATCCAGTATGGTTTCAGATATGCTGGCACGCTCATGCATCCTGTTTATGATCTATATGCTTATTTAAAGCATGCTTGATCAACAAATATATAGTGTAGACCCTGTTAAGACTGTATGGATGCACATGCTGGTCTGGGTCTACACTGGTCACACATGCCATAAGCCCAATTTTCCATTCACAGCCGCACATGGACTACTGCAACATAAATGGAACTATATCCGTGACACTCTTGCACAATAGCATTGTCAAATCCGAGTCGATAATGAGTTATTTCTACTATATGACAAACAGTGTAGTATATGGCGAGTCTGTGGATCTGTCGCTATTCTGGTTACATTCATTGTAAGACATCACTTGTCAGTTGGTAGCTATGGTGTATTGTTGTATATTGTTCAAGCCAATATATATTTCACCCTGTTTTTACATATGAGACATGCCATGCGATTTCGTACCTTAAGACATCTGCATAATTTCATTAAATACGTTTACAAAATGTACAATATTTATCATAAATAAAGTCGAAAGTTGACAAAATGTTCAGAGTACATGCGGAATATAATTTTGTAAACGTATTTAAAATTTTCAATGAAATTACGCATGATGTACGCCAAGGTACAAAATGGATGTCTCATATACATGTACTAGAGTATCCATATTGTACTTGTTGGGTATTGTAATGTGTGTTTTTGAATACTAGAAAACTAAAAATTCATCAACCGGATGGTTTGATAGTCTTGTGGTATTTTGTATCCCGCTTGTCTTTCGGGTGTTTCTTGAAACCAAGCTCTTTATAAATAAACACTTTCTCATATCACTTTCCCCTGGAAAATAAAGTCCTTTAGACTAATTGTATGTGGTCGCCCGATCTTACCAGTGGATTTTTCCATGCAATGTTTTTCTCCCGTATTAATGACCACACATGCGTCCCTATCTGTGCCAATGGAGAGTTTAACACATCTGAATTTCCGAGTTAATGGTCTATACAGTACATTTATTTTGTATCCTTGGGATGCACATTGATTTACAAGCTGATCTGTGCCTACAGCGTGTACAATGGGCTTAGATTATAGACAAGAAGAGTTTCCCATGTGCTGACAAATTGTCATTTGTGGTGTTTGCCATTTATTATCAATGATGGGAAATTGGTTCATTTTGTTAGGAAAAAGACATTTTTCCCCAGATTTTGGATTGAAAATAGGGGTGCTTCTTATACACTATTACGACCTATACACGGCAAAAATATGGTAATTAAATGTGTAAGTTGCACAAATATGTTCCTTATCTGGAGCTCTTTACCAGGATGAAGGCCTGTTCCCGGCCCAGTACTGCCTGGAGGACCTGAGTGAAGTGCGGTCGGGCGAAGCTCCACTCGACCACAACCACTCGCACTTCATCCTCGTGGACGACGGCTCAGAGACCAAGTTCGGCAAGGAGATCGAGTTCCGCACACAACTGGAGAGTTACCTGTCCGAGAAGGTGGAGACCGGGGTGTCCATGACACAGAGTAAGTGGTCCTCATACGAGACACACCATGTGATTTTGTACCTTTGGACATCTACGTATTTTGTTTGCTTTTTGCAGTTCAACTAAGTAAATTTTCAACATTATTATTGTGTTTTCACTACTCAATTTGAAAATTAATGCATATTTTCTATTGCTGTGATATAGTGTACTCTGACTTTTGATTATATAATCAATGTGTATTCTGCTAAAATATTCTCCAAAACTTATTTGGAGCTCTGTGCACATGAAAATTGCATAAAAAACTTCCATAGTACTTGCATCTCGCTGATATTTTGTGTGAGACTTGTCACTGAATACCTGTCTCTGCAATGGTAAACACTTCATTCCACTTTCTTAACCCTTTCACCCCTAAGTAACTCGAATCGATTTTCATATGTTAATTTAGCAACCAATACAATCATCACTTAATAATTTTCAGACTAGTCCATTCATGAAAAGGGAGTGTTTTTGTTCTCAATATATGTATATATTTATACAGGAATAATATACTTATTTTTACCTGTCCAAATTATTAGTGTTTTTATGGAATATCACAGACCCTGGTTTTATCATATCCCACGTGTGACACTGTAATGAGAGGCCCTGGTATATACAGTCGAACCTCCCCGAACGGCCACCTCTCTACAACAACCACCTCTCTGTAACAGCCGCTATTTTATATCCCAAATGGATGATTTCTTCTATATCTAACCCTTACACTGCTGAGCATGAACATTGTCGTTTCATGTTGATTTTGCATTCTTTCTCAATAAAAACATGTTTTGACAGCATTTTAGAATCATTTCCATTGGAAATGATTCTAAAATGCTGTCAGAACATGTTTTTATTGAGAATTATTGAAGAAAATAAATAAACATCAGATGATAAAATTGTATTCAGCATTAACCTCCCTACAACAGCCACCTCTCTATAACAGCCAATTTTGCCTTTTCCCATGGGTGGCTGTTGTAGAGAGGTTGCACTGTATCACGTCCACCATGTACAGGTGTGAACGTGCCGGTGGTGATGTTGGTGGTGGAGGGGGGCGTGAACACAATGAAGACTGTGTGGCAGGCCACCACCCAGAAGATCCCTGTCCTCGTGCTGAATGGCTCCGGTCGTGCCGCCGACTTCATCGCCTGTGGATACGCACTCACCAAGGATCCAAAGTAGGTGTTCAGAAAAATATAGAAATTATTAACCTGGGCCCGGTTGCTCAAAGCTTCTGTTAGCTTAACAGACTGTTAAATCCTTAGCAATGCTAAGGATTTAACAGTCTGTTAAGCTAACAGAGGTTTCGAGCAACCGGGCCCAGGAGCTCATTTCACTAAACTTCTTACGATAATAATATTCATACAAATATTGTAAATGTTATTCTAAAATTAAATTTTGCACTTATTAACTTAATTCTACGAGATTTAATGAAATGCCTCCTGTAGATTCATGAGAGGCGGGAACCAGAGTGTCGTCTGCTATTGTTATCCCCTCGCCGATAGGCATGGATTATCTTCCCCTTTTTGACTTAGATTTTGGCAATTTTGCCTTGGAAGTTGTAAAACTTTTAAACCGTACTAGCTACACATCTGAAACTTGATATGTAGCTTCCTTATGATGAGTAGATGCACAAAGTTTATTTAGATTTTTGATTCAACCCCAGGGTCATCGATTATCTCCCCATTTTCGACTTAGAATTTGGAAATTTTGTCTTGTATCTCATAAAACTTTTAAACCGTAATAGCTACACACCTGAAACTTGATATGTAGCTTCCTTATGATGAGTAGATGCGCAAAGTTTATTTCGATTTTTGATTCGACCCCTGGGTCATGGATTATCTCCCCTTTTGGATTTGGAATTTTGCCTCGTTTATTATCAAAGCAGTATGTGGGGCATCCATGTTCTATGAACACATTTTCTAGTTTCAAGCTTGTATGTATTCGCTGCTAATTTCTGGAACTTGCTTTTGAATGTATCATGTGTACAAAAGTGTTGTGTACTCCACTTTCATACGTTAGCAACCTTTTTTTATAAGTGTATACCAGAGAACCAGGCTGGGCATTATACCGTATGTATCACAATCAGTTGAGGCTACAATAGCAAATATTTGGCTCAACTTGTTTTTACTGCTCTTATAGATTGTATTCTATATTTTACCAAATGCAGACTCTGTACCTTGTTCAGCTTGCTTTGTTAATTGAAGGATGTATTAACTAATCAATTAATAAACCAAGCTGAATTTGTTTACACTTAACCCTTACACCGCTATCTTAATTTTTTGTCGTCTTTTGTTTATTTTATATTTTCCATTTTTATCATCAAAACCATGCTTTGACAGAACTTTAGAATCATTTCCATTGCAAATGATTCTGAAGTGCTGTCAAACCATGTTTTTATTGAGAAATAAGGCAAGATATAAAAGCAACAGCTGACGACAATTGTTGTGTGTAGCGGTCTAAGGGTTAAACCATTATTGGTGGAATATTTCAAAGATAATCAGATCTCGGTTGTATGTGAATTTGACTTGATAAATGGAGCTGATGGCATTTGTGATCAAGTAGACCCAGATCAGTGATACTGCTAATGAATAATTTAGCTCTGTACTCAGCAGGCTGTGTGAATTATAGCTATACTGATCACAATTGTGTATTTATTGTATGCTACCATTAGTGTTTTAATGCTCTTAGGGCATTTGAATGTATTTTGTAGAATCAATTTTTATAAATTACGTAAAAAAAAAATAGATGAAAATTTGTGCCAGTGAACAAATCATAAACACTTCCTCCAGTTGTAAAATTAGTTGAAGTGTTATACAAAGTTTAGTTCCATGTTTACTAATGTGGACATATTAATAGTTAGATGGCTTGGTTTTTTATTAACCCTTTCAGCCCTACAGACCATAAAGCCAACATGTGCAACCACTGTAGATTCAGATGAGATGGCTAGCCGTCTCATCAGGATCTGCAGTGTTTGATTTTGAAACATTACACCTTTTTTTGTCTCGCCCACATTAGTGGATAGTAAGACATAGCGGTCACAATTCCAGCATAGACCTCGTTGTCGTCATAGCCATCAACACGTGTGGTCTTACTTCACAATGTTGCATATCTCTTGATATGCTCGTTAGGGGGCCGTTTCACTAAACTTCTTACGACTAAAATGTTCGTAAGTGCAAAATTATGATAGTCTGTAAATGTCACATTAACAATGTTTTTTTGTAAACAATTATTGGATTTACATTTAATTGAGCATAGGCTGCATATGCATCAAAAAGTTTGTACAAGTTTCTTCATCATTGTATAACTTTAATATTACTTGACGGATTGCTACAATAATTGGACACTTGATACATGTGAGCATTTGGAACACACTCATGTCGCCATTAACATGACCATGACCTTTTTCACCTTCATATTTTTGCGACAACACTTAGCCATTTTTTTTATGTTAAAAGGTTTCTTCAATGACACCGTGTCCGTGGCGGAATACTTGTGTTTTCTGCTTCTATTGCTTGTGCTATATGTATTGCTATATAATTCCAGCACAAAAATATTTACACAATTCCCTAACATTTGATTGGCCCGTAGCAAGTCTCTGTCCAAAATTTATATCCCAGTAAACTTCCACGCCGAACTACTTTCCGTTACCGTCAGGCGCAGTTAAAATAATTCTTAAGAAAATGGAAAATAAACACATTTTCTTGATGAATTTATTTCAAATGCTGGAATTATAAGGAATGAATGGCATTTTTGTGGAATTTATCGGGGATATAAACTTGGAAATGTCACGGGAATACTGGACGAGGCCTTCCAAAAAATTACAATTTTCGAAAAAAAATCAAACATTTTTTTTTTTTTTTTTTTTTTTTTTTTTTTCGAAAATTGTAATTTTTTATCGCTTCGTCCAGTATTCCCACGACTTTTCCAAGTTTATACCCCGATAAATTCCACAAAAAGGCCATTCATTCCTATAGTGTTTCCTTTGCTACACAGCCACTACATGCACCAAGGACCTTGCAACTGGTAAGTCTTTGTGACACCTCACTAACAACACACCCTGTTTCACTAAATCCCACCTACGTCAGCGACAATCTCTCAAACATAATCAGCAACATGACCTCGCAGCCATCGCTACAGTGAAATTGTTATGCCGTGAGGCTCATACAATTCTTTTGAGTAATCACATATTTTGTGAATTAACCCTTAGACCGCTACACACAGTAATTGTCGTCTGCTGTTGCTTTTATAGTTTGCCTTATTTATCAATAAAAACATGGTTTGACAGCACTTCAGAATCATTTCCTATGGAAATGATTCTAAAGTGCTGTCAAAGCATGTTGTAAATTATTCTAAAGTGCTGTCAAAGCATGTTTTTGATGATAAAAATGGAAAATAGAAAATAAACAGCAGACGACAAAAAAATAAGATAGCGGTGTAAGGATTAAACATCTTCTCGACTACAGCAACTGGCACTTTTAGGCAATAACAAAGTGAACTTGTGAATTTTTAAGTAAATTATTTACAAAAATCATACTGATTTCAAATAGCATGTGAAAAAGAGAGCCTTTGTTATTTTCTGGGAGTGAAAGATCTCCATTTTCAATGAGACGTATGCTAGACCTTCGTAATTGATTGGAGACAGCAGTGAGAAGAGCTGCATAATTTGTGTGAACACTTCCGATATCTGTGGCTGTGACTGAAGATGTGAGGCTTATGACATTTGTGGCCAATGTAGCTCCTGATCAAATAACACATTCCTGTAGCCTGATAACAATCTATATTGTTTGTTAGAAGCATGATGGGTGTTTCATTGATGGAAAGGCGAAAAGTGCAGATCCTGATATGACTGTGCGAATGCACAGGCTGATTTGGATCTACACTGGTTGCAAAACCCAGAAGCCACATTTCTCCAGTCACAGCCACATATGTGTCTGGATTCATCATGGCTGTTTTTTTTCTGAAGTACGCTGTGTTGATTTCCAGGGTGTTTGCATCTTGGTAAATGTTTTGAAATCATCGCTATTTTTGGTCACATGAATTGCCACGCTGATCTCGCTATTCCACTAAACCATCCCTAATCATTTTCCCTATACCCCGGTAAGCCAAGTGATTAACATTATTGTTGCTTTAAATCTCACTAACATCACTATTTCACATGTCACGGTACACAACTCATTGTGTGGAGGAAGTGTGTATTCGTGCCCGGCTAGCCCAGTCGGTTAGAGCGATGGTACGGTAATTCAGAGGTTCCCGGTTCGAGCCTCCGGTCGGATATGCATGTTTCTCGCCCTGTGACATTTGGCGCCCAATAAGGGACTGTGACTGATATATACTACCCAAAATGTACCAAAAAATATGGAATTCAGAGACAAATTAAATATAGAATTCGGGGATGAATTCCAATTTGGCGGGGAGTATGTCAAGGTATGTAACTCACTGTGGGGAGGAAGTGTGTATTCGTGCCCGGCCAGCTCAGTCGGTTAGAGCGATGGTACGGTAGTCCAGAGGTCCCCGGTTCGAGCATTGGGTCAGATATGCATGTTTCTCGCCCTGTGATACACACAACATTAAAAATACCACTATTCCACTACATATGTTTCTCTATCCATCATTAACATGCATGTTTTACTAAACCTCACTAACATCAATTTTTCATTAACCCGTAAAATGCGGGAAACATGTCTATTTCTGTTTCGTCTTCTAGTGAGAAAAATGGAAAATAAAAAATAAACAGCATTGTAAATGCAAATGAAAAATGTAGCTAGGCTGGAAAACCATGGAAATTAGTTGGTAAGTACAATATGACTGTATTAGTAAACGTAACTAACTTCATTCACTAATCCTCACTAACATCGTTTTTCACAGTGTCTCACAACCCGCAATGTTTCTCTAAATTACAGGGATGGATTGTGGCCTAGGGGTTAGAACACCTGACTTCCAATCCGGAGGTTGTGGGTTCAAACCTCGCCTAGGGCATCAAAAATACTTTCATCGTATTTCCATCCCACTGGTCTGTCGGATGAGACTTTAAACTGTGGTCCCATCTCTATATGACCTTAGCTGTTGCTGGGACTTTAAACCCATTTGCTTTCACTTTCCTCAAAATTGTACTTACGTTTATCATTCATGGTTGATTCTATATAACCTAACTAAATCAGAATTTAGAATAGCTTACTCTTACATTATTGAATACAACAAGATGCAGTTCACCTCAATTGTGGCTGTGACTGGAGAAATGGGGCTTATGGGTTATGTGACCAGTGTTGATCCAGATCAGTGACTAGCGCAGATCCTGATCAGACTGTGTGAATGCACAGGCTGATCAGGATCTGCACTAGTCACCATTCCGTCAATGAAACACCCGTCATGCTTCTAACAAACAATATAGGATACACAAGTATACTAAGAGCTACACTGATCACACACACCATAAGCCCTATTTCTCCAGTCACAGCCACAATTAAATTAAATTGACGCGGACAGTACACGGATGTCTTACTTACAGTGATGACAAGTCTGTGTTTGCGGCCAACTTTGATGAGGAGATGAAGCGTATCGCACGCGAGAAGTTTGCGTGGAAGTCGAGCGACAACGTGGAGAAGAAAGTGGCCGAGTGTGTGAAACAACTGAAGGACGCCCTTCAGTCGAGACGGCTGGTCAGTATTTACTTACTCTCCATGTTGCCACATGCTATTGAGGCAATACTACATAGAGAATACCATGTTGCTGTAATATTTTTTAGCCAGGTTTTTTGAAAAAAAATCCAGGCTATTGGATTAGCGAAAGCCGGGCGGGCGGCGTCCACAATCAATGTTAAGTTTTCGTGTTTGAGTCCATTTCTTTGTTACTGTACCACCTAGGACCACCAAACTTTCACAGCTTCATAATCAAGGGGTGCCCACCACATATCACTATCCAACATGTTACTTTTTTTTTAACTTGACCCATTTTTTCCGCGCAATCGACTTAGCCATTTTCAATGTTAAGTTTTCGCGTTTTCAATGTTAAGTTTTCGTGTTTAAGTCCATTTCTTTGGTACTGTAGCACCTAGGACCACCAAACTTTCACAGCTTCATAATCAAGGGGTGCCCACCACATATCACTATCCAACATGTTACTTTTTTTTTAACTTGACCCATTTTTTCCGCGCAATCGACTTAGCCATTTTCAATGTTAAGTTTTCGCGTTTTCAATGTTAAGTTTTCGTGTTTAAGTCCATTTCTTTGGTACTGTAGCACCTAGGACCACCAAACTTTCACAGCTTCATAATCAAGGGGTGCCCACCACATACAACTATCCAACATGTGACCATTTTTAGCCAGGTTTTTTTAAAAAAAATCCAGGCTATTGGATTGGCGAAAGCCGGGCGGGCGGGCTGGCGGCGTCCACAATCAATGTTAAGTTTTCGTGTTTGAGTCCATTTCTTTGTTACTGTACCACCTAGGACCACCAAACTTTCACAGCTTCATAATCAAGGGGTGCCCACCACATATCGCTATCCAACATGTTACTTTATTTTTAACTTGACCCATTTTTTCCGCGTAGTCGATTTAGCCATTTTCAATGTTAAGTTTTCGCGTTTACAATGTTAAGTTTTCGTGTTTAAGTCCATTTCTTTGGTACTGTACCACCTAGGACCACCAAACTTTCACAGCTTCATAACCATGGGGTGCATACCACATACAACTATCCAACATGTGACCATTTTTTTACCTTCACCTATTATTTCTACGTAATTGACTTAGCCATTTTCAACGTTAACTTTTTAACGTACGTCTGGTTAAATTTTTTGGTTAAAATTTTCTTGTTATACTATATCTCTGCAACTGCTTCGCCCATTACCTTGAAACTTCACATGGGTGTTTATCATCGTCCATATTTTCACTCTGACCCCCAACCGTGCGGCCCCTGTGCGCAATGTCAAGGTCAAATTACTTTGAATTTATTTGTTAAAGTTTTTTCGTGTACTATATCTCTGCAACTGCTTCACCATTACCTTGATACTTGACATGGGTGTTTATCATCATTGTCGCACCCGCTTGCGGAAAGCGCGATATCGTCGGCATTTTGGCATACATCCGTCCGTCCGTACGTCCGTGTGTCCGGTTAAATTTTTTCGTTAAACTTTTTCCATCTACTATATCTATTTTTTTAGTGTCCATGCCTCGCCCCAAGGCGCGACATGCAGGCCACGGCCATCTAGTCTACAAAAAGTGGGTATAATTATGTTATCCAAGTGTCCATGCTTGGAAAAAACCTGGCCTTCGTGGCTTTGCCTCGTTTCTTGTTTTTAACTTGACCCATTTTTTCCGCGCAGTCGACTTAGCCATTTTCAATGTTAAGTTTTCGCGTTTTCAATGTTAAGTTTTCGTGTTTAAGTCCATTTCTTTGGTACTGTAGCACCTAGGACCACCAAACTTTCACAGCTTCATAATCAAGGGGTGCCCACCACATATCACTATCCAACATGTGACCATTTTTTTAACTTGACTCATATATTCCGCGCAGTCGACTTAGCCATTTTCAACGTTAACTTTTTAACGTACGTCTGGTTAAATTTTTTGGTTAAAACTTTTTTGTTATACTATATCTCTGCAACTGCTTCACCCATTACCTTGAAACTTCACATGGGTGTTTATCATCGACCATATTTTCACTCTAACCCCCAACCGTGCGGCCCCTGTGCGCAATGTCAAGGTCAAATTACTTTGAATTTATTTGTTAAAGTTTTTTCGTGTACTATATCTCTGCAACTGCTTCACCCATTACCTTGATACTTGACATGGGTGTTTATCATCATTGTCGCACCCGCTTGCGGAAAGTGCGATATCGTCGGCATTTTGGCATACGTCCGTCCGTCCGTCCGTACGTCCGTGTGTCCGGTTAAAGTTGTTTTGTTAAAGTTTTTCCATCTACTATATCTATTTTTTTAGTGTCCATGCCTCGCCCAAAGGCGCGACATGCAGGCCACGGCCATCTAGTCTACAAAAAGTGGGTATAATTATGTTATCCAAGTGTCCATGCTTGGAAAAAACCTGGCCTTCATGGCTTTGCCTCGTTTCTTGTTTTTAACTTGACCCATTTTTTCCGCGCAGTCGACTTAGCCATTTTCAATGTTAAGTTTTCGCGTTTACAATGTTAAGTTTTCGTGTTTAAGTCCATTTCTTTGATACTGTACCACCTAGGACCACCAAACTTTCACAGCTTCATAACCAAGGGGTGCATACCACATACAACTATCCAACATGTGACCATTTTTTTACCTTCACCTATTATTTCTACATAATTGACTTAGCCATTTTCAACGTTAACTTTTTAACGTACGTCTGGTTAAATTTTTTGGTTAAAACTTTTTCGTTATACGTTATACTATATCTCTGCAACTGCTTCGCCCATTACCTTGAAACTTCACATGGGTGTTTATCATCGTCCATATTTTCATTCTAACCCCCAACCGTGCGGCCCCTGTGTGCAATGTCAAGGTCAAATTACTTTGAATTTATTTGTTAAAGTTTTTTCGTGTACTATATCTCTGCAACTGCTTCACCCATTACCTTGATACTTGACATGGGTGTTTATCATCATTGTCGCACCCGCTTGCGGAAAGCGCGATATCGTCGGCATTTTGGCATACGTCCGTCCGTACATCCGTACGTCCGTGTGTCCGGTTAAAGTTTTTTGGTTAAAGTTTTTCCATCTACTATATCTATTTTTTTAGTGTCCATGCCTCGCCCCAAGGCGCGACATGCAGGCCACAGCCATCTAGTCTACAAAAAGTGGGTATAATTATGTTATCCAAGTGTCCATGCTTGGAAAAAACCTGGCCTTCGTGGCTTTGCCTCGTTTCTTGTTATTATACTAAATTCATTACATTATCACAGCCATTTTGGCTGTGATAATGTAATACATTCAGTATAATAATTCTGCATACTTTTAATCATCAAATATATGCAAAACAAAAAAAATCTTTATTTTGCAGATGAACATTTTCAACTTGAAAGAAGCTGAAACGAAGGATATAGACAAAGCTATACTGTATGCACTGCTCAAAGGTTGGTATCTCGGAAACATTTCCTTGGTCGTACACAACATAGGCCTACTTGTCAATTTTATATACCGGTATCCTCTGATGTGATGAACCAGTAGCCTATTTCACCAACATTGCAAAGTATACTTTTCTAGCAAAGTATACTTTGAGGGAGAAATTTTCAATTTTAGGATAAATTTATTAATTTTTAGCCAGGTTTTTTGAAAAAAAATCCAGGCTATTGGATTGGCGAAAGCCGGGCGCGGCGGGCGGGCGGGCGTGCGGCGGGCGGGCGGGCGGGCGGGCGGGCGACGAGGCTGGTCTCTCTCGGGCTTCTCGGCGGCGGAATGGGGCCCCGTGCCGATCGTGCTTCGCGAAACCAACCACCGCAACTTGTCTGTCCGGTCGCTCGGCCACGGAACCGCTCGTAATGCGGTGTGCCGCTCTGTGGTCGGTCGGCCACGGAATGGAGTTCTGTGCAGTGGCGACGAGGCTGGTCTCTCTCGGGCTTCTCGGCGGCGGAATGGGGCCCGGTGCCGATCGTGCTTCGCGAAACCAAGCACCGCAACTGGTCTGTCCGGTCGCTCGGCCACGGAACGGGGCGGGCGGGCGGGCGGGCGGGCGGGCGGCGTCCACAATCAATGTTAAGTTTTCGTGTTTGAGTCCATTTCTTTGTTACTGTACCACCTAGGACCACCAAACTTTCACAGCTTCATAATCAAGGGGTGCCCACCACATATCACTATCCAACATGTTACTTTTTTTTTAACTTGACCCATTTTTTCCGCGCAATCGACTTAGCCATTTTCAATGTTAAGTTTTCGCGTTTTCAATGTTAAGTTTTCGTGTTTATGTCCATTTCTTTGGTACTGTACCACCTAGGACCACCAAACTTTCACAGCTTCATAATCAAGGGGTGCCCACCACATATCACTATCCAACATGTTACTTTTTTTTTTAACTATATCTCTGCAACTGCTTCACCCAATACCTTGATACTTCACATGGGTGTTTATCATCATTGACGCACCTGCTTGCGGAAAGCGCGATCCTGTGCCCAATGTCAAGGTCAAATTACTTTGAATTTTTTGTTAAAGTATTTTCGTGTACTATATCTCTGCAACTGCTTCACCCAATACCTTGATACTTCACATGGGTGTTTATCATCATTGTCACACCTGCTTGCGGAAAGCGCGATCCTGTGCCCAATGTCAAGGTCAAATTACTTTGAATGTTTTTTTTTAAAGTTTTTTCGTGAACTATATCTCTGCAACTGCTTCACCCAATACCTTGATACTTCACATGGGTGTTTATCATCATTGTTGCACCTGCTTGCGGAAAGCGCGATCCTGTGCCCAATGTCAAGGTCAAATTACTTTGAATGTTTTTGTTAAAGTTTTTTCGTGTACTATATCTCTGCAACTGCTTCACCCAATACCTTGATACTTCACATGGGTGTTTATCATCATTGTCGCACCTGCTTGCGGAAAGCGCGATATCGTCGGCATTTTGGCATACGTCCGTCCGTTCGTCCGTGTGTCCGGTTAAAGTTTTTTGGTTAAAGTTTTTCCATCTACTATATCTATTTTTTTAGTGTCCATGCCTCGCCCCAAGGCGCGACATGCAGGCCACGGCCATCTAGTCTACAAAAAGTGGGTATAATTATGTTATCCAAGTGTCTATGCTTGGAAAAAACCTGGCCTTCGTGGCTTTGCCTCGTTTCTTGTTATTATACTGAATTTATTACATTATCACAGCCATTTTGGCTGTGATAATGTAATAAATTCAGTATAATAATTCTGCATACTTTTAATCATCAAATATATGCAGTCGTCAGTTCTATATGAAATAATGCATTTCAGGAAAAATAAATGATTACTCCCTCAAAGTATACTTTGCTAGAAAAGTATACTTTGCAATGTTGGTGAAACGGGCTACAGATCACATTCATGCAGCATGATCATGATCTATACTTTTGTTTGATGTTTGGCAAACATGTGTATGCTGTTTGATGTTTGGCAAACATTTGTATGCTGTTTTGGGTCTACGCGGGTCACAAAGGCCAAAGGCCACAATTTCTCCCGGACCATAATTATGTAATAATGCGCCATGACAGGATTGGGGGACTGGCTTAGATTTTGACACATTGTGTCCCATGATAGCTGTATTTTATAACCTCAAAAGAATAAAAAAAAAAATCATTTTCGTCATTCAGCATACAGTGAAACCTCTATTAAACCGGACACTTTGAGAAATATGAGTGTTTAATTTGGATGCTTTTCGCTGTAATGTCGCTGTAATTATAAAGTGATTTCATGATCGCAAAGCACTAAACTGTGTCACAGAGTGCTCAGAATCTTGATTTAGAGTTGAGCCTCACTAAACCGGACACCTTGGGGATCTCCCAGGGTGTCCGGTTTAGAGAGGTTCCACTGTATGGCGGGTTGGATTGTGGCCTAGAGGACTTCCAATCCGGAGGTTGTGGGTTCAAACCGTGCCTTAGGCATCAAAAATACTTTCATAGTATTTCCATCCCACTAGTCTGTTGGATGAGACTTTAAAACTGTGGTCCCGTCTATATGACCCTAGCTGTTTGTGGGACGTTAAACCCATTTACTTTCACTTTTCCACTGTATTATGTTCAGGTCAATGGCAGTGCTTTGTGTTTCATTGTGATTGTAAATTGCAGCCAACAAGACGAATGCGAATACTCAGTTGTCTCTGGCCCTGGCCTGGAATAGGTGTGACATCGCCCGCCATGAAATATTCACCCTCGACAACCGCAAATACTGGAAGGTGCGTACGCGGACATCATCGGCCTATAATTAGGACTGATATTTTTCAGTATATGAACCCTTTCACCCCCAAGTAACTGGAATGGATTTTCATATGTTAATTTTCATCATCAAATAATTTTCAGACTAGTCCATTTATGATAAGGGGGTGTTTTTGTTCTAAAAAATCTGAAAATTACTTGCAAAAAGTGCAGATCCTGATGAGACGGCTCGTTACGAGCCGGCTCATCTGGATCTACACTGTTTGCCAATACCACTAGACAGACCTGTGGTGTTGAAGGGGTTAACTAAGTTTTTCCATCCGTTTAGTTCCTTATCAGAGCTTTTGATGCCACATGTTTTTATGACGCACTATTTGCCAATACCACTATACAGGCCTGTGGTGTTGAAAGGGTTAACAAAATACTGTACCTGTTACAGAACATCTCGCTGTATGACTGCATGTTCACGGCGCTGGTTCAGGACCGTGTCGACTTTGTCCAGCTATTCATGGAGAATGGCGTCAGTATGAAGAAGTTCCTCAGCATCGACACGCTCTGGAATCTCTACGGAAACGTGAGTTGATCTTTCTGGACCCGAGCTGAGCATATACTCTGTTCTCATGCTCAAAATCTGGCAGTTTTATTGGCCCAGACGGAGCTGCTCAGTCTCGGCCAATCAAACTGCTTGATTTTGAGTATGAATTTCAAAAATATGTTCAGGGCCCATTATTATAAAACGTTCTAAGCATCTAATATGTTCTTATGCTCAAAATCAGGAAATTTAATGGGTCGTGGCTGAGCTGCTCAATATTGGCCAAAAGCTGCTCATTCTCGGCCAAGCAAATTGCTTGATTTTGAGTTTGTATTTGGAGAACATGCTTGGCTTGTTAGTTATTAAATATGGAATAAATGATAAAAAATAAAACAAATTGGAAAATTCACTTACTGTTTGCTTTTTGCAGCTCAACTAAGTGACAGTATTTTCACTACTCAATTTGAAAATCAATGCATATTTACATAACTGCTGTGAGTATCTTGTACTCCCACATGCAGTCTTCCTTACAGTCAAACCTCAGTAGGGGACCTACTGTCTGTTTCACGAAAGCTGCCCAAATTATACGGCCGTATAAACAATTAAAAAACAAATATTTTTTTTCGATAATATTAAATTAAAGGAAAATTTAAGAATGAGCCTTCTTTTTATTGAATATTGATTTTATTACGAAAAATTGATTTCTCTATGGGAATTTAACATGGGGGGGAAAAAGAGGTAGAGGAGTGTGGGAGGAGTCAAAAAACGATTTTTTTTGGAAATTGGCTCCGAAACCTAGGTAGATAGCTTGGAAATGATCTAACTAAGAAAACAAAAGTTAAATTTTGAAAATCGGTCCAGGATTACTGAAATTCTAAAAAATGTCCCCATGTTAAATCCCCATAGACATCTTCACTCATCTTCACTCTGTGAATATGTCTATGGGGATTTAACATGGGGATATTGTTTTTCGTAATAAAACCAATATTTGACCAAATTTCACGAAATAAAAAGAAGGCTCATTCTTAAATTTTCCTTTAATTTAATATTATCGAAAAAAATATTGTTTTTGAATTGTTTATATGGCCGTAAAATTTGGGCAGCTTTCATGAAACAGACTATAGGCAATCTCACAAATCCTGGCGCTGTGGTTATATCACTTTTCTGAATGTGTATTTTGTTTGTTTGTTTATTGGTGTTTGTTTATTGTCATAACAATGTTTGCTTTTTGCAGCTCAAATATGTGAATTTTTAAATTTGTTTTATTTTTTATCATTTGTTTCATACTTAATTTGGAAGAAAATTATTTCTAAAAGTAAAATACGCATTGAATTTGAAATATGGTGGTATAATACTCTTTAGATACAAAACTTATCTGGAGCTCTGTGACTGAGAGTTGTGAGGTTTGACTGTAAGGATGACTGCATGAGTTGTGAGGTTTGTCTGTAAGGATGACTGCATGAGTTGTGAGGTTTGACTGTAATGATGACTGCATGAGTTGTGAGGTTTGTCTGTAAGGATGACTGCATGAGTTGTGAGGTTTGACTGTAAGGATCTGCATGAGTTGTGAGGTTTCTGTAAGGATGACTGCATGAGTTGTATTTGGTTTGACTGTAAGGATGACGCATAGTGTTTGAGAAGGTTTGTCTGTAAGGATGACTGCATGAGTTGTGAGGTTTGTCTGTAAGGATGACTGCATGAGTTGTGATTTGACTGTAAGGATGACTGCATGAGTTGTGAGGTTTGTCTGTAAGGATGACTGCATGAGTTGTGAGGTTTGACTGTAAGGATGACTGCATGAGTTGTGAGGTTTGACTGTAAGGATGACTGCATGAGTTGTAGAGGTTTTAGACTCGTAAGATGAACTGCATGAGTTGTGAGGTTTGACTGTAAGGATGACTGCATGAGTGTGAGTTTGACTGTAAGGATGACTGCATGAGTTGTAGGTTTGTCTGTAAGGATGCCTGCATGATTTGATGAGTTTGTCTGTAGGATGGATGCAGATGATGATTGTGAGTGTTGACTGTAAGGATGACTGCATGAGTTGTGAGGTTTGACTGTAGATCTGCATGAGTTGTTGAGGTTTTTGTCTGTAGTTTGACAGGCATGAGTTGTGAGGTTTGTCTGTAAGGATGACTGCATGAGTTGTGAGGTTTGTCTGTAAGGATGACTGTATGAGTTGTGAGGTTTGTCTGTAAGATACTGCATGAGTTTGTGAGGTTTGTCTGTAAGGATGACTGCATGATTGTTGAGGTGTCGTAGGATTTGACTGCATAGTTGATTTGTCGTAAGGATGACTGCATGAGTTGTGAGGTTTGACTGTAAGGATGACTGCATGAGTTGTGAGGTTTGACTGTAAGGATGACTGCATGAGTTGTGAGGTTTGTCTGTAAGGATGACTGCATGAGTTGTGAGGTTTGTCTGTAAGGATGACTGCATGAGTTGTGAGGTTTGACTGTAAGGATGACTGCATGAGTTGTGAGGTTTGACTGTAAGGATGACTGCATGCCCAATGTTGTTTTTGTTCTCTGTAGCCTATTCCACCAAAATTGCAAAGTATACTTGTCTTTGCTAAGTTCACTTTGAAGGAGAAATTTATGAATTTTTATTATACTGATTTTATTACATTATCACAGCCATTTTGGCTGTGATAATGTAATAAATTCAGCGTAATAATTCTGCATACTTTTAATCATCAAATATATGCAGTCGTTAGTTCTATATGAAATAATGCATTTCTGGGGAAAATAAATGATTACTCCCTCAAAACTTCGCTAGATATAAAGTATGCTTAGCAATTTTGGTGAAATCGGCTACTTGTCCGGCAAACCACCCATTTCCTTTTTGCCAAGGCAGAGCTATGCCCCGGCAAATAAAACTGCTTGATTTTGAAATTGAGGTTGGTTTATATGTTTCGGCCAAGTTTCTCAAAATCACAGAACGTATCATTGCAAGATTGCGTGCTTAATTATGTTGTTGTTGTTAATGTTGTTGTTGTCATTGTAGACGCTGCAGGACCACTCAGATGTGATGGCTCAACTCCTCAACAACCTCCTACAGTACCTCAAGGTCAGTGACTCGCCGTGACATGTCAGGGGTCATTGGAGATTGCCTGGCTTGTACTATCGGCCCAGTATTGTAGCATATTTATACCCCCCGCAACGAGTTGTGGGGGGGTATACTGGAGTCAGGTTGTCCGTGCGTCCGTGCGTCCGTAAACTTAACATCAGAGAAATATTGTTATAACTTCTATTTCCTTCATCTAAAATGCTTGATATTTCACACATGCATTCCTGTAAGGCTCTACTACCATGCTGTGCCAAATCCACGACCGTCCAACCCCCGCAGATGCCAAGGTCAAGGCCATATACTTAGTCCGTAAACTTAACATCACAGAAATATTGTTATAACTTCTATTTCCTTCATCTAAAATGCTTAATATTTCACACATGCATTCCTGTAAAGCTCTACGACCATGCTGTGCCAAATCCACGACCGTCCAACCCCCACTGATCACATGGTCAAGGTCAAATACTTAGTCTCTTTACAAAACTTAACATCAGAGAAATATTGTTATAACTTCTATTTCCTTCATCTAAAATGCTTAATATTTCACACATGCATTCCTGTAAGGCTCTACTACCATGCTGTGCCAAATCCACGACTGTCCAACCCCCGCTGATCCCATCGTCAAGGTCAAATACTTAGTCTCTTTACAAAACTTAACATCAGAGAAATATTGTTATAACTTCTATTTCCTTCATCTAAAATGCTTAATATTTCACACATGCATTCCTGTAAGGCTCTACTACCATGCTGTGCCAAATCCACGACCGTCCAAACCCCGCTGATCCCAAGGTCAAGGTCAAATACTTAGTACAAAACTTAACATCAGAGAAATATTGTTATAACTTCTATTTCCTTCATCTAAAATGCTTAATATTTCACACATACATTCCTGTAAGGCTCTACTACCATGCTGTGCCAAATCCACGACCATCCAACCCCCGCTGATCCCATGGTCAAGGTCAAATACTTAGTTTCTTTACAAAACTTAACATCAGAAAAATATTGTTATAACTTCTATTTCCTTCATCTAAAATGCTTAATATTTCACACATGCATTCCTGTAAGGCTCTACTACCATGCTGTGCCAAATCCACGACCGTCCAACCCCCGCTGATCCCAAGGTCAAGGTCAAATACTTAGTCTCTTTACAAAACTTAACGTCAGAGAAATATTGTTCTAACTTCTATTTCCTTCATCTAAAATGCTTAATATTTCACACATGCATTCCTGTAAGGCTCTACTACCATGCTGTGCTAAATCCACGACCGTCCAACCCCCACTGATCCCAATGTCAAGGTCAAATACTTTGTCTCTTTACAAAACTTAACATCAGAGAAATAATTTATGACTTCAATTTCCTTCATTGAAAATTCTTATTATTTCACTTGTGCATTCCTCTAAGGTTGAACTATCATGCTGTAACAAATCTGCGACTTTCCAACCCCCGCTGATCCCAAGGTCAAGGTCACATACTTAGTTTCTTTACAAAACTTAACATCAGAGAAATATGTTATAACTTCTATTTCTTTCATTGAAAATTCTTAATATTTCAAATGCTGTGACAAATCCCCGCTGATCTCGAGGTCAACGTCACATACTTACCGTATAACCTCGAATTAACGCCCCCCTCCTAATAAACGCCCCCCTCCAAATTTAAAAAAAAAAAAATGACTAAGGACCGCCAATTTCAAACACAAATAATCCTTAAATCCTTATTTGTGTTTGAAATTGGCGGTCCTTGGTATTAATATTTTTTTTTTTTTTTAGTGGCTTATAAACGCCCCCTTTTTGTAAAATGTAACGCCCCCGGGGGCGTTAATTCGAGGTTATACGGTAGTCTCTTTACAAAAATTAACATCAGAGAAATCGGTTATAACTTCTATTTCCTTGCTCGGATCTGCTTCACATTTCACACACTCATTGCTCCAATGGACCTCTACCACCCTGTGACAAATTCACGTTCATGCCGCTCCCGCTAATCCCAGAGTCAAGGTCAAAAACCCACACACTTGGAAATTTTTACATATTTTAGGGGTACCTGGGCCCACGCGGGGGGTGTTCCGTAAGCCTCGCTTACTGGCCAATCTAGTTTTAGACTGTTTTCTAATGTTCGAAAGTCACAGTTATTACTGTTGAGGCCCGCAACTGACAAAAAAGACTATTTATACCCCCCGCAACAAGTTGTGGGGGGGGGGTATACTGGAGTCAGATTCTCTGTCCATCCGACCGTCCGTGCGTCTGTCCGTCACTAAACATCAGAGAAATATGTTATAACTTCTATTTCCTTTATCTAAATGCTTAATATTTCACACATGCATTCCTGTAAGGCTCTACTACCATGCTGTGCCAAATCCACGACCGTCGAACCCCCGCTGATCCCAAGGTCAAGGTCAAATACTTAGTCTCTTTACAAACCTTAACATCAGAGAAATATGTTATAACTTCTATTTCCTTTATTGAAAATTCTTAATATTTCACTCGTGCATTCCTGTAAGGCTCTACTACCAAGTTGTGCCAAATCCATGACTGTCCAACCCCGCTGATCCCAAGGTCAAGGTCAATTACTTAGTCTCTTTACAAAACTTAACATCACAGCAATATGATATAACTTCTATTTCCTTCAACTAAAATGCTTAATATTTACACTCATTCCTGTAAGGCTTATACACGTTTCATGTGCAAATCATGACCGTCCAACCCCCGCTGATCCCAAGGTCAAGGTCAATTACTTAGTCTCTTTACAAAACTTAACATCACAGCAATATGATATAACTTCTATTTCCTTCAACTAAAATGCTTAATATTTCACACATGCATTCCTGTAAGGCTCTACTACCACGCTGTGCCAAATCTATGACCGTCCAACCCCCGCTGATCCCAAGGTCAAGGTCAAATACTTAGTCTCTTTAAAAACCTTAACATCAGAGAAATAAGTTATAACTTCTATTTCCTTCATTGAACATTCTTAATATTTCACTTGTGCATTCCTCTAAGGTTGTACTGTCATGGTGTGACAAACCTAGGACCGTCCAGCCCCTGCTGATCCCAAGGTCAAGGTCACATACTTAGTCTCTTAACAAAACTTAACATATTAAGAGAAATATGTTATAACTTCTATTTCTTTCATCGAAAATTCTTAATATTTCATGCATACATTCCTCTAAAGCTCTACTTGTGACAAATCCCTTAGTCTCTTTACAAAACTTAACTTATATTTCTTTCATCGAAAAGTCTTAATATTTCATGCATGCATTCCTCTAAGGCTCTACTATCATGCTGTGACAAATCCCCACTGATCTCGAGGTCAAGGTCACATTCTTAGTCTCTTTTCAAAACTTAACATCAGAGAAATCGGTTATAACTTCTATTTCCTTGCTCGGATCTGCTTCACATTTCACACACGCATTGCTCCAATGGACCTCTACCACCCTGTGACAAATCCACACCCGTGCCGCCCCCGCTAATCCCAGGGTTAAGGTCACATACATTGTGCGTCACAAAACCTTAACGCTCGGGTAAATGGCCCATATTTTCTGTTTCCCTGCTCGGATTTGCTTCATATTTCACGCACATTTCTCCAAGGGTCCTCTACCGCCCTGCGACAAATACAGGGTCAAAGTCACATACTTGGCGGTCCCGAAACCGTATCGCTCGGGTAAATTCACGTTCGTGCCGCCCCCGCTACGCCCAGAGTCAGGGTCACAAGCCTACACACTTGGATTTTTGTTTTACATATTTAGGGGCCCACGCGGGGGTATTCCGTAAGCCTCGCTTACTGACCAATCTAGTTGTGACTGGCATCTGTGCAATCTGATACGGGTCTGTCTGCAATTCAGTCACTGAAATGTGGCCCAAATGAGGTTGTGACTGGATAAATGGGGCTTATGAGTTTTGTCATCAATGTAGATCCAGATCAGCCTATGCACAGTCTGATCTGGATCTGCACTGTTCGAAATTCTGTCAATGAAGCACACGCCATGCTTCTAGGAAGCAATACAGATCGTTATCATGCAACGGGAATGTGCAGTATGGCGGGTCCCTATTGGCCAGTGGATCAACATAAACAATAGCTACCTCTGGGCTGTGACATCATACAGTATGTCAGGTCCCTATTGGCCAGTGGGTCAACATAAACAATAGCTACCTCTGGGTTGTGACATCATACAATATGTCAGGTCCCTATTGACCAGTGGGTCAACATAAACACTAGCTACCTCTGGGTTGTGACATCATACAGTATGGCGGGTCCCTATTGTCCAGTGGATCAACATAAACAATAGCTACATCTGGCTTGTGACATACAGTATGGCGGGTCCCTATTGTCCAGTGGATCAACATACACAATATCTACCTCTGGGTTGTGACATACAGTATGGCGGGTCCCTATTGTCCAGTGGATCAACATACACAATATCTACCTCTGGGTTGTGACATACAGTATGGCGGGTCCCTATTGTCCAGTGGATCAACATACACAATATCTACATCTGGGTTGTGACATACAGTATGGCGGGTCCCTATTGTCCAGTGGATCAACATACACAATATCTACCTCTGGGTTGTGACATACAGTATGGCGGGTCCCTATTGTCCATGTGGGTCAATATAAACAGTACCCCACAGTTGTGTTGGTTTTGTTTTCTGCTTCGATAGCTTGTGCTAGATGTATTGCTATGTATTTCCTTTGCTATGCAGCCAGTACATGCACCAATGACTCAGGTAAGTCTTTTTTGTGACACCCCATTAACAACACGCCCTGTTTTACTAAATCCCACCTACATCAGCAATGATCTCTCAAACATAATCAGCAGCATGACCTCACAGCCATCGCTACAGTGAAATTGTTATGCCACGGCGGCTCATACAATTCTTTTGAGTAATCACATATTTTGTGATTTAATCTTGTTGACTACAGTAACTGTACTGACAATAACAAAAGGACTAGATAATAATCTGACAATGTCAAATTGCAACAGGATACAAATCGACCAATGCTACAAATGTCATCAGAAAACTTTTCTGAACTTGTGGCCCAAATGTGGATGTGACTGGAGAAATGGGGCTTATGGGTTTTGTCATCAGTCTAGATTCAGATCAACCTTTGCATCCGCACAATCTGATCTGGATCTGCACTGTTCGGCATTCTATCAATGAAGCACACATGCTTTTAACAAGCAATATAGATCGCTATCAGGCAACGGGAATGTGCTAATTATTCAGGAGCTACACTGGTCACAAATTCAATATGCCCCATGTCTCCAATCACAACCTTTGAGTGAGGTTTGTTATTTGTTTGACTAACTAATTGTCTCGGACCTCAACCAGACCAGTGTTGACGTAGCAAGTATCGGCACAATCATATATTAACTTTAAGCCGGTATACGGAGATAGTATGGCAGGTCCCTATTGTCCAATGTATCAACTTAAACACTAGCTACCTCTGGGCTGTGACATCATACAGTATGGCGGGTCCATATTGGCCAGTGGATCAACATAAACAATAGCTACCTCTGGGTTGTGACATCATACAGTATGGCGGGTCCATATTGGCCAGTGGATTAACATAAACAATAGCTACCTCTGGGTTGTGACATACAGTATGGCGGGTCCCTATTGTCCATGTGGATCAACATAAACAATAGCTACCTCTGGGTTGTGACATCATACAGTATGACGGGTCCCTATTGTCCATGTGGGTCAACATCAAACAATATCTACCTCTGGGTTGTGACATCATACAGTATGACAGGTTCCAATTGTCCATGTGGGTCAACATAAACAATATCTACCTTTGCGTTGTGACATAATACAGTATGGCAGGTCCCTATTGGCCAGTGGATCAACAAAAACAATAGCTACCTCTGGGCTGTGACATCATACAGTATGGCGGGTCCCTATTGTCCATGTGGATCAACATAAACAATAGCTACCTCTGGGTTGTGACATCATAAAGTATGACGGGTCCCTATTGGCCAGTGGATCAACATAATCAATAGCTATCTCTGGGTTGTGACATACAGTATGACAGGTTCCAATTGTCCATGTGGGTCAACATAAACAATATCTACCTCTGGGTTGTGACATAATACAGTATGGCAGGTCCCTATTGGCCAGTGGATCAACATAGCTACCTCTGGGCTGTGATCATTACAAAACATAAGGCTACCTCTGCTGTTGACATCATACAGTATGGCGGGTCCCACTATCCTGAATCATGTGGATCACATAAACAATAGCTACCTCTAGTGGGTGACATCAGTAGGCGGGTCCCTATTGCAACATCAATCGGGCTGTACATACAGTATGGTGGGTCCCTATTGTCCATGTGGATCAACATAAACAATAGCTACCTCTGGGCTGTGACATCATACAGTATGGTGGGTCCCTATTGGCCAGTGGATCAACATAAACAATAGGTACCTCTGGGTTGTGACATACAATATGGCAGGTCCCTAATGGCAAGTGGATCAACATAAACAATAGCTATATCTGGCTTGTGACATACAATATGGCAGGTCCCTATTGGCCAGTGGATCAACATAAACACTAGCTACCTCTGGGTTGTGACATACAATATGGCAGGTCCCTATTGGCCAGTGGATCAACATAAACAATAGTTGTCTCTGTGTTGTGACATACGATATGGCAGGTCCATATTGGCCAGTGGATCAACTTAACAATAGCTACATCTGGCTTATGACATACAGTATGGCGGGTCCCTATTGGCCAGTGGATCAACATAAACAATAGCTACATCTGGCTTATGACATACAGTATGGCGGGTCCCTATTGGCCAGTGGATCAACATAAACACTAGCTACCTCTGGGTTGTGACATACAATATGGCAGGTCCCTAATGGCCAGCGGATCAACTTAACAATAGCTACATCTGGCTTATGACATACAGTATGGCAGGTCCCTATTGGCCAGTGGATCAACATAAACACTAGCTACCTCTGGGTTGTGACATACAATATGGCAGGTCCCTAATGGCCAGCGGATCAACTTAACAATAGCTACATCTGGCTTATGACATACAGTATGGCGGGTCCCTATTGTCCAGTAGATCAACATAAAGAATAGCTACCTCTGGGTTGTGACATACAGTATGGCAGGTCCCTATTGGCCAATGGATCAACAAAAACAATAGCTACCTCTGGGCTGTGACATCATACAGTATGGCGGGTCCATATTGGCCAGTGGAATAACATAAACAATAGCTACCTCTGGGCTGTGATATCATACAGTATGGTGGGTCCCTATTGGCCAGTGGATCAACATAAACAATAGCTACCTCTGGGCTGTGACATACAGTATGGCGGGTCCCTATTGTCCAGTGGATCAACATAAACAATAGCTGCCTCTGGGCTGTGACATACAGTATGGCGGGTGTCCCTATTGTCAGTGGATCAACATAAACAAAATAGCTGCCTCTGGTCCTGTGTACATACAGAATGGCGGGGTCCCATTGTCCAGTGGACAACATAAACATAGCTGGCCCTCTGGGGCTGACATACAGTATGCGGGTCCCTATTGTCCAGTGGATACATAAACAATGGAGCTACCTCTGCTGTGACATACAGTATGCGGGGTCCCTATTGTCCAGTGGATCAAACATAACAATAGCTACCTCTGTCTGTGACATACAGTATGGTGGGTCCCTATTGTCCAGTGATCAACATAAACAATGCTACCTCTGGGCTGTGACATACAGTATGGCGGGTCCCTATTGTCCAGTGGAAATAAACAATACTATGGCTGCTCTGGCTATGTCAGTGGATCAACATAAACAATAGCTACCTCTGGGCTGTGACATACAGTATGGCGGGTCCCTATTGTCCAGTGGATCAACATAAACAATAGCTGCCTCTGGGCTGTGACATACAGTATGGCGGGTCCCTATTGTCCAGTGGATCAACATAAACAATAGCTACCTCTGGGCTGTGACATACAGTATGGCGGGTCCCTATTGTCCAGTGGATCAACATAAACAATAGCTGCCTCTGGGTTGTGATATACAGTATGGCGGGTCCCTCATTTCTTGGGTCATGGCCACTATATTTCACGTTGTGTTATAGCAAACGTGGAGTGCGTACCTGTTCTGTAAACCCTCCGATAACTACGCTGATGACCCCGACCTGCTGAACGTCATCGGAAAATTGCTGGTGCATTTAATGGGCGACGAAGCTGTCAATCCATATTCTGGTAAGAATTTACAACTTTCACCCCTAAATAACTGGAATGGATTTTGATATGTTAATTTTCCGACTAATCCAATCATCATAAAATAATTTTCAGACTTGTCCATATAGGTGCTATTTTTGTTCTCAAAAATATGAAAATTACTTGCAAAAAGTGTAGATCCTGATGAGACGGCTCGTCACGAGCCGGCTCATCTGGATCTACGCTTTTTGCCAATACCACTATACAGGCCTGTGTGTTGAAAGGGTTAATATGAAAATGTAATTGACAGTGAAAGCGCCGGGAGGCATATAGTGCCAGAGAATACCAATAAGGACGTGATTACCAATTGCTGCCGATGAACCTTTGGCTATTAAACACATTAAATATAACAAATATTTAAAAGTAAGTACTTTTTCACCAATAACAAAAAAGTCCCCCTCCCCTAAAAAAAATTTTTGTGATGAAATTCCATCAAATTTTGATTTTATTGCGAAAAAAAGATTTTCCCCATGGGAATTTAACATGGGGCTAAAAATAGATATTTTTTTTAATTAACTTTATTTGTGGACCGATTTTCAAAATATAACTTTAGTTTTCTTAGTTAGATCATTTCCAAGCTATCTATCCAGGTTTCGGAGTCAATTTCCAAAATTAATTGTTTTTTTATCCTCCTCGCCCTCCTTTTTCCCCATGTTAGATTTAATGTGTTTAATCACAAAATGTTTGTCGGCAGCAAAACGTGGAACAGACAGTAGGTGAAAGAACACGTGTCAACATTTCACATGTCATCCTAGCCACAATAATTCACCTCCGATTTGTTATCTACGAGAGGTATGGATCGGGGTAGCAATTTTGTTTCTAATGTGATCCATGTATCCTGATTATGTCCTGTAATATTGTATGACCATTTCTAAACACAGACGCGAAATTCATTGTGAAGAGGAAGGCTCCTGTGATGCAATGGTTGGCAGGCAAGCACCAATCGATGGTGAGCAAGTCGAGCAATATGGTGAGCAGCGCACGATACGCATCTGGTAAGTATAGAAGGTTCAACTTCACTAAATGTCACACTCCGTACATCCAATGTCAGAACATGTTATTTTAGCTTATACTTGTGTGTGGCCGTGACTGAAGAATTGGGGCTTATGGGTTTTGCTACCAGTGTAGCCCCAGATCAGACTGCGCATCAGCGCAGTCTGATCAGGGCCTACACTGTCCGCCATTCTGTCAATAAAGTACCTGTCATGCTTCTAATAAGACATATAAATGTAGATCTTTTATTCGGCTACGGCGAGTGTGCTATTTGACCAGAAGCTACACAGGACACAAATCTCATAAGCCCATTTCTCCAGTCATAGCCACATATAAGGATACTATCTGAACATGACTATAAATGACAGGAAAATGTCATATTCTCAAATGGTCTGGCTCTTTATTACTTCGCACATCACAGTACGATTTTTGCCGATAGTGGTTTAGAAAAATCAGAATATCCTCCATATAGGATGTTGAAAGTTGACTCGCAATTTCAAGCTCATGTGCAATTTAATTCCGCATGAGCTATGATTTTTTTGTCAATTCTTTACATCATTTTAATATGGATCATTTCAGGTTTGCTATGTATCTTCAATATCTGTCTGTTTGTTCGGAAGTCTTTAAAGAAAATATTTTGTAAAAATGACATTAAACGTTACACCACTTGGTTGTGAAACCATGTGATCCCATATGCTGATAATATTATAATGGTATTCTTCAGCGCTGTAAGAAAATACAAATCTGCATTTTCTTTAAAAAGTCAACATTTGTACTCGTTTACATGCTTACCAGTAGCCGATTTCATCAAAACTGATAAAGCATACTTATCTAGCTAAATATACTTTGGGGGGAGTAATCATTTATTTTTCCCGAAATGCATTATTTCATATAGAACTAATGACTACCCGGTACATATATTTTATGATTAAAATTAAACAGAATTATTATACTGAATTTATTACATTATCACAGCCAAAATGGCTGTGATAATGTAATCAATTCAGTATAATAAAAATTAATAAATTTATCCTTAAATTGAAAATTTCTCCCTCGATGTGTACTTAGCAAGATAAGTATACTTTGCAATGTTGGTGAAATAGGCTACTGATCAGACAGTTGAAAAACTGCCATCCAGTATAAGTTGATTCATAAGGTCATTGTTCTGTTGTGTATGTGCTAATAACTACCGTATTTACAATGTCAGTGATAGTAAATCTTTTCTAAATTAACCCTTTCGCCCCTAAATAACTGGAATGGATTTCGATATGTTAATTTTGCAACAAATCCAATCAACACAAAATGATTTTCAGACTAGTCCATTTATGAAAAAGGGGGTGTTTTTGTTCTCAAAAATATGAAAATTACTGACAAAAAGTGCAGATCCTGATTATGAGCCAGCTCATCTGGATCTACACTTTTTTGCCAATACCACTAAACATTCCTGTGGTGTTGAAAGGGTTAATACCTGAAGTTTGAAATTGAAGTCAAGCAATTTGGTGAGCTAAAACTGTGCTTAATTCAACCAACCCAAGCTTCTTTCAATCATGAAATTTGGGTTCAGTCTCTAAATAACTATATAATCACTGACTGGCATGATGTGTTTGTTTGATGTACAATCTCCAGAACTACATAAAGTACGGTTTCATCAGTCAGGTAAATTATGCATGGTATGGGAAATTGAAGGGGTCGGTGGAAGAAGGGGGCTAACTCCCTTATGGAGTTAGCCCCCTTCTTCCACTGTCCCCTTCACTTATGGTTTAGGGAACCGCACAGTCACCTGGTTGGGGGTCTTGTATGTGTTGAAAACAATGGCGCTGTAATCACACGTGGCCTTCCATGATAAAAATGGGTTTGCTGATGTTTTTTTTTGTCCTTTCTAGCTTCTGATCCGATAGAACATGCGTAGAGCCTGATACATATTCACATGTTTCATTAGATATATCAAGATTGCGGTCGTAACACAATAGCAACCGATACAGCCCCAGATCAGACTGCGCGGAGGCGCAGTCTGATCTGGGGCTGTATTGGTTGCAATATCAGCAAGCCCATTTCTGTGAGGACGAGTACTATATATTCTCTACATGTATTGGTGTTACCCCACATTTATGCTTGCACCCTGCGGCTTCACATTGATCCTACAACCCCACCATCACCCATCAATTCCTATGGAAAGAGTACTGAATATATTTTCCAACCCACACGTACTCAAAAAGTATCTTCCTATCTATCTGTCTATCTCATCAGCCTTTCATCAAATTATCATTCATGTTGTTACTCATCGTGCTATGGAAATCAGTCTCGTTTTGTCAAATCTTGACCCATATGTATTGGCTCCTCATCAATGACAATTCCTCCCATATCTATTCAAAGTTACGACAGCTTAAAATGAATATGCGCAATTTTGTTTCTATCCCGTTCCCACGACATAGCATCTCGTTCCCACGAGATAGGACCTCGTTACCACGAGTTAGCTATGTCATGGGAATGAGACGTATCGTGGTAACGAGATCCTTTCTATGGTATGTGGTGAGAACGATAAAAAATAATTGCGTTTGTCCCTTATAAGCTGCCATACAAAGCAGGTATTTTGTGTAAGGAAAATAGTTTTAATGCATAAAATGGGCTTTCTCAGTGTATTAATTAATACAGTGCGTTATTGTGATAATACTGTAGTGTAATAATTTGTGAAATAGGATGTTATGACGTCTGCGACCAGCATAGCCCCAGATTTGCCTGCGAATCCTCGCAGGCTGATCTGGCGTTACGCTGTTCGCCATTCAGTCCTTGAAGTCTTCTTATTGAACATGATGAAGATCGTAATCATGATGAAGATCGTAATCCGATAGTGTAACTGTGCCAGATAATCGGGTGTGTGATATTTACAAATGCCGTAAGGTCCTTTTTCTGAGGTGGAAGCCCAAATACATGAATAACAGTAACTGTTGATATTAGTCCTCACTCACTTATTCATTACATTTATTTCCAAGGTCAGTCATTTGGAGACTCGACTGTTCGTAAGTTAGATTATTGTTTTTCAGTTATTAGTTGCACACCAGTATATTTAATATACTGGTATATATACTACTTACAATTACTCGTAGATTATAACATCTTAGTTCACCATTCATGTCATTCTTTGGTTCTGAATTGTGCTTGTTGTTCAGCTTTTGTTATTAAAAGCACAGTAGATTGAACATCCCCCATGCCACCATTAGATGCCTACCAAACTAGGGTTTGAGGAGCCAAAACTAGGGTGTAATCCCCAAACCATTACATGTATAGTGCACTTGGCTTGCCATATAATTTGGGAAATTAATTTGCCTTTGTTATAACAATTAAATTGATGCCCCATATACAGTGGAACCTCTCTAAACCAGACACCCTGGGAGGTCCCCAGGGTGTCCGGTTTAGAGATGTTCCATTGTAAAACAGATAGATGACCTCAAGACACTAATGGATGCTTTGTGATCATGAACATACATTATCGTTGGAGGTAAATGGCAATGAAACATATCAAAATTAAGTAAAACTAACATGCCTCTGTGTCCGGTTTAAAGAGGTTCGACTGTATATAATAATACCAGTACGGCAGTACCCATAGTATGGCCGTGCCAGTGGGACGTCTAATGGCGGAACTGGGGAAGTTCAGTCGCTCTGGGTATAACATAGAACCTCATGCACCATATCTGCCTTACTTGGTTGGGCATCCTCTGTCTCTCTGGTGGGGGTACAGTTACCATTCCTGATGTTGATGCGTCCATCCAACTTTATGTTGTATCTGGGATGGAGGAGTAAGGAAATAGTACTGATTCTAACATTACTTTCTATTCTTTTATTTCTTTCAATCTTTTATTTGCCATTGTTGCACATGTACAAAAATAAAACATGCATACAGTTCATGTACCGTATTAGATTATGATGTCATGTTTCATTTTGTACAATATTAACAGTTCTAAACAGTGACAAAGAACACATACTATTCACCTGCATGTAAACAATGAGTTTATTGTCGCGCCTGCTTTAGCAGAAGTCGCGACTATAGTCCCCGCTTTTTCTATCGTCGTCGTCGTCGTCGTCCGAAATGTCAAAAGGTTTGTACAAGCTTCGTCATCATGGTATATTAACTTTAATATTAATTGACGGATTGCTTCAATATTTGGACTCTTGATATACGTGAGCATTGGGATAACACTCATGCCACCATTATCATGACCTTCAGCTTTTTGACCTTCACATTTTTCAGGAAAAACTTAGCCATTTTTTTGCGTCAAAAAGTTTGTACAAGCTTCTTCATCATAGTATAACTTGATATATGTGAGCATTTGTAACACACTCATGCAACCATTAATATGACCTTGACCTTTTTGACCTTCACATTATTGATGAAACACTTAGCCATTTGTTTGCGTCAAAAAGTTTGTACAAGCTTCTTCATCATTGTATAACTTTAATATTACTTGACGTATTGCTTCAATATTTGGACACTTGATACATGTGAACATTTGCAACAAACTCATGCCGCCATTAACCTGACCTTCTCCTTTCTTACCTTCACATTTTTGCGGAAACACATAGCCGTTTTTTTGCGTCAAAATGTTTGTTTTCAGTTTCTTCATCATGATATAACTTTAATATTACTTAACTGATTGCTTCAATATTTGGACACTTGATACATATGATCATTCGGAACACCCTCATGCCGCAATTAACATGACCTTGACCGTTTTTATCCTCACATGTTTGCGGAAAAAGTTTGTACATATTTCTTTATCATCGTATAACATCAATGTTACGTGTAAGTATTTGGCCCCCATGAACATCACCTTGACCTTTTTTACTTTCACATTTTTTGTGGAAACACTTAGCCATTTTTTGCGTCAAAAAATAAATTTGTACAAGTTTCTTCATGAAATAATTAATATTACTTGACAGATTGCTTCAATATTTGGACACATGATACATGTGAGCATTTTGAAAACACTCATGCCCCCATTAACATGACCTTGACCTTTTGTACCTTCACATTTTTGTGGAAACACTTAGCCATTTTTTATGTCAAACAGGTTCTTCAACCTTGACTTTTTTCATGTTTTAAGCATGCACTTCTCTGACATTTTTGTGATGTTTATTTTAGCACATGCCCATGATCATGTTATTGTCAAATGCCTCGGCAGGCGCAACACCGCTTCCGTGGCGGAATTTATGTTTATATTTAGTATAGTTTAGTTTAGTACTTTACTAAAGATACTGTGATTTATTTATGTCTCCGAAATAGAACCCTTCATTGCACATGTTTATTTTGTTTACACCATTTGTGAATACCATTTGTGAATACGTTTTTTTGTCGCGCCCGCTTGCGGAAAGCGCGATATAGTCGGCCGTTTGGCGTACGTACGTACGTACGTACGTACGTACGTGTGTCCGATTAAAGTTTTTGGTTAATTGTTGTTTGTTAAGTTAAAGTTGTTAAGTTAAAGTTTTTAAATTTTTGGTTAAGTTCTTTGGTTAAAGTTTTTGGTTAATTCAAGTTTTTGGTTAAGTTTTTCGTTATACTATACCTCTGCAACTGCTTTGCCCATTACCTTGAAACTTCACATGGGTGTTTATCATCATCTATATTTTCATTCTACCCCCTTCCCGTGCGGCCCCTGTGCCCAATGTCAAGGTCAAATTACTTTTGGTTAAGTTTTTTGGTTAAAGTTTTTCGTTATACTGTATCTTTTTTTTTAGTGTCCATGCCTCGCCACAAGGCGCGACATGCAGGCCGCGGCCATCTAGTATTTCTTCTGGGCCCGTTTCACCAAACTAAAATGTTCGTAAGTGCAAAATTATAACAGTAAAGTTCACATTAACAATGTTTTCTTATAAACAATTATTGGATTTACATTTGTTGAGCATAGACTGCATATGCAGCCTATGCTCAATAAATGTAAATCCATCAATTGAACTTTACAGACGATCCGAAATTTGCACATACGAACATTTTAGTCGTACGAAGTTTAGTGAAACGGCCCCCTGATGACTAAGTGGTAATCTGTTTATAATACTGAGGCTCGTTTCATTAAACTTCATACAATGCAAAACTTTGTACCATTTGATACCATTTTATACCTACATGTACATATCAGTAAATTGTAATTATGAGCAAATCCACACATGATTTACCAACATCGCTGCCAGAGCAAATTTGATTGTGCAGGGCTCCAGATAAGGAATTAGTAATTGAGTATTGTCACTCCATCATTTCTGAAGCAATTGGGTATTTCAAAATTTTAATTGGGTAAAATAAAATCACATTACTGTTTACACATTAACAGACAGCAATTATTGAATAGTTGCTTCGAAATGACAACATGTCTTGGCATTTCATTAGAATGAAATACCAAGATCTGTTTTGATGGAAAATAACAATTTGCTATATTTGTGGTGTGTTTATTGTTTTCTGCAGCATGATAAAGGTACATGTACCACACATTTTTTATTGCTATTTGATACTCGCTACATGTGATTGCAATTGGGTTTTTTGGCTATTTTAATTGGGTATTTAAGCAAATACACAGCTTATCTGGAGCTCTGATTGTGAATTTCAATTTTGCACTCACAAAGAGTTAGTCAAACGTTTAGACAGGTCATATCTGCAGTCTGTCCACAGTTCAATTGGTTATATCTCTGCAAAAACAATAAATCAGCGTGGACTCCGACCAGAACGCACATCCGTGCGATCAAAATCCGTGTCCACACAGCTTGTCATTAAAATATTTATCAGAATATTTCGCAAATTAATATCAATAGCCTTTTGAATTTGACAATAATTGTATGTATTGTGAGGACCAATAGTGTGAATCCTACCAGATCGGGCATAACCACGGACTGATCAGCTCCACACTATAGGTCGCTGACTTTGTTATACATGTTTGTTATTTATAGATACAAAAAAAAAAATATTATAGGAATGAATGTCCTTTTTGTGGAATTTATCGGGGTATAAATTTGGAAAAGTCGCGGGAATACTTGACGAAGGCCGGAAGGCCTCGTCCAGTATTCCCGCGACTTTTCCAAGTTTATATCCCCGATAAATTCCACAAAAATGCCATTCATTCCTTATAATTCCAGCATTTTAAATAAATTCATCAAGAAAATGTGTTTATTTTCCGTTTTTAGCCAGGTTTTTTAAAAAAAAATCCAGGCTATTGGATTGGCGAAAGCTGGGCGGGCGGGCGGGCGGCGTCCACAATCAATGTTAAGTTTTCGTGTTTGAGTCCATTTCTTTGTTACTGTACCACCTAGGACCACCAAACTTTCACAGCTTCATAATCAAGGGGTGCCCACCACATATCACTATCCAACATGTTACTTTTTTTTTAACTTGACCCATTTTTTCCGCGCAATTGACTTAGCCATTTTCAATGTTAAGTTTTCGCGTTTTCAATGTTAAGTTTTCGTGTTTAAGTCCATTTCTTTGGTACTGTACCACCTAGGACCACCAAACTTTCACAGCTTCATATTCAAGGGGTGCCCACCACATATCACTATCCAACATGTTACTTTTTTTTTAACTTGACCCATTTTTTCCGCGCAATCGACTTAGCCATTTTCAATGTTAAGTTTTCGCGTTTCAATGTTAAGTTTCGTGTTTAAGTCCATTTCTTTGGTACTGTACCACCTAGGACCACCAAACTTTCACAGCTTCATAATCAAGGGGTGCCCACCACATATCACTATCCAACATGTTACTTTTTTTTTAACTTGACCCATTTTTTCCGCACAGTCGACTTAGCCATTTTCAATGTTAACTTTTCGCGTTTACAATGTTAAGTTTTCGTGTTTAAGTCCATTTCTTTGGTACTGTACCACCTAGGACCACCAAACTTTCACAGCTTCATAACCAAGGGGTGCCTACCACATACAACTATCCAACATGTGACCATTTTTTTACCTTCACCTATTATTTCTACGTAATTGACTTTGGTTAAAACATTTTTGTTATACTATATCTCTGCAACTGCTTCGCCCATTACCTTGAAACTTCACATGGGTGTTTATCATCGTCCATAATTTTCACTCTAACCCCCAACCGTGCGGCCCCTGTGCGCAATGTCAAGGTCAAATTACTTTGAATTTATTTGTTAAAGTTTTTTTTGTGTACTATATCTCTGCAACTGCTTCACCCATTACCTTGATACTTCACATGGGTGTTTATCATCATTGTCGCACCCGCTTGCGGAAAGCGCGATATCGTCGGCATTTTGGCATACGTCCGTCCGTCCGTACGTCTGTGTGTCCGGTTAAAGTTTTTTCGTTAAACTTTTTCCATCTACTATATCTATTTTTTTAGTGTCCATGCCTCGCCCCAAGGCGCGACATGCAGGCCACGGCCATCTAGTCTACAAAAAGTGGGTATAATTATGTTATCCAAGTGTCCATGCTTGGAAAAAACCTGGCCTTCGTGGCTTTGCCTCGTTTCTTGTCTTAAGAATTATTTTAACTGCGCCTGACGGTTACGGAAAGTAGTTCGGCATGGAGTTTACTGGGATATAAATTTTGGACGGAGACTTGCAACGGACCAATCAAATGTTAGGTAATTGTGTAAATATTTTTGTGCTGGAATTATATATAAATAAACGGGTTGTGCACTGACAATTCAAAAAAAGAAAGAAAAAAGTTTAGACTAATAGTAAAATGTTCCCCTTTTCTACATACAGTGGAACCTCTCTAAACCGGACACCCTGGGAGGTCCCCAGGGTGCCCGGCTTAGAGAGGTTTCACTGTAAATGAGGCATTTGATCATTCTAAGCCATAGTTGTGTGCTATGCGATCACAAACAGACATTACCACCTGAGAAAATTACCAAGAAACTCATCAAAAATATGATCACAGGTGTTTTCCTGGTGTCCGGTTTCATCAACGTTGCAAAGTATACTTTCCTAGCAAAGTATACATTGACGGAGAAATTTTCAATTTTAGGAGAAATTTATTAATTTTTATTATACTGAATTTATTACATTATCACAGCCATTTTGGCTGTGATAATGTAATAAATTCAGTTTAATAATTCTGCATACTTTTAATCATCAAATACATGTATAATTATGCAGTTGTTAGTTTTATATGAAATAATGCATTTCCGGAAAATAAATGATTACTCCCTCAATGTATACTTTGCTAGAAAAGTATACTTTGCAATGTTGGTGAAATTGGCTACTGGTGTCCGGTTTAGAGGGGTTCCACTGTGGTACATATACTATTGGTTGACAGCTGACAGTGCACGGAAGTTATTCAAAACGCGGAAGCGCCACCAGTATGACTTCAAGCAGTTCCCGGAGCGCGAGTTGTTCTACTGGGCGATCCTTATGAACCGGCGCCAACTCGCCCGCATGTTTTGGCGCTCCGGCCAGGACCAGCTCGGTCAGTGCCCCCAGATACACAGTCCCATGTGTCTATATACACATGGTCTTTGTCTTCAATCTTGCCTTTTCTATATGTGGCTGTGACTAGGGCTTATGGGATTTGTGACTACTGTCTTGGTTCCATGTTTTTTAACAATTACCGGTAAACACATTAAATCTAAAAAAATAAGTACTTTTTCATCAATAACAAAAAAGTCCCTCCCCCCCAAAAAATTATTTACTGAAATTCCATCAAATATTGATTTTATTGCAAAAAAACAATTTTGCTATGGGAATTTAACATTGGGGCTAAAAATAGATTTTTATTAATAATTTTGGAATTTATTGACCTATTTTTAAAATCTAACTTTTGTTTTCTTAGCTACATCATTTCCAAACTACTTGACTTTTTTTTATTATTGATGAAAAAGTAAATACATTTAAATATTTGTAGATATAATATGTTTAATAGCCAAAAGTTTATCGGCAGAAAAATGTGGAACAAATAGCACACTCCTGTAACATGGCATGGCATGTTTAAATGGTGAACAGCGGAGATCGTGATCTGGACCTACACTTTTGCTAAACCCATAAGGACCATTTCACACAGCCACATTTGACTTTGATGTTGAATTGCTGTAAAACCCCAATCAATCAATAACAAATTATCCTTAATCTTGTGATACTGATGTTTGACATGTATATGTGATACAGTGGTATAAAAACAGCCCTGTATCATGTTCCAGTCCAAGGTTACGTACTTGTGAAGATCAATGGTATCATGACTAATATTCAGAGAAAATCGCAGTGAAAGACTTGCAGGAATTCCTGATGAGATTATCCAAATCCAGCGGCACATTGGAATGAAAATAGCAACCAATTATGTTACAAATAATATACATAGTCATGCCTGGTATCAAATTAACAGCAAAAGGATAATCTGTACAATGTTGCAAACATTAATATATCAGCTTTTTAGCTCACCTGAACGAAGTTCATGTGAGCTATTGTTACCGCAATGTGTCCGTCGTCGTCCGTCGTCGTCCGTGAACATTTTCAAGCGTCTTCTCCTCGGTAACCATTGGGCCTATAGTCACCAAACTTCATGGTCATGGTCCTTAGGTAGGGGGATTACAAAATTGTTAAAATGACGTCATTACGTAATACAAGATGGCCGCCGTCTAAAAATAGCACAAATTCTTCAAAAATCTTCTTCTCAAGAACCGCCTACCGGATTTCGACAAAACTTGGTAGGAATGATCGATGCACAATGCTCTTTCAAAGTTGTTAAAATGGTGACCCCGGGGTCAAAAATAGGCGTGGCCCGTGGGGTCAAATGTTATTTTTGACCGAATATGGTCATGTCATATATCAAATGGAAGGTATCAATGAGGCGATCCCTCTGGTACATTTTTCGTCGAAATCGGATTGTTATGTCATCCAAGATGGCCGCCAAAATGTCAAAAGGTCGTTCTTTTATTAGAGATTTGAACATTCTTCTTCACATGAACTGCTTGGCCCATGGTAGCCAAACTTAAAAGTTATGGTCCATGGGTGAAGCCTTTTCAGATTTGTTAAAATGGAGGTCATCGCTAATCCAAGATGGCCGCCGTCTAAAAATAGCATAAATTCTTAAAAAATCTTCTTCTCATGAACCGCTGGCCGGATTTCGACGAAATGTGGTAGGAATGATTGATTTACAATGCTCTTTCAAAGTTGTTAAAATGGTGACCCCGGGGTGAAAAATGGGCGTGGCCAGTGGGGTCTAATTGGGGTAAAATTTTATTTTTGACCGAATATGCTCATGTCATATATCAAATTGAAAGTATCGATGAGGCGATTGCTCCGGTGCAATATTTGTCGGAATCGGATGATTATGTCATCCATGATGGCCACCAAAAGGTCCATTTATTCGAGATTTTGAATGTCATTTTCTCAGGAACCACATGGCCGATGCTGGCCGAACTTCATAGTAAGTTAAGATCCTTGGGTGAAGCATTTTCAGATTTGGTAAAAAGAGTCATCGCTTAATCCAAGATGACTGCCATCTAAAAATAGCACAATTTTTTTAAAACACATGAACTCAATGTCACATCCTCCTCTGGTGTTCATGGAGTCAGGTGAGCGAATTAGGGGCATCATGGCCCTCTTGTTTTTGTTCTTTGAACTATTGTGGATTAAATATAGAGCAGTATTTCTTAAAAAAATAAAACAAATGGCAAACTTTAAAAAGACCAACTGTTGTTCATAATACAATAAACGCAACTGCCCATGGTTTTATTACTTATATTTACACTGCAATTTGGGATAGTTTCAAAGATGTAAATAACCATATACGGCGTAAAAGTTAGGAATCATATTGTTTTATGTCGTTTGTCGCAATTCATGGAACAGCGACATTGCCGGTCAATAGCGTGATGTTATCGACGACGTCGATGAACGTCACGTAATCTAATGACGTCAAACAAACTTTAACGAATCAACGTCGTGCTATGTCACGTGGGGCTAATGTAATGTACTGGGATATGAACGTAATAATTATGTTGAATGGGCGTTTCCATTATGAATTCAAGGACAGTGTAAATATTAATAAAATAAAATACTGATTAAACTAAATTTTTATCCCACCGTCATACATTATATGACAAGTTATGCATTGTTTTCGCCTTGGCGTTTAATCATCTATCTGTTCATAGCATTTGTGCTGTTGTTTCCAGATACCTACTATCTCCAGTTGGATTGAGACTTCATTATAAATGCTTGTTCATTGTCATCTATAGTTTCATTCCATAGCTCACACACGTTTTCTGCATGCCTAAGATCCATACCAATTGTGGAAAAATTATGTTAACCCTTATACCGCTATCTAAAATTTTTGGCGTCTGCTGTTTATTTTCTATTTTCCATTTTTATCATCGAAAACATGCTTTGACAGCACTTTAGAATAATTTACAACATGCTTTAACAGCATTTCAGAATCATTTCCATTGGAAATGATTCTGAAGTGCTGTCAAAACATGTTTTTATTGAGAAATAAGGCAAGATATAAAAGCAACAGCAGACGACAATTGTTGTGAGTAGCGGTCTAAGGGTTAAAGTTGGGCACAGTTATTTGCTTTGCCATACACGAGTAACTCACCTACAGGTATGGCCCTGGTGGCGTGCTCCATGCTGAAGGCTCTGGCCGCTATAGCCGACGATGACGAGGAACTGGAGCTCAGTATGGACCTGATGGACCACGCCAAGTAAGGCTGCCTCTCACAGTATGGTGCTCCTCTCCCCACATAGTGCATGCTCAATACCATCTGTATGACATTGCTGTTGAATGGATGTAAATCCCCAATTTATGAATCGATCAGTCATTCAAGCAACCAATCAATTCTTACTGATAGCCAGGGAGTAGGTAGGAGTGGATACTGTGATACGTACGCACCTTTGCCGAACCGTGTTTAACTCTGACAAATATTGATAGTACATTCTAAGTTCTCTAAACCGGACACAGAGAAAAGATAGTTGTGCTTAATTTTTGTCGAGCCCGCTTGCGGAAAGCGAGACATAGTGATCATAGTGTTCACAATGACGTCCGGGTGTCCGTGCGTGTGTGCGTGCGTGCGTCCGTCCGTGCGTCCGCGGTTTCGACATGCGGGCCACGGCCATCTGGTTATATATTTCATTGCTATTTACATTCAATGATACTATATGTTCATAACTGCAAAGCAACAACGCTTGTCTTGATGTGGTCATCCATCTGTTTTACAGTGGAATCTCTCTAAACTGGTCCCAGGGTGTCCGGTTTGGATATTTTCTACTGTACATGTATTGGGTAAGAGCGTGTGTCTAGGCATGAGTCTTTCTTTTGAATCCAGTTGTTGTCCAAAAGTTGAGGTTATTAATTTGTATTAAGAAAATTTCTCTTTTGTGAATAGATTGAGAACACAATAGGCTTGTGTATTTGGTTATCAAGTTTATCAGGCAAGGCTAGGAAACATGTAGGCTCTGAGGAATTCCTACCCGTTCCGAGCCGAGCCTGATGAACTTGATATCAAAATCAAAATGCTACAGAATGTGGAAATATGATGTAGAAAATCTTGTAGAAAATCTACATCATATTTCCACATTCTGTAGCATACAAGAACACGGACTTGTTTACATTGTGTCATTATACTGGCATCATTCGGTAACACCATGTAACGCTGTTTGACCACTGAACGCCAGTTTTCAATTTGTTGTAACCTGGAAATTGATATTAGGTCAATGCTGATACAACATTATGTTATCAATCGGTACGTATACGGCCAATACAAAGCTTGTTACCTGATACATTTCATTAACATAAAATTTGGCCACAATGTATGTCGACTCCATTCCACTTTCTTCTGTGCATTGGGCTATTAAGCTTGTATTTAAAATAAATACTAAAAAAGTCACCATCTCAATAAAGTTTTATAAGTCTGTTCCCATTGAAATGACTTTAACTCTTTGCATGCTAGCGGTGAAAATATCCGCCAAACAAATTAAGAGTATATTTTTTATTTCTCTCTGTAAATATGTCTTGAATTTCATTAGAATTGAGTCCTCAGGACTCAATTCTATTGAAATTCCAAGACATATTCATGATATATATAGGGATAAATACAATGAATTGAAAATACAATGAATTGTCGTCTGATTTTTATATGCCCCACCACGATAGTGGAGGGGGCATTTACCGTAGTGTTACCCTTGTCCCGTCCGTCCGTCCGTCCGTCACAAAACTTTAATGCTCGGGTAATTGTCTCATTATTTCTTCATCCTTCGACTGATCTGCTTCATATTTCATATACACATTGCTCTAATGGTCCTCTACCGCCCTGTGCCAAATCCACATTCGTCCTGCCCCCGCCACGCCCAGGGTCAAGGTCACATACTTGGTGCTTCAAAAACTTTAACGCTCAGGTAAATATCTTATAATTTCTGTTCCCTTTCACGGATCAGCTTCATACTTCATATACACATTGCTCTAATGGTCCTCTACTGCCCTGTGCCAAATCCACGTTCATCCTTCCCCCGCCAAGCCCAGGGTCAAGGTCACATACTTGGTGCTTCAAAAACTTTAACGCTCAGGTAACGCTCTTGTAATGTCTGCCATGTGTTTGACAATATGTATGGTGATGTGTGTGTGTACATATCTTTTAGTTATGGCCACAATTGAAGGGGTCAGTGGAATTAAAGGACATAGCCCCCTTTTTCCACGGGCCCCTTCAATATATATTTCACAATTAGTTTGAGGATATTGTGACAGGTTTCCTGTCTGTGTATTTACATACCCTTTAGTCTGTACACAATTGAAGGCTTCAGTGGAAAGAGAGGGCTAAGTCAATAAGGGACATTTTTCCACTGACCCCTCCTACAATCCATGTTCCATAGCAAATATGAAGAGATGGCGACGGGTGTTCTGTCCGAGTGCTACAAGAAAGACAAGATGATGGCTCACCAGCTTCTGGTGCGTCGATTGGAGAACTTTGGACGCACCACGCTATTCCAGCTCGCCGATACAAACACCCTGATGATTTTCATGGAGCACACGAGCTGCCAGACCAAACTCAACCTCATCTGGCGGGGCCGAATGGCGCTGTACACACAGACTTGGAAGGTAATAAGCGGCTGTCACTTAAAAAATGGGTGATTGAGATCGATACCACAAACCTGGATATATAGCTGGGAAATAATTTTCTTAAGAAAACAAGAGTTAAATTTGGAAAATAGATCCACTATTTCCGAAATTATAAAAATATTCTTTGATAAAAATGTAGGTTTTGTTGTGCCCACTGGAGGACAGCGCGATATAGTCGGCACATTGGTGTATGTGTACGTATGACCGTACGTATGTCCGTACGTACGTACGTATGTACGTGCATCCGGGTTAAAGTTTTTGGTTAAAGTTTTTCGGTATACTATCAAAGCCTCGGCGGTTCATGGCCATCTAGTTCCTATCATTATTAAACATAAAAAGAGAGTACGTTTACGTCAAACGGCAGTGATATTTGCTTATCAGTATATCCTACTACATGTTTAATCAAACTCTTTACATCATGTTTAAAAGGACAATTGTTGGTAAAATTTAAAACTGTTGTATAAACAGTTAAGAATATTTTAACCAACTATTCTCATTTGTTAGTGAAAGTATATGTTGTGATCACCATTTGTACCGCCGCGATGAGACAGTTCAAATGGTGGTCACAACATATACTTTGGAGTAGGTACAATGCAGAGTTTATTATTTTCAACACCACAGGCCTGTATAGTGGTATTGGCAAAACATGTAGATCCAGATGATGCGGCTCGTGACGAGCCGTCTCATCAGGATCTGCACTTTTTGCAAGTAATTTTCATATTTTTGAGAATGAAAACACCCCCTTTTCATAAATGGACTAGTCTGAAAATCATTTTGTGACGGTTGAATTGGTTGCAATATAAACATATCAAAATCCATTCAAGTTACTTAGGAGTGAAAGGATTAATGGTGTATTCTCGGCATGTAATTTGTTAAGCTCAGATCAATCAATCAAGCAATCGATCGATCAGTTAGCCAACCAACCAACCAACCAACCAACCAACCATGTTTACATTACAGATCTTGCTGTCGCTGGTTTTCCCATTGTGTATACCGTCTATCAAGTTCACGACCAACGTGGGCCCAAACGAACCAGACCTTGATGAATATGACGACATTGATGAAGGTATACCTCTTACTGAAATAGCCAACCATCTCACTCCGCTTGCCTTTCTAATGTACAATCTCGTCAACCTGTGCAGTTATGCAGCGTGACAGTAATTTACAATATACATTACTCGGTTTTTGATTGGTCTGCGTGACATGTAACAGGAGCCCATGTTGTATGTCAAACCTGTCAACATGGCTCAAATCAAAATGACAGCAGGTCGATGCAAAGTCGAAAATGACTGTAGAATCATTAATTGTTGGCTGTATTGCGAATAGGTGTGTCCATGATCAGATAGGGGACAATAAAGGCCTTGTTCACCTGAGCAAGATGCTGGCTGGTCTGTGTACACTGTTCCCAAAAAGCAAGAATCATGGGGCCCGTATCACTAAACTTTGTACAAATAAAATGTTTGAAGTGCAAATTTGCGATCGTCTGGAAATTTCAATTGATGGATTTACTTTATTGAGCATATGCTATAAATATAAAGCCAATATTTATTTTCAAGAAAACATTGTTAATGTGGAATTTACAGACTATCATAATTTTGCACTTGCAAACATTTTAGTTGTAGAAGGTTTAGTGAAACGCCCCCCTATTTTTCATGTGTGGCTTAAATTAATATGCTTTGTATATTCTGTTTCCCTCTAATTTTCTGTGTAATGAATCGAGTATATCATTTATACACATGACAACCAATTAAATATTTGATGTCGGTCAAACACTTTAAAATGTCTATATTACTATTAAGGGAAGTAATGAAGATTTTCGGCCCTAAGAACTTTCGGCAGACACTAACTTTTAAGCCAATTAGTTCAGTTGACTTGGAATCAACTACAGGGGCCCGTTTCACTTTAACTTTGTATGACTAAAATGTTCATATTAAAGTGAAAATTTAGGATCGTCTGGAAATTTCAATTGATGGATTTACATTTATTTATATGCTCAATAAATGTAAATCAAATAATTGTTTATAAGAAAACATTGTTAATGTGGAATTTACAGACTATCACAATTTTGCACTTACCAACATTTTAGTCCTCCAAAGATACCACCACGAGTCGCCATCAAAAAAATAAATATTACTAAATGATTATATCTGTATAGCGGGCACTCGTAATTTTTAGAACTGGTGGAATACTGACACAATTATACACTTATTAAATTCCTATAAAGAATATTTTTTGCCTACTGAGTGGGCATGTATTTTTATGCCCCCGCTACCGAAAGGTACGGGGGCATATAGTGTTACCGGCGTCTGTCCGTACGTCCGTCCCGTACGTCCGTCCCGTCCGTCCCGATATTACCATATTCTTTAGTAACTTCTACATGGCTTCACATATTATGTCAATATTTATACATGTGATACATATGAACATGCCTTACACACTCCACCCCCCCAGTACTTCAACCTTCACCTTTGGCCTTGACCTTTTCCACTTTAAATGTTTGCTTGGCAGTTTGGGACAAATCTACGTGCACGTGCACGTTTCTCAATCCTACAATAAGATCTCAATACTTTTGCCAATCCCTTAAATATTTATACACATGATACACACTCCACCACCCAGTACTTCGACCTTCACCTTTGACCTTCACCTTTTCTACTTTAAATGTTTACTTAGCACTTTGGGACAAATCTACGTGCACGTTTCTCAATCCTACAATAACTTCTCAATACTTTTGCCAATCGCTTAAATATTTATACACATGATACATATGAACATGCCTTACACACTCCACCACCCATTACTTCGACCTTCACCTTTGACCTTCACCTTTTCCACTTTAATTGTTTACTTGCCACTTTGGGACAAATCTACGTGCGCATTTCTCAACACGCATTGCTCCAATGGTCCTCTACCGCCCTGTGACAAATCCACATTCGTCCTGCCCCCGCTAAGCACAGGGTCAAGGTCACAGACTTGGTGCGTTTGAAACCTTAACATTCAGTTAAATGGCTTATAATTTGTGTTTCCTTGCTCGGATCTGCTTCACATTTCACACACGCATTGCTACAATGGTCCTCTACCGCCCTGTGACAAATCCACATTCGTCCCGCCCCCACTAAGCCCAGGGTCAAGGTGCGTTCAAAACCTTAACGCTCGGGTAAATAGCTTATAATCAAATATGCCTCGTTTTCTTCGGCTACCAGCGGGGGCATTCGTGTGCCGACAGGCCACATTTCTAGTTAACCCTTACAGTGCTGAATTCAAATTTTTCGTCTGCTGTTTATTTTTTATTTTTCTTATCAAAAACATGCTTTGACAACACTTCAGAATTATTCCAATGGAAATGATTCTAAAATGCTCCCAAACCATGTTTTTATTTAGAGGAAATAGAAAATAAGAAAAAAACAGCAGACAACAATTTTCGGTCCCGCCTTCTAAGGGTCATCACAAATAATACAAATAACTTCCACAAAAGATTTCCCTATTCTGCATTGCAGGTTTGGCCATTATTTTACGACATTGCGAGAAATAGTTGTGTACAGACATCTCCATGATGCACTCACAATTGTAGTAAACATGCACATGTATTTACAGCAGACTCGGCAGGTAACGTGTATTTTGTTAGCTTAACAGATGTGTTTTATTGCTAACCTTTGAAGCTAACATTTTAGGTATTCTTTTGTCAGTATCCCCTCGCCGATTGGCAAGAGGTGATATAGCATTAGTCCATGTATGTCTGTGCGTACATATATACGTGCTTACGTACATGCCTGTGTTAGCAACACCTTTAATTTTTATGCCACCGGGTTTCAAAGAAACGGGTGGCATATAGTGTTTGGACCGTCCGTCCATCTGTCCGTCGGGGCACACATTAGGGTACTTATGTGGCTAGCCCCACAGGGTTATGGACTTGGTAAAGGATAGGGTTGGTTACAATTAGCCACCTAAAAAATCCTTTTATGTGGCTAAAAATCGTTTTATGTGGCTAATATTTAACATGTGATAAGCCACATAAGTATAGTACTGTAAGAACGTCCGTCTGTCCGTCCGTCCGTCCGTCCGTCCGTCCGGGCACACATTAGGGTACTTATGTGGCTAGACCCACAGGGTTATGGACTTGGTAAAGGATAGGGTTGGTTACAATTAACCACCTAAAAAATCCTTTTATGTGGCTAAAAATCATTTTATGTGGCTAATATTTAACATGTGATAAGCCACATAAGTATAGTAATGTAAGAACGTCCGTCCGTCTGTCCGGGCAGGTATTCGAGAGTAAGGGGCCAAGGGGCGGAGCCTAACACAAAAGAATCCTTTGACTTATTCCGTATGGCCCCTTATTCTATTCATAACAAGGGGCCATTTCCATTGTTCTAGAACAATGGAAATGGCCCCTTCCTCAATATTGTCCGCACGTCCGTCCGTCTGTCTGTCTGTCCGTCCAGGCACACATTAGGGTACATATGTGGCTAGCCCCACAGGGTTATGGACTTGGTAAAGGATAGGGTTGGTTACAATTAGCCACCTAAAAAATCGTTTTATGTGGCTAAAAATCGTTTTATGTGGCTAATATTTAACATGTGATAAGCCACATAAGTATAGTAATGTAAGAATGTCCGTCCGTCTGTCCGTCCGTCACACTTTTCAGTTAACCACTTTGTCACAGTTTCTCAAATATGCTGCAGGTGGCATCCGCGTTCGACAGACGCATTTCTTGTTCACTAACTTATGAACCACTTGAACGATTTTGATAATATTTAGCCATAATGTGTGTCTAGGGCTGATACTTTGTTTTGCACCTGACCCACATCCGACCGCCCAAGGTCAAGGTCACTGAGGACTTGTGTCCATCTTGTTTGTAAGGCAAATGCATTAAACAATTTTTTGTTTATTCAATAACTTATGAACCCCTTGACCAATTTTGATAATATCTAGGAATGCTGCTTTGTTTTGCATACCGCCCACATCCGACTGACCAACGTCAAGGTCACTGAAGATTTATGTGCACCTTGTTTCTAAAGCAAAGGCATGAAAGTTTTTTTTGTTTATTCAATAACTTTTTAACCGTTTCTCTGATTTTGATAATATCTTGCCACAATATGTGTGCTTTGTTTTGTATACGACCCACATCCAAGCTCCCGATGTCACTGAGGACTTGTGTTCATATTGTTTGCGTTAAGGTTTTTTTAGCTCACCTGAGCGAAGCTCATGTGAGCTATTGTTACCGAAATGTGTCTGTCGTCCGTCCGTCGTCTGTCGTCCGTCGTCCGTCGTCCGTCCGTCGTCCGTGAACATTTTCAAACGTCTTCTCTTCGGTAACCCTTGGGCCTATAGTCACCAAACTTCATGGTCATGGTCCTTAGGTAGGGGGATTACAAAATTGTTAAAATGACGTCATCACGTAATCCAAGATGGCCGCCGTCGAAATCGGATGGTTATGTCATCCAAGATGGCCGCCGAAAGGTCAAAAGGTTGTTCTTTTATTAGCGATTTCAAAATTATTCTTCACACGAACCGCTTGACCCATGGTGGCCAAAATTCACAGTTATGGTCCATGGGTGATGCCTTTTCAGATTTGTTGAAACGGAGGTCGTCACTAATCCAAGATGGCCGCTGTCTAAAAATATCATAAATTCTTAAAAAATCTTCTCATAAACCGCCAACCGGATTTCAACGAAACTTAGTGGGAATGATCGATGTACAATGCTCTATCAAAGTTGTTAAAATGGTGACTCCGGGGTCAAAAATGGGCGTGGCCCGTGGGGTCAAATTGGGGTCAAATTTTATTTTTGATCGAATATGGTCATGTCTATAAGAAATCAAAGGTATCAAAGAGGCGATCGCTGTGGTACATTATTTGTCGAAATTGGATGGTCATGTCATCCAAGATGGCCACCGAAAGGTCAAAAGGTCGTTCTTTTATTAGAGATTTCAAAATTCTTCTTCACACAAACCACTTGGCCCATGGTGGCCAAACTTCACAGTTATGATCCATGGGTAAAGCCTTTTTAGATTTGTTAAAACGGAGGTCGTCGCTAATCCAAGATGGCAGTGGGGTCAAATTTTATTTTTGACCAAATATGCTCATGTCATATATCAAATTGAAGGTATCGATGAGGCGATTGCTCTGGTGCAATATTTGTCGGAATCAGATGATTATGTCATCCATGATGGCCTCCAAAAGGTCGATTTATTCGAGATTTTGAACATCTTTTTCTCAGGAACCACATGACCGATGCTGGCCAAACTTCATAGTAAGTTAAGATCCTTGGGTGAAGCATTTTCAGATTTGGTAAAATGAGAGTCATCGCTTAATCCAAGATGATTGCCATCTAACAATAGCACAATTTTTTTAAAACACTTATGAACTCAATGTCACATTCTCCTCTGGTGTTCATGGAGTCAGGTGAGCGAATTAGGGCCATCATGGCCCTCTTGTTTGTTTATTTTATTATCAAGACTGCCAGCGAGGAGATTAGCTTCGTGATAACGATGCCCTTGTTATCCCCTCGCCTATAGGAAAGAGGCGATATAGCGTTAGTCCATGTACGTACGTGCATGCGTGCGTACGTACGTTAGTAACACCTTTAATTTTTCAATAACTCCTGAACTGCGTCACCGATTTGGATAATATTTGACCACAATGTGCTTTTTTGTGCATATGACCGACTGCCCAAGGTCACTAAGGACTTATGTTCACCTTGTTTGTAAGGCAAAACTCTTTTTTATTTGTTTTATTTTATTATCAAGGCTGCCAGTGAGGGGATTAGCTTCATTTAACGGTGCCATTTCTTGTTATATTTGCACACCGTACACCACCCCTCCCCTGTCCAACAGTGCACATCACTGACTCAATATAGGGATGCAGTTGCAATAATATGAAACCTTTCAACATATAATCATAGCCCGTTACCACTCATTTGAACCATCTTGCCGAGATACGTTATTATGACTCACTCTAACATTTACATGCAGTATTTAAAATCAGTAGTGTATTTAAATGTGGCACTATATGTAGTACAGTGGAACTTGTCTATTCGGGACCCTGTCTATATCCAGAAACTTGCCCATTCCGATTTGCTGGCTTGGTCCCGAAAAACTTGCTATACATTTACATACATTTTATCAGTGTGTTACATCCCTTGTCTATTCAGAATTCAGCTCTCTTTTTCAGACCCCAACAGCTGATATCATACATATATTTACCTGTCTAATCTGGTCCTTAATTAGCATCAGCACCTTGTGGAAATGTGTGAACGACAACCGATGGCATAATCCGTGTGACGGTGATTATCTTAATGAGGGTCACAATGGGTAAACATATGTTTCCCGATAATGACTGACAACAAATTACTGAATGATTGAATTTTCATTGCACAGGCATTTAGGGTCTCGTTTCAGTAATGTTTTCATGCCTTATCCTATAAAACTCTGTGGCCCGTTTCACTAAACTTTGTATGACTAAAATGTTCGTAAGTGCAAATTTAGGATCGTCTGGAAATTTCAATTGATGGATTTATATTTATTGAGCATAGGCTGCATCTACAGCCTATGCTCAATAAATGTAAATCCAATAATTGTTTACAAGAAAGCATTGTTAATCTGAAATTTACAGACTATCATAAGGTTGCACTTACAAACATTTTAGCCATACAAAGGTTAATTAAACGGCCCCCTGGCTACTAAGAGCAAAGAATGCAAAGGCGAGAATTATTGTTGTGTTGTGGTGCCGGCGGAGATAAATTGTGACCATTAGTTATTGACAAAGCACAGAGACCACATTGCTTTAAAAACATTTTCGATTCTGACGGTGTTCTTCCTTTGTTTAGCCTCATTCGGAGATTTGCTGGAAAATCTATGACACTGACACTGAAATCAATTTCAATGAAGTCCCAACTGGGGAGATTTATGATGGCAACTGGGAAAAAACATTGTTTGAAAGTTACAAATCTGACAAATTTGACACAAACAAATGTGATAAGAGATATTGACAGCGTGGATGACAATGATTCCGGGAGTTTCAATTTCAAGAATGATGGGTCAGAAATGACTCGTCGTGATGTACTGTCTATGGTACAATAGTTGCATAATTTTGTAGCTGCAAAAGATGAACGGTATTTACCATTCACCGACATATTACGATCGATGACAGAGGAAACTATTATTAGGCAGCGACCTACTGGAAAACAAGGTCTAATGAGTACTTTTCCAATGGATTATTTACCCATTACATGCGGAATACACCTTTACAGGTATGATTTTTTTTTAATATTTTATTATACCCACTTTTTTTGTAAAAAAAAACGGGTATATTGTTTTCGTCACGGGTGTCCGTCCGTCCGTACGTCCGTACGTCCGTCCGTACGTCCGTCACGTTTCTTGTAACTCGAAAAACTTTTTCACCTTCATACCTACGCACCTGATATTTGGTATGTAGCTTCGTTATCATGTGCAGATGCGCAAAGTGAATTTGGATTTTTGATCCGACCCTCCATCATGGATTATCTCCCCCCTTTCGGACTCAGAATTTCCCATTTTTTTTTTTCTCGTAACTCGAAAAACTTTTTCACCTTGCATACCTACGCGCCTGATATTTGGTATGTAGCTTCGTTATCATGTGCAGATGCGCAAAGTGAATTGGATTTTTGATCCGACCCTCCATCATGGATTATCTCCCCCTACCCCCTTTCGGACTCAGAATTTCCCATTTTTTCCTCGTAACTCGAAAAACGTTTTCACCTTCATACCTACGCGCCTGATATTTGGTATGTAGCTTCGTTATCATGTGCAGATGCGCAAAGTGAAATTTGGATTTTTTGATCCGACCCTCCATCATGGATTATCTCCCCCTTTCGGACTCAGAATTTCCCATTATTTTTTCCTCGTAACTCGAAAAACTTTTCACCTTCATACCTACGCGCCTGATATTTGGTATGTAGCTTCGTTATCATGTGCAGATGCGCAAAGTGAATTTGGATTTTTGATCCGACCCTCCATCATGGATTATCTCCCCCTTTCGGACTCAGAAATTTCCCATTTTCTCCTCGTAACTCGAAAAACTTTTTCACCTTCATACCTACGCGCCTGATATTTGGTATGTAGCTTCGTTATCATGTGCAGATGCGCAAAGTGAATTTGGATTTTTGATCCGACCCTCCATCATGGATTATCTCCCCCTTTCGGACTCAGAATTTCTCATTTTTTCCTCG